>OX596244.1:13167627-13362009 GCA_951394255.1 Polyploca ridens
CGTCACATTTCTATACATTTTATGAGTAAATGTGACGTCTCGCGGAACTTTAACCTGCTATATATTCATCCTTTTTTGTTTGATTGACAAAAAAATAATTAGTGTCCAATATTTTTTGATAATCTATCTGACGGACTAAATAAAATTATATAGTTTTTACCCAGTAAAGTACCCAATTTGCAGGCATACAGTCCCACAAACTTATCTGGGAGTTGAGAGAGTCGTGTTATGGCATTTGGTGTCTCATACAAAATAAATTTACTGATTATTAATAACTTACTAATACTATAAACGTTTAGTATTAAGTAAGTAAAGTAGGTGTTTAATTTATTTATGAGTATTTTTTTTTGTAGTTCCTCTTTTGTCTATATAAGTATGTTGTGGTGTATGTGTGTGTGTGTGCGTGTACCTTGTGTGTGAGCAGTAGTTGTAGCGGCGCGTTGTCGAGCAGTACCTCGAAGCCGCTGAGCGCGGTGAGGTCGGCCAGCCGGAACGTCCAGCGCACGCAGTCGCGCCGCCACCCGCCCACCGCGGGCGACCCGCCACCACCCCACGCCTTGCGCGGCTGACCGGGAACATATACACAGTCACTATCAAATCCTTATAAATCTAAACTAATATTATAATAAGGAAAGATTTGATTGTTTGTTTGTTTGCATTGAATAGGCTCCGAAGCCACTGAACCGATTTGAAAAATTCTTTCACTGTTGGGAAGCTACACTATCCCTGGGTGACATAGGCTACATTATATTTTCAAAAAAAATTAGGATCCTTACTAAAACTCCAATAATGTAACCCAAGATGTAAAAAAATTACCTAAAATATTCATTTCATCGCGTGCGCTGCGAAAACTATTGATGATAGAATAAAATAATGTACTACGACTTCGTAGAACACATCATTATTTACAAAATGTGTCGCGACAGTATATGTCTATCCATTATAATTATGCCACAATAAGTGTTCTTTCATTTTAAAAATTTAATTGAAATGCCGCCGCTAGAAAAAGCTCTTTATTTGTATCTTGGTATTAATCCTTATCAAAATAAATAACTTCATATTCAATACTGCTTCAATACCTTTGTATAACTTTTTGAATTATTCAATTCGGACATTCCATTCGAAAAATATCGAGTTTAAAAATGTAAGTATTAGAACAGTGTTTGTAAAAAAACTCCTCCGAGACGACTTGATAGATTCTTATGAGATTTTGTGTGTATATTCAGTAGGTATGAGAATTCGACGTAAACTATTTTTCATACCCGTAGGGTAGGGTAGAGTAGGGTAGGGTAGGTTTGGGTAGGGCAGGGCAGAGCAGGGCAGGGCAGGGTAGGGTAAGGCGCGAAAATCTATCGACACCCCATTACGACATTGCACCCATGCGAAGCCGGGGCGGGTCCCTAGTAATAAATAAATATCCTGGGACATTCCTCACACACGGTCATCTGATCCCGAACTAAGCAGAGCTTGTACTGTGGAAACCAGATAATTGATAAAATACATATAATACTTTTTGTTTGTAAATACATATACATAATTACACCCAGACTCAGGACATACAGACATGTTCATGCACACAAATGCATGTCCTGTGTGGGAATCGAATCCACGACCTGCAGCGCGTAAGGTGAACCTTAACCAACTGCGCCAACTGGACCGTCGATCGCCCGTAAATCCATGTTTTGCTACAACAAACGTTGTTCAGACCATGTTCTAATAACACTATATTATCCGGCGTACTTGTGAGACATACCAGTTTGTTCTAAGCACCGGTCAATGAAAACCGCTCAAATGTAGATTTTATGACATATTTTTAATCAAAAGTTCCTACTTTAGCCAATAAAAAAAGTCAAAATAATTGGGTTTCAAAGACAAAGTTACAGTATTTTTTATAAAATGTCCCAGCACCCCCTAAAGTTTCTAATTCTAGTGCTAACATTCTATAGTATAGACTGTTACTAATAGATTCTATCAAAAAAAGAAAAAACAAAACACTTAAAAAAGTCGGTATTATCATTGCTCCTTACAACACAGACACTGCGCCTTTCAAAGTAGTTTCAGCACGGCATTCCAGTATTGTAGCAGGTGGCAATCCGCGAGTTTCCTACTTTTTTAACTTCATCAGTTTTGCGTTTTTTTTTATCAAAAAAAAAATTTTTTTTTTATTTGATACTAAATAATATTAGTAGACCATGATCTCAATAACGTTTGTTCTTGCAAAACAACGATTCAAAAGACTCCTGTATATAACTTATAATACCCTGAAACATTCTTCACACACGGCTAAGTAGGAAATACTTTATTAGGCTTGCTAATTGCAGATAGACTACTTACAAAATGATGGTCTTAAGAGGCCGTATGCCAAATTTTGCTGATTTCGCTGATTTACGTGATTTAACAATCGAGATTTTACAGTTAAAATACTTGTATTTCTACAAGATCTAATTCACAACTTAAAATATCATTTAATTATGATCTAATGAATGAGCTACCTTTTCATTTTTATTATTTTATTTATTGCGAGATTTAGGTTTTTTAAAAGATTTTTTATTGCCAAACTATAGAACATTTTCAATTTTTTTTTCAGGAAGTGGATTGTTTATTAACTGAAGTTTATTTATGTTGTTATAATTTTAATGAATGAGAGTTCTAAGTAGCCGAAATCAAAAGCAATTCTTCGCCCATTTTCTCTAAAAATTGACTAAGTTAAATATTTTTTTACCCAAAATTATTATATTAAAGTGGTAAAAAGTGCTCCGTTTATTTTATAGATGACTTTCATAACAATAGACTGTATTTTTTTTATACCGTTTAGACGGCAAAACGATTCATAAATATGTGATATTCTAAACCTCTTATAGCAAAAATTCAAAAACAGCCGCCTGTTTGAGGTCGATTAATCAAAATTAAATCATAAAATGAAAAAAGTAGCTCGTTTATTAGATAATAATTGAAATGATCTTTCATGTTGTGTATTAAAACTTATAGAAATACAGTATTTTAACCGTAAAATCACGTCTGTAAAATCACGTAAATCAGCGAAATCGGCAAAATTTAGCATACGGCCTTTTAACTGATCAGCAGTTTGTTTGTCTAAACGGGCTAATCTCTGAAACCAGGTGGATTAAAAAAAATACTTTCACTAATTAGAAACTTCATTATCCCAGAGTGTTATAGAAACAGCAAGGGACAGTTAGTTCTGTAATAAAATTTAAATTTTATTTTTTAACTGACTTCATAAAAAGGAGGAGGTTCTCAATTGTTATTTATTTTTGTTACCTCATATCTCCGCCATTTATTAACTGATTTGGATAGTTCTTTTTTGTTTGGAAGGGTGCTTCCAGTTTGGTCCCATTGCCATCAAGTCAGGATTTGATTACTTTTAAGTGTACTTTGTAGTCGGTTTAAGCTTTATGTAAAACAGTTTTCATTTACGGAATTAATGATGAAGCTCGTCCTAAATTCTATTTGTAACGTGTGAACTCAATGGAATATTAAACCACAAACCTGTGGCACAGGATCCCATCCCGTCTGCGTCAACAGTCCATGTCCAGCATAAGCTACTAAGTCCGCAGTAGCACTGAGTGGCTTAGTCAAAGCGCCGATCAAGCCTCTACGTAAAGCTGCAGCACCGCTTTCCGTTTCACCTACAGCTACCCCAACTAGGGGGTGGTGGGCCAGCCCACCTACTGCACCTGTCAATAATGAATCGTGGTGACAAAAAGATACAAAAACAACTCCAGTATAGACCTTCGCAGGCACTTAAGATAAATTTGACTCCAAAACTCTAATACCTGTTTGGAAGGTTGCACTTGCTGAGAAGAGCCGGTAATAAACTCAGCAATCACTCTTTTCAAAACAAGCATAGATTCATTACGTAATATTAACATTCTAGTAGCACCGACAACAATTGCGTGCCCCGGCGCGTCGGCAAAACTACAAAGTAGACTGACTCGATATTTAATATGTAACTAGCAAACTTAAGCAGACCGTATAATAAGGACCTACCATTTTTTTATGGACATTTTGACCCTTATAGCTTACCAAGAATGTTAATAGCAAAGTTGGTGATGCCAGTTACAAGTCCAGCAACTAAACTGGGTGGCGGGCGTCTTCTGGCCGCAGCAGCTCTCCTCGCGTGCTCCTCGTCCCCCGCCAATAGGTCGAGGTTCCTCGCTAAAGACCCCGCCCAAGCACTCAGGGATCTGAGTAGGGCTGCAGCGGCCGCAGACGCAACGCCTCTCACGCCACCAGTCGCCCCACCCACTCGGGCTGCCAGGGCACCCGGAGCACCCAGCAGCTCCAGACCGCCGACAACCCAACCTGAAAAAAAAGGGGGGAAGTCATTGGGTAAGGGAAAGAGGTCGGGGCAAAAATGGAGAAAGAGCAGAAGAGGGGATAGAAAGGATAGAGTCCGAAATATGGTAGAGACAGCCGATAGTCATTTATGTAGTAACGACACCAGTGGTAGTACAGTTGCAATGGCAGTGGCAATACCAGGGTAGCAGCCGTAGCCGTGACCGTGAATATGTCTGAGGTAGTTTATCGTGACAAGGGCCATAAACATGACCGAGGTAGAGACCAAGGCTGTAGCCGTAGCGGTGGCCGAGGCAGTGGCCGTATCATGGCCTAGGCAGTGACCTTTGCTGAGGCCTTCTTTGGTGTTTTACGGTGAGGTAGTGTCAGTGGCAGTGACCGAACATAAATCATGGCCGTGGCCTCGGCAGCAACAATGGCAGAGCCAATGGCAGTGGCAGTAGCAGCACCAGTGAAGTAACGGGTGTAAATAAAGTTATTCTGTTCTCTTAAAAATGTAAATACAAAAATATATTATGCACTTCCGTCTTTCTCTGACCACAGTCCGTAAAGAAATGACCGTAAGTTTAAACTTACCTGCGCCCAGAATGGCGGCGGATAGATAGTGCACTGTGAGTGCGTGCGTAAGTCGTTCCGCTGAAGTCATCATGTCCTGTAGCTTGAACGCGCTCAACCGCAACGGACTCTGGTCCAAAGCAATGTACATACGAACCTACACAAACAATATATCAGTCGTCAGTTATTTGTCACTTTGTGTTCATATAACAATAAGCTGTATAATTTTATATGGTTTCAATATGAACTATGTCTCAATATGTATATAATTAAAAAATAAAACAATATTTAACACTCATCAGACTAAACCTCTCTAATGTTTATGATCTAATTCTTATATTTTGTTCCAGAGAGATTATGATCAATATAATAATATGCTAAATTTCAAAACATAATCACTTATATGCTAAATAGTCGCGAATATACGTAAATCTGCAGTAGACGGGCGAAAGTGAGCGAGCGGCAACCTATTGCTATTGATTAAGTTTCAAACGCCCCGGGGGGGGGGGGGGGGGAGGAGAAACACTGCATAAAAACACTACGTACAGCAGGCGCTTGAGTTGAATGCAGTCGGGCGGCCCTAAGATTAAGGGCGTGAGCAGCTCACCCCGACGTCCCACGCCTCGCCTCTCACGCCCTAGTCTAGTTTTGTCTCAGACATCTATCGTACGCTCGCTTGTTGCTTGCTTGTCGCTTTATACTCAATTTGGGCTCCGTGTTAATTTTTACTTACAAAACGGACTGAACCGAGTCCTAATTAAATGACAAAAAACGTGTTTTTATCTATCGCCACGCCAAGCATGTGACATGGCGAAAAGAATATTGGATTAGTATTTAAAAAATAAGTTAAATTATAATTTTGTTTTAATTGTGTTCATCAATAGTCTCTTTAAATAATACAGCCACCACTGCTTGTTTTTGTGTAATTTATCGATATAACTATCACTGATTAGGTCACAGCACTAGCACATTCCTAAGCTCGGCATTCAACTCGCGTATACTGTATGTATGAACAAAAAAACGAATAAATTACGAACCGACCTCGTTATTTACATGACCAATTCATCAGTATATTAGTTGCATAGCATATAACGAGTAAAGGCGTAAGTGAAACTCACAGCAGTATGTAAAGTGAGCGTGAGATCCAAGGGGTGAACGTGAAGCACCCTCAGCCGCAACGGCGCCTGCAGGGCCCGCTCGTCGGCGAGCGAATGCGCCGCCTCCCCGGCCGGCGCCGCCTGACGGAACAGCTCCACTAACGCCTTCACGTACGCATCCTCAACGTACAGCGCCAGCGGACCCACGCTGATATCCACCTCCGATAGCTCTGGTTAATAAATGCAATCAAACCAATTTGCTGCTATTGCATATAAAATGTAGAATATCATCAGTTTCTGAAAGCCCTATCAGTGTCGACTTATTAAAAACAATTGGCGCTTTTAAGCGCCTACATATTTGATCAGAATTTCATGAAACTGGCCTTAGTCTGATACAACTCAGTCGAATACTAAAGTATAGGTCGGTTAACTAAAGCTGGTACGTTCACAGTACTCACACACATATGCAATTTCACGATATAGTATGTTTTATTACATGATTGCTTCTAATCAGTCAGTCAATTCTAAAGGACGAATGCAAAAAAGAGCATTCTATATTTATGAGCAGTAGCTAAAGCAAAACAATAACTGTCTCCTATAATATATATAACATAACATTGACTGCGCGCGAGAGAGACGGACAGACTTTTCATGATGCGCATGCAGTGCAATGTCACGACTAGCACTTATGCACAGACACTACACAAGCGCAACGCGTAAATGTGTTGAACGTGCCAGCTTTAAATAACCGACCTGTAGCGGCACGCAATGATGGCCCTTTTGATATGAGGGGTCTCTTTTTGGCTCAGGTATGTACATATGTATATAAGGTATGTATATATAGGCTGTCAAAACGGCTATCATTGCGTACTCAACTCACCTTTGTACATATAATGGACGACAGTCCACTTGTCATGTTGCAACCTGAAGAGCAGCCTAGCGTTGTCCTGGCGCGTAGCAAAGGTTGTCCGTTCGGCGAACATGTTCCAAAACGGAGGCCAAGGCTCGGTGGCCAGCGGCTCTGCCCTAGTCGTCGCTACTACTGCGAAGTCATATTGACCACTCTCATATTGGAGATTGTCAATTTGAACATCCGCTATCGATACAATTGTCTTTGTTTTCTGTTTGAATAAAACGTTTTACGTGAGTAATAAAATAGTAGATTGTTATACAGGTGGATACGACAATACGACAATAAACGAAACCACGTAAAGTACTCATAAATACGAACAACTTTTAGTCTGTCGTATACACCTGTAGTACAATCTACTGTACCGCTTGTCTGGCTGTTCATTTGAAACACGCAAGTTTATGTGACTCTCATCCCAGCCGCAGGTAACCGTGGAGGACTATAATATTATAAATAATAGAGAGTTCATGTGGTTGTTCAATCATGCCGTAATAGCTGAATAAACGATGAATTTTATCATAGAGATAGATCATGCCCTGGAATACGACGGGATAGTTTTATCTCAGCAAATCTATAAATCACTCGGGATCGCGAGTAAAACTAGTGACCAAGTAGCTGTTTTTGTATCAAGTGCAGCTGTCGGCGGTACACACCGATAGAAACTAACCGACAGATTCAACTTGAGGATGGTAGCCAGCCAGGTGGGTACTACAAAGTACCTTACCACCACCGTGCTATGGTTTCCTCACGATGTTTTCCTTCACCGAAAGCTCATTGTAGGATTCAAACCCGAGACCTTCGTTTCGGCATTCGACGTCACTACCACTGAGCTATCATCTCGTTATTGGAATTGATAGAAGAAAAATAAAGAAATATTTTTTTATCGTTCGAATTATGAAATTTTGTCAATTATTTGATAAGCGTTTTAGGTGAAATACTAGCTGCTATGCCATAAATGAGTTTAAAATGTATGTCAAATGTTTGTGATCACCCTTACTGCTTAGATACATTTGAATTTATGGACGTTGATATCCTTTTGTTGGTTTGGTTGTGTGTTAAGATATTATTGGAAATCAGCTGCTCAGATATTTATGACAAAATAGATGTACAGATATAAATGGTACCTTGTAAGCCGTAGAATTTTTTGAAAATTAAAAATAAACTTTCTTTGATATATTTGAACATCCTGTATGTTGTGATATATAAGATGGCGACTGTACAATTAGAGAAAAATACTAAAGCGCGCCAATGCCTTTTTTAATTTATTCTGTAGTCGCAACGCAACGCACGCGTTCTATCCAAGGGATCGCCGCTATTTATTTACGCACGGTTTAATCTAGTTGTTTATGGTGAAAATGTATTTTTTTTATCCTCTTTGTAAATATTTTCTTAAAGTACGCACGGCTACAGATCAAGCTATACATTTCCAATATAAGCTGACCTCTCATTGCAGGGAAATCCTATACAATGCGAGTTCAGCTTATACTGGAAATGTATAGCTTGATGTGTTGCCGTGTGTACCTTCCCGGAAGGTAACTATCGATCTGGATATTCACCCGGGCCGGCAGGACACCAATCTATGGATGGTTCGTGAAGCCTAAATTAGCCAAAAGGCTGCGGATGCGGTATAAAAGCAAGCGGAAGAGGTGAACGAATATCCCTTTTCTATTTATTGGTATTTTTTGTAATCTTTATAGCTCTTCTATGCAGCTTCTGATATCTTACTTTTACTTTTTACACAATCACTCGGTTTCCCGTGACCGCTCGCTTTCCGGCCTTAACGTTTCCCATAGCGTCCCCGTCTAGGTTTCGCAAGGGCCGTCTAGGTTGTTAAGCCAGCCGCCCAGGGAGGTAATGAGGTGTAATACCGGACTGAATTCACACTAAACGAGTGTCAAATGTAAAGTGGATTCTCCCTGAGTAGGGTGCTAAATGTAACGAAGCGAGCTTCGTACATTAAGGCAATAGCTAGTAGGTAGGTAAAACCAGTGGATGCCCTAGTTTTACCTACCTACTTGGATAACCTATCGGAGAGCGATAAAGCAAACGCCAATCAATGATTTTAAAGTTGCCACCAATCTATTTATTGAATACAATTCCATATTATATAAAAAACCAAATTACTTTTTCCCTAGAGCAAAATATGCTATTTTATCCCCACTCTGGTACGCTACAACGACGGACGGTGAAAAATAATACTGTACACGAAAAATTGATAATTGCAAACTATTATAATCCTGCTTAAAAAGGGAAAATTATCTTTGCGAGTCGAACTTGGTTTATTTAAAAGCAACCGGTTTAATTTAATTGAAGTTATTTATTTGCAAAAAAAAGCCTACAGTTTTTCCATTTAAAGAAAGAACCTTATTTGTGATTAAAGAAACAGAACAAAGTTAACAATTAAAAGTGGTAAATATTGCCACAAATTGGTTCACGAACTCAACATGTCCAACGCTGATATTCCGTTGGGGCCAAAACACAAAACCGATTATAAAACTTATAATATTTAACTAAGTACAAACCTTGGCATCAGCTATGACGAGTACGGCTGCGCGGTCTACATGCAGCGCCAACAACGGCACAGAGTCCGTCGAGGAAGCCATCTCAATCACTACGCTGGCGATAACGCATCGAAGTTTCTCCGACGCCAACCATCTCATGCCTTCCACCGCGCCTAATTCTACGATACAAATATTGATTTAGGACACATAGCACGGAAAAATAGGTTTAGATTAGGTTACGATAGACACTAGTATAAGCTACATTTACATGGACCAAATACAGGCAGAAGTTTATAAGGACGTTAAGGTTATGTGCGATTACTAAGTTTTTTATTCTTGTATTGACAGAGTGTACGATATATGCTTTTATTCGTCGTACGTATTAATAAATTCGTTTTACAGTTTTACATAAAAGTTCTCTAGCTTTCTTAAAGTAACCAATCTATATCAACTATTGAGTTAATCTATACTAAAGTAAAGCCAGTAGTCTAGTAGAGTTCAGGTTGTTTACATTCTTTATCTCGTCTCGCTGGCCTTACTTTACATGTATACAGGTCGATTATCTAAAGCTGGCACGTTCAACACATTTACACGACACGCTTGTATAGTATCTGTGAACAAGCGCGCGGCGTGACGTCGCACTCCATCGGCATTATGAAAAGACTGTCCATCTCTCTCGCGCGCGGTCAAGCTTATGAGTATGAAGGAGAAAGTTATTGTTTTGCTACTGCTCATAAATATAGAGTGGTCTTTGTTTGCATTCGTCCATTAGAATTGAGTGACTGTTTAGAAGCAATAATGTAATAAAACATACTGTATCGCGAAATTCCATGTGTGATTACTGTAAAGGTGCCAGCTTTCGGTTACCTACCTGTATAATATTAAAGATTCGATGAAGTTGTATTGAATGTAGTTGTTTAATAAAGCTACGAGAGCAATACAACGGGTGGAAAGCTACAGGCATAGCGCTCAACTGAGTAGGTTCCTGCGATAGCGAAGCGGTGCGGGAGGGGGTGACATGTGATGTATCAGAACTGTCACGCTATACACATGCATGATACATTTTTAATTCCTTTTGTCATTTGACGTAATGAAAACACACCCCTCCAGCACGGCTCCACTACCGCAGAAACCTACTCAATTATGCGCTATGCCTGCAGTAAGTAGGTTTAGAAAAATGTTATAAAAACACTCACGACTATCGTCAGGCGCTGAGAACGCAAACATAGAGTCAGTGTCTACACCCTTTTGCTTTGGTCCATCATCAACGTCATCTATAAAAAAAAAACTATTTGTTCATACTGCTAATCAGGAAGCGGCAATTTATAGGTACTCCTAAGGATTTAAAGTCTATTTTACTTTTGTAGTTGCAGAATATTTGTAGAGCATGCAGCTTCCAAATTAATAAAGCAACGCTAATAAAGTTAAATAAATTTCATACAAACATATTGATGACGGGCCAGTTGGCGCGGTTGGTTAAGATTCTACCTATCGGGCCGCAGGTCGTGAGTTCGATTCTTACACAGGACATGCATTTGTGTGCATGAACATGTCTGTTTGTCGAGTCTAGGTGTAGATATATATTTTAAGTATGTATTTACAAAAAAAAGTAGTATATGTATTATATCAGTTAACTGATTTCCATAGTACAAGCTCTGCTTAGTTTGGGATCATTTAGCCGTATGTGAGGAATCTCCCAGGATATTTACTCATTTCTGTAACTACTTATGTGGAACTTTAGGTCTATCTGTAACAATTTCTAATTTATATATATATAACTTGTATGACTGTATGTTTCCCAAATATAAAATAAAAATATTTTATTTATTATATTACTAGCTGTCCCCCGCGGTTTCACCCGCATTCCCGGCATAAAAAGTAGCCTATGTCCTTCTCCATAGGTACCAGAGACTATCTGCATGCCAAATTTGATGATGATCCGTTGAGTAGTTGAGGCGTAAAGGCGTAACAAACAAACAAACTCACTTTCGCATTTATAATATTAGTTAGGATTAACATATAAATTAGTATACAAATTAGGATCAAGCTATAACTTACACATGGCATGTAGCTCTTCATTGAATATAACAAGAGTGGAACCATCGTTATGCGAGGGTGGAATACCAGCAAGCGACTGTTTATCTTCAGTGAATGAGGCATTTGGCATCTTCAGTTTTGATATAGAGAGATCGTCTATAGACGATTCATTGGTCTGCAGAATTGACTCTATCTGACTCGATTTTTTTGTAACGGGAACTGTAATTTTTTAACATGCTGTAATCTTTATTTAGGTACTAATACGTGGTAAAAAATATGACTTTTGTTTTGCAGAAAAATACAAAAATTTTTACTTACGGTGATCATGAGCCTGGAGTCGCTCTAAACTTCCACAGGATTTCTTTAATTTCTGCAAACAAACCATTCCAAACATTTATTTGTATCAATAAACTAAACCAGTCTTAATGATAAACTTTGCAATATATAATTAAGAGATCTATATGATATTTCAATACGTACGACAGTATCAATGACTTCCGATGAAATTGAATCTTCTGAGATGCCAATCAATCGCCGTCGGATATCACTTGCAGAAATATCGTTCTGTGAAAAACTTAACAGTCAGAGGCACATAGTTCAATTATCAAATTATAATGTCTAAAAATGTCCAAAAATTGATAAGTACCTGATCAACATCTTGCAGTTCCAAATGAGTGGAGTGTGGGTAAGTGCGTACACGCAATTTGACCGTCACTACGTTAGAGATTTGTAACAGTTGCTCACCGTCGGCCACTGCGACTGGCGGACACCACTGCGGCTCACCATCATCTATAAAAACATCACTATTTACTACAGTTATGCATCACTCATCTGATTACTATTTTAATAATGCATCTTTTTATCTTCGATTACTATTTTAATAATGCATCTTTTTATCGGCTGAAAAGCCGAGACCCATAAATTCACAAAATTTTTGAAGCGATGTTCTTGTCTCTCGTTGGATAGGAGCCCAAAATTAGAAAAAATGTGTAGGTACGTAACGATCACGGCGATGCAAAACACCTCACTTGTTTTTTTCTGCCATGTTTTAAACTCAATGAAATAAAATTACAAATACGTTACGTACCTTTTACCTTAGCGAAGGTGAGGAAGGGAATGGTAGGATTCATCACCACCGACTGTGGCGGCGGGTAGCGTTCACAATATGCAGGGCTTGAATAGTGCGTCATACAATCTGGGTACACGGCGCACCACCATTTGGCCTTATTACATTCTTGTGTCACCTGTGGTTAATCAGAACAAAATTTCATCGTAGACTTATAAAAATGAACATAATAGATAGGTAGGAACAGCATAGTCAGGTGGTGTATCAACTTACAGCGACGCTAGAAGTAGACGGCTCATCGGTTTGGTGCACAGGCTGGGCAATATTTAACGGTATTCGAGTGTGGTTGCTCACTAAGAACTGAGGGCAAGGATCGTGAGCAACAACGATCAGCCATCTGCTATCCTGTTTCATTTGCATCACTACTACTGGAACCTGAATAAAATAATACACTTAAAAACCAGCGAATACCAGAATTAAAAATTATTAGTTACAGATCATTTAAGCTCAGTACAATTAACATCTTGAGGATGTCATAGCACGGTGTGTGCCCGTTAGTTCTGAAAAGTTGAATCAATACAAAGGTCGAACGAGAACTTAATTAATTGTAAGATTAGCATCATCATCATCAGCCTATAAATGTCTAACTACTGAGCACAAGCCTCCTTTCACATATAAGGTGATAAGGGAATGGGCAATACTCCACCACGGATGACCATTGCTATCCGGTGGCTATACAAAAAATATAATTAATTATCAAAGCCAAAAATGTTGTCAACTCTAGTAAGCCGTCATGTCAGGGTACCAGATTATTTAACAGAAAGGCATACGCACCTATTTTACCTAATAATTGTCTACTTTAATAATTTTTCTATTTTTCATTCATAAATGTTTGCTACGTCAATACAAGGAAGGCTACAAAAAATGTCAAGTTGAAAAAAAAAAAAATATGTTGTCAATTTCAAATCTTCAATTTTTTTGTCGTTCCGCGAATTAGGTAGAAATGTAGGTACATTCTGTGTAGTTTACTCTTTAATTTGACTGAAATAGGGTTTGCACATTAGTGAAAATAATAATATGTTTTTATTTTTTTGGGGTATGTTATACAGCGTTACTACGGTTCTTAAATATAAGGCCCCATTTAGCCTCCTTTCGGCTTTACGGGTAGGTTTGTAACATCCTGTATAGGCCTAGGAGGCCTCCAGCTTACTTAACGATTTTCAAAATTAAGTGATAACCAAGCACTTTACGCTCGATTTGAAATACAACTAGGCGGTCCATCCAGATACCGGCCACACCGATGATAGATTAACGAGCGCATCACGCGTATCACGGTAGTGTGTAACTAACCGATTGTCTGTTTTCGTCAATGAGCGCCAGGGCGCGTCTGACGGGCGCGTGTCCGAGTAGCACCGGCACGGGCAGCTGCGGCGGGTGGGCCCCGCTCGGCAGCGCCACGCACAGGAACGCACGCAGCTCGCTCGGGCTGCTGCCCCGCCACCGGCCGCGCAGGAAGAAGTGACACAGCGCCGTGCCGTTCACACTGGTAACGGTGAAACATTCATTATACACGCAACGCTCGAAAAAAAATTGGTGTTTTACAGCGAAGATTTTCTCTTCTTTTAAGGCACTGTATTCGGTATGATCCATACTATTACTTTTTTACTATAATATAATAAACTCGAAAGATTGTATGTACGTTTGTTACTCTTTCACGCAAAATCTACTGAACGGATTTGGATGAAATTTGGCACACAGATAGAATATGTTCTGGATTAACACATAGGATATTTTTTATCCCGGGAAAACATACGATGCCTCGGGAATGCGGGTGAAAGCGCGCGGGACAGCTAGTTTTAAATATAGAAAAGTCAGCCATTTGGAAACTTCAATTAAATTTACCGTGGCATTTCTCGTATACGCCGAAATGTTAATTATTATGGACAGTGCAAAGTTAATTTTCATATGAAGACTAGCTACCCGGCGAGACTACGTTCGCAATACCTTCGGAATATACACACAAAATTTCATAAGAATCGGCCATGGAGTTTTGTTACAAACACTATGACACGAGAATTTTATATATTAGATTGAAGATCATTTCTTTAACATTTTCCAAAAAAAAATTGAAATAATGTTACCTCGCTGAGTTTATTGCTTGTTCTTCTCAGTTGAAGGCCGACTTACGAACTGGTGGTAACTTCAGTAGCTTTGACCTTCATAAGGGCCCTACTAGAGCCTAAATTGAATAAATGGCTTTGATTTTGAACAGCTCAAATGGACAAAATGAATTAAAATGAATAAAAACATTTAAAATGACAGCACCGTCTGCTAGCTGACTTTTAGCTTTGAAACGATATCAAATGCAGTGCAAAAAGGTAATATTAAAGTAGAGAAACTCATTGCTGAAAACACCTTTTGTATAAAATTTCGAACTTGGGCCAAATTCAATTCCGGTTTACAAATATAATTGATTTAATCATGTTTGTATACTTAAATAGAATTAATAACTGAACCTAGCTACGGTAAATATAACACCATGAAAGCTATATTACTTACGCCTCTTTCTTCGTGGGCGGTACCACTTTATAGGTCTTCGGTCGTAGTAAAGAGTCATGATCTTCTTCTGTCGGCACTGCCATTGTAGATACCTGATAAGTATTTTATAAATCTAGATAAATATCCTGGGACAATCCTCACATACGGTCATCTGATCCCAAACTAAGCAGAGCTTATGCTATGGAAACCAGAGGGGCGATTACGTAACTAAATTTCAATCATTTTCGAATTGAAATCGGTTTAATATAGCGGTTTTCTGATAACTTTTTTACGTTCTGATAACTTCAAATATAAACAGTCGTTTATTAGAAATAGACCCATTTACAATTTTATAATATTACAGATAACTAATATACTACTTTTTGTTGGTAAATACATACTTAATATACATAATTACACCCAGACTCAGGACATACAGACATGTTCATGCACACAAATGCATGTCCTGTGTGGGAATCGAACCCACGACCTGCGGCGCGATAGGTGGAGTCATAAACAACTGCGCAAACTGGCCCGTAGATAGGTATGTCAAATGTGATAATTTTTGAGCTGTTTTAATAAATAAACATTTATTATTGAAATATTGGGTTCTCCTTGGTATACCGTGTGATTCGGAATGCCTATTTTATGCCGAAATCTGTGGATAGAATATAGCATTACCAATAATCCTGAAAAGTTTCAGTAGTCGTAGTACTACCAATACGGAGTTATAACGATTCGAAAAATATTGCGTAAAAGCGCTGCCTCGCGTTGGTAACAACCCTGATCAGCTGTTTTTCTGACACTATCTGACTTATGGGAGTATTGCACTTGACCTTGACATTTACATCGATTTCTGTCAGCCAATAGTAACGTTACCAGGCGACCATTTTATTTCTTAAATATGGCCGCCTGAATCCGTCTAACAATAAGTCAAGCCACTTCATAATATTGCAATTATGGTTCCGTAGGTAAAGGTTTTTGTTATTGATTACGTATGAAACTTTTTTATTCCAATTTTCATCATTGCGGGTATGTATTAGTGTCGCCTAATGATATTAGTTTAATGAAAATTTTAAATAGCCATAACAAAATTTCAAAAAACATGTTTGAAAAGTTAATCAAAGTCTGTTGATGATGATGATGCCGGAGCGAAAGCTACTTCTTACAATGACGAGACTAAGGCCTTAGTTCACCATTACTTCTTTGCGACAGGGATGGTACGATTGATAAATGAATGTTAGAACGATGAATGTAATGTTAAAAAAAATGTTTTTGATTTTGTAGCGTTTTGGCTGTTTAATAATGCTATTAAGCTGCAGTAACTAATAATAAATAAATAAATGCAACCACAGCCACCAGGCCACGTTGCCAGTTGCAGGACTCATTCAAGATCACTTAATGCATAATTTTATTTGAAGTTTTCATCAATGATTATGGGTATCATAATAGGTATACGGTTTTTTTTTTACCTTTTTGGTTGGGAACCCTAAAAATAGTTTTTAATAGTTCCATTACCGAAAGCTGGCAGGTCAGGTGGTACGTCTGAGCCATTGGAAAAGTAAATGATTGACACAAGCGACATTTAGAAATAAAATAAATAAAATATTAAATATTGTAGAAATCTAGAACTTTAAACCAAAATTCCAAAATGTCGTTTAGATGCGTCAGAGGATCCTGGCTGCTTTCGTGACTGTGGCACCAGATATGTTAAAGAATACGATGAAATCAATTTCACGGCGTGCATGATATAAGTGGGTGAAGTAAAAGGCTGGTATTTACATTGATAGTGACAATAGTGATTGATTACCTACAAAGTTGACAAAATTTTAAGTAATACTGATTTAGGAAAGTGCAATAATAAGAAAATAATTTGAAGCGAGCTATAAGACTAAAGGTAAGACAATCAAGTATTCGGTCTGCATCACGGTGTTGTTATGTCAATTGTCGATAGGCGGGAACGGGATTACGACGTCCGCCATTTTTATTTATGATACACATGCTCATTAGGGTTGACACATAATGATTTGGTTGATTATTTTATTTTATTTGTATGGAAATATTTATGTGCTATTTTCCGTTGTATAATATTGTTTTTACGTTTTAAATAAGGTATACTTCAATACCCTTTCGGCCTAAAATAGACATTCGGAATCACCCTATATTATTAGTAAAACACAAGTTACCAGTAGATCAGTGTCGAGCCTGTTGAGCAGCACATAAGTGGAGCTGACACCAATCACGTTGATCTCCTCCTTGATTTCATAGTACATAGTAAGTAGCGCCACCTGCTCGGAATATTATATGTTAGTGTAAGCATAATAAAAACCTTATCACAAAACATTGTTAAAAGCAAATCATAAAAACCTAGGGTTTAAAATAGCCCGGCTCTTTTTAGGGTTTCGAACCAAAAAGGTTAAAACGAACCCTTATGGTGTCACTTCGTTCGTCTGTCACAGCGATATATTTTAGCAAACATTGATGCTATTGATTTTAAATTAGGTATTAGTTATCATTATTTTCTTTGAAAATGGGGTCGATTCGGAACCCTCGGTGAGCGTGTCAGACTCACACTTGGCCGGTTTTATTTATATGTTATATGACTACGGCTACGGTTATTTTAAAACCTGTGTTTTACTAGACTAGCTTTAAGACTGCGTATAAAGCAAAATAACAATCTTAGAATTGAAATTTAACC
Source organism: Polyploca ridens (assembly GCA_951394255.1). Taxonomy (NCBI): domain Eukaryota; kingdom Metazoa; phylum Arthropoda; class Insecta; order Lepidoptera; family Drepanidae; genus Polyploca; species Polyploca ridens. Next base: position 13,185,347 of record OX596244.1, read on the forward strand.
AAGTAAATAGTATTTAAATGAAAAAATATTTTTATATGGGTATTTTGATTATATACGCGAGGGTTCTATCTGAGCAAAAACATAATGGAATGAAATTTCCTCGATAGAAAAAAATCACAAAGCTACCTCTAATAATAATGAATTTTCGGTTTTATTCGAACATGGTGTATCTAATTAAGACAAAAATTCGCTAAATAATATCACTAACATATGACCTAGGGCTGCTACTAACGATTTTTTAAAATATTCTATACTTTACGAGTTATTTAGATAAAAAGCGCTTAGTTCATTTTTGTTCCGCGAAACACGCTATCTCCATCTCATCTCCACGCGAAGATTAGACATAAGTTTGTTTCATCTGACATTGCCATATTTTTCTGGCTTGGTACGCACTCTTAAACCACTATTGTAATAAGGGTGTTTTGGTTTATAAAGGTAATTTTTGGACGCTATTAGCTTCTAAAATCCATTCCGAGTCTTCAAGAGACACGATGACGCAGGTACATTTAAAATTACCTGCACACGTGGATATCTCTAGATGCTAACATTTCGAAACCAAAGCTGGCTTAGTGAGGCTGAAAAAATTACAGTCGTACAAAAGATCAATAAGTTAATAATTCATCCATACATAGACTTGTCATGTCTGACTGATCTTACAATACAGCCTTAAATACTGGTCTTAGGAACATGAAGTTTTACACAATCGTTTCTGATATAAAATATAATGTATACGCTAAAGAGGTTTTGAAACTAAGGGTCAGTTCAGACCGAGACGCGACACGAAGCGCACTTTTTAAGATAGCAATACAATTTAGAACTTATCTACTATATAAGGAGGTACACATTTCAGTGGGAGAATTCATGACAAGTTTCTCACGACGCCGCTAGGCGTATGCGAATTCTCTCATTGAAATGTGTACCTTTTTTACTAGATAAAGTTCTATATTGTATCGCTATCTTTAAAGTGCGCGCTGCGTCGCGTCTTGGTGTGAGCTGACCCTACCAGGCGAAAAGCTAGTAGAGTCATTAATGGTAGAGAACCTTCTGGTTGCATTGTATAGCGAAGTTGGCAGCGTGGTCGAGGGCCACCCGGCCGGGCGGTGGCGCGCCGTACCGACCCGGGTCCACCTCGCTTACCGCCAGCTCACCACTCACAAAAGTCTCCCGCCCCTTCTCCACTGACATGAAGAACGGTTTCTAAACATATTTACGTAGTATTAATCATAACATAAACCGCATATGGACACAAGGGCCCTGATTCTTTTGTTCACAACTAAACTAATTTTAATGTCACTATGTCTCTTTCTAACAAAGAACATAAGAAAAGGATGTAAGAAATTTAGTCCTGTCAAATTAGTCCAATGCTTGTTTTCAATGTAAATTTAGTCGCCATCTATCGTGGTTACGCCTAAATACACGCAAAATAAAACGGCAAAGATTAATTTGACAACTTAAAATATGTTCTATCCTTTTTCAATCATGGTCGTAAGAGATGAGATGTAACTAAAATTAGTTTAGTGCGATTTACAACAGAATCGGAACTAATGTTCGTTTTAGAAAAAAAATGTGAAGGAAAATTAAAAGTCATCATAAACTTACCTTCAGTACAGCGGATGGTGGGGATATAGAAGTACCAGGTTCTAATTTACACAATGGCGCGGCGTCGTGAGCGCGCAAAGTCAACGGGATCGGCGATGCGTTGCATAGCAATACTATCGGGCATAGCTGCATCTCTAAGCAGCAACCACCGCCTGCGCGAACTGCGCGATAACGCACCTACAGATGATATATTAATTCGTATTTACCTCAAAATACGGGATGCAAATCCGATTTACAGCCTAGAGAGGTAATTCCTCCAGATTTTCTATGGATAGCAAACATGTCACCTAATCACATTGTTTACATGGAAGAGAATAGTTGCATCGATTGTGTCTTACTATATGGCTTAGTTGGTATAAGCTTATTTAGAACTGCAGTAAGAAACGACAAAGTAGCGGCAGTTATTGATTTTACATTAAATGCCATTCACGGTGCACATGGTGCACAAGTTTAATTATTGGAATGTGACCGGTCAATCATATTTACGACCACGGATAAGGCAAAGCAAAATTTAATACTTACAGTAACATCGCAGCGTGGTTGCAAAAGTGCGGGTTGCCAGACACCATCCCAGTGCTTAGCAACCACTGAATACGGCCAGTTCGATGTAGCGTTCCGACTAGATCTTTCCAACCTAAAATGTTAGAATAAAATCTTAAAATGTCATGGTCAACAAAGGAATATTCTATCAATGTATTGAAAGGGACAAGTGAGCTTACCACGCAAAGATTTCAGCGATAACTTCATCAATGTGTGACACAGTCGAACGCTTGTCAAACACCGAAGTGTCCGTGACACCATAATGGAGGGGCACTGCCTCCTTGGTCACCGGACATTCAATATTTCTGCCAAAGTTACAAAAAAAGACGTTATACTAGAACACATACACAGGTTGATCGTTTACTAACGATGACGATTTGCGATAACCATCTTGTCTACAGGCACGTAACGATTAAAGCTACATAGACATCAAATCCTCATGCAGTATGTTAACAGACTGGTATTTCGTTGACAGACGGGTGTATTTTCCTTTAGATCAACAATGTTACAATAATTTTGCAATTGTTATTAAAAAGACTGAGAGAAAAGAAAGGTGTTTGACAAAAGGCCTTTTACCAAGCTATACATTATTATAAAAAGAAAATATTTAAGTTACCTATATTGAAAAGATAGGTTGTGCCTAGCAGACGTGGTACCGGGCGCGAGCAGATGAGTGCTTGAACCGCGCCCGGGCGCCGTCTGTATTAAAGGAGTTTGTTCATTCACTTGCGTCGGCATATCTGGCACTGATGTCCCTGGTTCCGTCGCTATTAACACCTGCCGATGTTCATAAACATTGTTCATAAATAACGGTATCACAAATTAACTTAATATTGCATCGACATGCCTTGATAAAGCAGCAGATCAAAAATGTACTTACGTCAGTATCTAGTGGTAGATGTGAGTGTAGAACATACAACGGCCATATTGTAGCCAATATCCGTCCATCACTGCGCGCCCGCACAACTCTACACCATACAGAAACGTATGGTACGTACTCCCCATCGCTTGGTACTGATGAATAGAATTGTCATGATAAATACATAATAATAAAAATATCACTAAAAGTGGATTGTTTCAACTCCTTTTGACTCAAACATGCTTTATACAAAATAAGCGTTGTTTCACAGTTCTTTTCACAAGTTAAAAGATACTTTTATTGTCAAAATATTGCGAACGTAACAAATCCTTTGAAACAACCCTCGTTAGTAAGCCTTTTCACTTACCTTTGACCAACCAAGGCACGTTCTCTTTCGGACATTCCCTCAACGGGATGTCCCCAGACCATCCATCCATCGATACAAATTTGATCCTGAGAATATAATCAATTGATCATCGAACAGTTCAAAAATAACACTAAATTGTTTGCCTGCATCACTGACAAATGTAAAATTTAGGAAAGAGAAACAATAATTACTTGAGAACCATCTCGCACTCGGCGCCGCAAACGACACTTTCGCCGACTGTTTCTGGGTGCAACTCTCCTGAACACACCGTCTTCCATTGGCTCGACTCTGAACAGCGCGCACGCACCTATTTAACATTCGATAAAATAACGCCAATTAGCTGCTACTACAGTTTCAGGTGTTCAATACGTAATAACTAGAAATCGTATGTTGGAAGAAGATTAAAATATTTGTATTTTGTGAAGTACCCTAGTGCTTCATCGTGAATTAGATTTGGTGGGATTGTTCTTTGTTAATCCTTTACTAGATATGTAAGCAGCATTATGGGCCTGCCATAAGTGCAAAAACATTCTGCCATGGGTGCCACCCTCATATTAAAGGCTGTTACCTGCCGGTGTTTACTTGTTTGCACTTGGGTTGGAAATGTTGGAATTTGGTTGCATTCTGGGCTCTGTAAAGATCCTGATGCCCATGGGCGATTACGGCCGCTTGCCGTGGGGTGGACCGTCTGCTTGCCAGTTTGACTACTAACTTTAGTCACGCTTAGCCAATACATCGGTCAAGAATCGAGACAACATATCAACTATAACCTATGAATAAATCTACTAACTCACCTTATAGAGTAAGTTGAGCCTAAGCATATTTGCCAAAGCCAGTCTCCCAAAGATATGCATATACCGCCTTGAGCCTGTTTCTTCTACCTTCACGTAGAGATATACTCCAGCTCCAGGGACATTTTTATTGCTTCCAAGGGATTCTGCGTCTTCGAGACGGACACGGGTTGTACCGGCAGTGAACGGAATACCTGAGGTTTAGAAAAAAATAGGTTTTATAGATATAGATAGTTAAATTATATATTATTGTACACACCACATGAAAGAATATAACATATCATTTAGCAAAGAATACAAAATGGCGAACATAAGGAACATACATTACTAATATAAACACTATAAATATTGATTACTTACTTTTAGACCAGTGCCATTCAGCAGATGGCCCAGCAAACGCCATTCTTAGCTTTTTGTCAGACGTCGGAGAACGCCACCTGCAACAAGCCAGTTCCGTAAATTGTATGAATAGCCTGAAATGAATTGTATCTCACTACCAGATGGCAGTAAGACAACCGGAGATCCAGGTTATCTCTCCGTCCATTCGAAAAAGAGAAAAGCTAGCATTTTTCACGTTTAAGTAATACTCGCCCTTATCATATTTTAATGAAACAAAAGGGTGTCCTCCTCGTCCTACTCTTTTTAAATAGGATAAGTACACTCGTAGATTTATTATTCAACCTGTGATAATGTAAGAGAATGCACGAACATTTTTCAGTTTGGTGTGAATGAACCCACGCAATTACTAAACCAAATTGGTAAAAAATCAAGTCGTTTTTGGGTTCCGTACCCAAAGGGTGCCAAACGGGACCCTATTACTAAGCCTCCGCTGTCCGTCCGTCTCTCCGTCATTGGGCTGTATCTCATGAACCGTAATAGGTTGTCAGTGTTTCAGTGTTGTCTTTTGCGTTTTTGCATAGCAAAGTTGAGTTAGTTAATATTATCCCGAATTAGCAAGCAAGCAAGCAAACTTACCTATAAGCAAGTCTAGCACCGGGTCCTAGAGGTACAACCTCATCGGTGCCATCCTGACCGACTCGTAACGCGGCCACACAAGTATTATGTATCCATAAGGACACGCGGCCTTCTAGCGCGATGGCTGTTGCTGCAGCCAGTTCTCGCTTTGTTTTTATTTTTGGGGACACGGTGGCAACATCCGTGGGCTCGCGTTTACACTGCAAATGTTTTTTTTATCAGTGTGGCTGCTTCGAACAGATTAGAGATTATTAATTTACTTTTTCATTTGAAATTATTAGTGTAGCCACGGTACAATAAAGAGTTATTACGCTCAGTAAGGACATTCTTCTATGGTGGTAACCCCACCGCACTGAGTCACAGGCTAGGGAGCGTAATAATGTACCTATATAATACCGGAAAATGGTATACATTAAATGACCCTGTATATTGAAATGGAACTAAATAAAATATATATATATAAAATAATAATAATAATGTTTTTATTGCTCAATCAAATTACATAATAATCATAATGCAGACCTATCTTCTAAGCTAGCGCGAGCTGTGTGTCAGAAGACAGTACCCTCCCAACACTTTAATATCTTTATATCCTCCCAATAAATTTATGGTAAAAAATAAAATCATACAAGCGCAAGTCACGCTATTTGACAAGTGAAGTTCATAAGAGATTTTAATTTTTTATAAGATTGAATTATTGATAAGTAAACCATCATGGTCATACCTGATCCATGGCAGTGATCCAATCCACAGCGAGCGCGTGTAACGTACGTAACCTCGGTACATGTAACGCGACATGAATACTAGAAGCCACCATTCTAGTTTTGAGGTTTTCCGTCTTTGCGCCCGGTAGTGATAATATAGCTTGAGTACGGAACTCATCCACTAGCTGTTCCATGGTGCCCATTGCGCAGTCCAGGATATCACTCCTTGGTAAAAAATAAAAACATATATATATTGAGGGCATGAACAGTTGTCACTTTAGTTTATGTTAATCTGAAATCTCAAGCCAATCGGACCACTCGAAATGGGTGAAATTCGACTGGAAGATTTCACCCGAACATACATACATACAGTAGTACCCAACTGATAAGTCGCGTCGTGAATCTTCGTTTGCACGGAAAAGAAAGTATGGCCCCGAAGATTAACGAAAGAATGCTTAAAACTTACAATCAACCTTAGATGACTACTATAATACACTGCAGCTGTTAGTTCCATCTCACTCGCAAGTCACGCCCCTCCGCACGGCGCGCGCTAACATGGCGGCAGCTGCCGACCAATAGAATTTCCCACGCTTTGAAAATGTATCTTCTGCGCAGATACATCGGTGAGCCATATCAGTTGGGTACTACTGTACATTGCAAGTTAATAAAAAGCTTGTAAAATAATCATTCTCAACTTCATACTTAGCTTCATATGGATATAATCAAATACAATCAAACGATCAGTAAAACTTCATTAAAATCAACATAATAATAATCTAACAAGTATGTAATAGAACATAACATTCTTTTTGACTTCGACAAAAGTATTATAAAAATGTAACTCACGAAAGATAAGAGTCCACAAGCATCATTACACCGGCAGGAGAACCGAGCTGCGCGTACGCCGTAGTATTGCGAGCCGATACACACAATACGCGGTGACTTCGCATCAAAGGTTTAGATACGTAGTACCCCTCGAGGGTTGTTGCTTGACTGCAATATTATTTTAATTAAATACTGCTCTGACATTAGAGCATGTATTGATTTATCTGATTGAACCTGTTTTAGAGATATTGTTACAGTAAAAACCATTTTAATTAATGAAAATTACCTTCGAAAACTGAAAATCAAGACAATAATCATCAAAGTTGCTCCGTTACGATGTGAGGGTAGGATAAATTATTATGATCATAGAACATTTTAACTAACAGTTTGTTGTGACATAAAATACATATAGTTTTATAGTCGATCCCTTATTTTATAGGGGATCGCGACAACATTAGGGAAGAACTTCCAAAAATCCTTTCTTAGTGAGGTTTGGGATGTATGTTGATTGGTCAATCAGTTAGGACAAGTCAATTTTTTATTTAAAATTGAATGTCTTCTATATAGTAAATGAAAGTGCCACCTCGAGATAGCAGGTAGCGCATTATGGGCATGTATCTCGAACGCCGAAAGCCGGAGAGCGAGCCTAGTGCGTGGCAAGAGACGCGGCGCGAAGTATGAGTCCACCCGAAGCACTCCTGATAACTGCTCGGCGGTCACGCCTTGCGAACACACTGGCGGATGATACTCCGGTTGCGGATCAGATGCCTGTGTGATTAGTACCAATAGTGTATTGGGAATAGATCACAGACCAATAAGCTTCAAGACGCCACATCAAAAAAGTTTTGCATGAGAATCTATACTAATATAATAAAGCGGAAGATTTTTGTTTGTTTCAACAGGCTAATCTCTGATCTGATTGAAAAATTCTTTTACTAATAAAAAGCTACATTATCCCCGAGTATTATATAATGCTTTTTTATCCCGGGAACGCGAAAAAACCCGCGGGGGACAGCTAGTCGCAAAATAAAGGTGGGGGATATATAATTTAGGCTTATTGGTCTGTGGAATTGATTAAATATCAAAAATTTACAGTTACTTTGAATTATTCCATAACAGCCAAATAATCAATCAACTAGAATATTTTCTGATAATTATTATTACTAAAACTCCTAGTTATAAATTAAATATACCAAAGGGTCTATCCTGGACATAAACTTCTGGATGTCGAATTCGAATGGAAGTACTTTGTCATCCGAGGGGCAACACACGCGGAATCGCCACATCACAGCAAAAACAGCATCTGCATTATAATTACACATGTAAAATAACTTTATTTTTCGATAGCAACAGCATCACCGTAACTTGGATTATGAAAAATAAATTACAATACCTGGGGGCGCCACATACAACTGCAGCTCTCTCGGTTCGCCGACGGGTAATTTGAATTTTGTATGAGTCTCCCATCTTGACAGCATTGGAACATATACTTCCAAAACGCAATCTATCTCCGTATCCTTTTAATTAAAAAAAAAATATTTAGTACGTCAATAAACAAAGTAAAGGTAAGAATAAGGCTAGGAACTCATGGAGCGATTTTCACGTAATTCTTTACGTGAAAATCGCCCGCCGTTTGCGATCATCGTTACCGCAAAAACTGCCCGTCTCGTGAGTTTAGAAATAAAATAGCTGTTTCGCCATCGCGGCGGGCGCGTGTGAAAATCGCTTCGTGAGTTCCTAGCCTCATATACACTCGAATACACATACTTGTCCAGGTAAAGGGAAGGCGACGACTCTAGTGATAGATCGCGGGTGGGGATACCTCCAAGACACCGAGCTGCCGAAAAGCATCACCTGGTACGCCATAGGTAGCTGACCACCACTCACTATCTTGAATGCGCCGCTCCTTTAAATACCAATATTGTATTCATTTACTAAAATCTACACCACATATACGAATATTATAAAGTAAACTCTTCAAGTATGACAGTACCTATAGTTTTTTTCTTTTTTTTTTTCAAAAGGGGCCGAAATGGTTGACCGAAATGTCAAAGTAAAAGTGTAAATGGGGTATATATTAAAGGGCTTCATTTGTATATTCTAAAAAGGTTTTTATTTTCTTTTAAGTTAAATACGTTTTTGACTTATAATGAAAAATGCCATTCCTTTAATTTCGTAGATCGCAATAATGCCAAAAATCTGTAATAATTACAGTTGATCAAAATTACAACGACATGACAACATTGACAACGAGTAAAACTCAGACTCGCACTTGTCCCATTTTTATTACTTAAAGTTAAGCTAAAAAGACAAATTTCAATGTGTGTAGCAGTTTTTACCTCAAATCATCTCTATAATAATGTTCGGAAGAGTCGGTCACATCGGCCGATGACGTGGAGACCTGCCTTTCGGTGAATATTGTCTTCGAGCTGGTTGGATAGCGTGAGATGCTGTCCGAAACGTTGTCGGTTGTCTGTACATTCTGCGATAGTTATTAATTAATTACGTAAAGAATAATAAGTAATAGCGACGCACTATTGTGGACAGAACTAGATCGTAATTGTGGCATCTCATTTATTGCCTCCGTTTATTTGGACGGGTTAAAATAATATATTTAACACGTTTCCTAAGCTCTTATAGTTTCTCATTAAATCTTACGATATATTGGTAGGTCAGGACAGGAACACTAGAGTTACCTCACTTACCTCACTTGTTCCAACGAATTCTTGAATTATTTGCAAAATTCTGGTCAAAGTCAATAGCTCTGCGGGCCGTAGATCTATGGTTACCCTATCCAGTTCAAGGTTCACCCGAACCATGGGTTCACGGGCTGCAGGGCCACCTTCCGCTCGACGCCATAATTCCCATATCGCTTCCGATTCCAATCTGTCGTACGTAATTTATAACAATAATAATTTAAAAAAAAACAAGAGTGGCGAAAAACTTATTCTACCTTATTACGTGAGATGATTTAAAGCAAGTCTAGCAAAAGCCTGGTCTTCAATATATCCGTCCTTTTTTAACCTCATATAATCAAAAGAGCCGGATGGCTCGCTATGGAATGCGTGGCGTTGACTTCGTTTATCACAGATTGCTTAGGTGTCCTACTCCTTCCAAAATAAGTTATGGTATTTATGGATAGAGCGATCGACTATCTATTTATGCATTGGTAAATATTAGTGACTGAAACGCGGGGTTTTCACATTACGGAATAAAAAAATGCATAATTAAATAACTCCATATATGACGCGCGTCCCACGCGAAAACCAACGGGTTAAAACCTGGCTTTTACTAGACATGGCTTAAACCATCTCATGTAATAACAATCAGATTGTGCAACAAAAACCAAAAGTTACCCGAGCATCAGCGGCTGCAACAATACTTGTCGCCGGTCGCCTGGCGGACCGGCAGCTACTAGTAATGACGTCACCAAGCCACGTATAATCAACCGATCAGGACGAGAGCCAGCTGCTATCTGCAACGACGCCCCGTCCCAACCTATTGTGCCCTCCGTACCGCTCACGCCGATTTGGCTCATTTGTATGGTAACACTCTCCATTTGATGGTGAACTGTTACAAATATTAATTGTGTAAAACATTGCAATTAGTTACTATCTTAAGCAGGCAACCGAAAAAAGCAGCGATGATTTTAACTCTAAAACTAAATATACAATTGTGAACTTACCGAGGGTACGACGTAGTTTATAAAGTATCGGTACTTTACTTCCCGGAACATCCAATTTTCTTTTACCATCCGAAAGCTCAGTTTGGAGCTACAAAAATTATTATTATTAGTAATGTTACGGTATTACGAGATTTACTCTCTCTCTCTCTCTTTTTATGAGCAAATTATTGCTTAAAAAAAAGAGATTTTTTTATCTTCTTGTTAAGGCATCGTGTAACAAGCGGGTCATATTCATAGTAGCAAAGCAGTCTTACCAATTCATAAATTCCTTTGAGTCTCCTGATTCTATCGCTGCATACTTCTATCATCACAGGACGTTCAACGTCGAGTTGTATTGTGCCGCGAGACCCAATGACTGTCGCCGACGAGCCGTGTGATGTTACTGCTTTTTGTGAAAACAATTCAGCATCAATAATTTCATCAAACCGATCTGGGCACTCTCAACTTTAGTGGCAGAGTTATAAATCAACAAGTGCTTGCAAAGCGATTGTCGTACCAGTAGAAATCGGCAAGCTGCTCTTAATTTTAACTCTTCGCATTAGAGCTTAATTTACTTCACTCAAGCAAACTTGTGTAGACTTCTGAATACCATGAGTTCGACTCCGATAATTAGCTTGAGTTTTCCGTGAAGGGAAGTATCGAGAAGAAACCTTAGTACGCGTGTAAATGTGTCCCGGCACCTAAACTTGAGAATCAGTTTCTTTAAGGATTCTAGACTTAAAGTTGTTGCAAGATGAAGTAAAAGTAGTTATTCTGAAAGACACAGTAGCAGTGTACTATTATTTATTCTGTGGTAGCAGTAAAACTCACCTGGAACAGGTATGATAAGCTTCATGGTAGCTAATGCAGGCGGTATATCAGTGACAGGATCAGGTACTCCACGTGCAGTAGACAGCAACACCGCATGCCAATGACCTTCGATCTGGCCCACTCCAAGACCCAACCATGCGTTGAATACCGACACCTATCATCGATTATATTTATTACCCGGATATGCAAACTATATCATAAATAGACATTAAGTAACATAAACATACCTGAACGGTTTTCTGGTTTCTCCTCTTCCAATAGTAAAGGTTAGGTTGATTAAACGTGACGTGGATCAAAGGTATACAACCCTCACTCCTTCTCGCTAGTGGCATTACTCTCTGTGATACGATAAAAAAAATATAAATTGTATAATTTTGTATGAAAACATAACTAAAATAGTGATAGAATAATTCAGAGTCCGAATATTAATGTGTTATTGTAATTTCTATATCATGTTAAACATGGGTTATGTGATCGATCATAGATAATATAGTTCTTATACTAGCATATATTTTACTATTTTAAGGCGATGATAGCTCAGTGGTAGTGACGTCGGATACCGAGACGAAGGTCCCGGGATCGAATCCTACAATGAGCTTGAGCTTTCGGTGAAGGAAAACATCGTGAGGAAACCATAGCACGGTGCTAGGGTACTTTGTAGTACCCGCCTGGCTGGCTACCACGCTTAAGTTGAAAATCTGTCGCCAAGCACCTTTCGGTGTGTTCCGACAGCTGCACTTGAGAGCCAGCTCCTTCTAGGCTTTGTGTGCTTACCACCTTCGGCCGCATCATCACTTACCATGGTGAGATTGCGGTAAAACACAGGCTTATAAAATAAAAAAAAACCGTGAAGACCTGTTATTGGCTTCCTGAGAACTATCCACGTTTTAAGTTTGTATCGTATCTTATCTTACAATAGTAAATAGATAAATAAAAAATAAATTACATTTATGTCTGCCTCTTCTTAGGCAGACTTATCTTACCAAAATGTCAAAGTTGGTTCTTCCCAAGTCAGCACCCCGGACAGTTTCAGTTAGGCTTATGCTGCCAGCCATCGAGTGGTGTTCTTTTTGATGTGGCTCCTTAACTGGCGTTTTAAGCTCGTCTACCGATCCCTAATAATACCAATTTATATCAATATTTAGAAACCATCTGACTGTAGTTTGATACTATGTAATAGCAACATCCAAATTTTTATCCTCGAGTCACCAATATGGCAAAGTATACCGGTTGTTTGAAAGAACTGTTTAAAATTATTATTGTAAATAGAACTGTATAAAAATATTAATAACAAAATATTAGTTTGATTTTCTAAACTTTTGTTTACAAGACCCATACCTGTACAACTGGAACTTTGGCTGAGTCAGGAATTGACTCTCGTGCGACTTGAGGCGACCTGAGCGCTATCACCTCAGGGCGGTTATCATCAACCGTATACAAGGATAGCTCGATGGTGCCCATTGTTATGTATACTTCTAGATATTCTGATGCGTCGACCCTGATATTACAAATATATTAGATGCAATTCGTAAATAATAAGTTTATATGAAATCAGTAGAAACTGTTTATTTTTATACCTATTTTTTTGCCGAGCCGTAGCAAAAGCAAAATAAGAACTGTCTCATTTATACGAGTGCGCGCGAGAGAGATGGACAGACTTTACTTTACTTTGTACTTTTGTACATAATGCGAATGCAGTGCGATGCACGCCTCGCGCTTATTCACAGACACTACACAAGCTTTTGGGTAATCGACCTGTATCAACTTACGTTTGTTCTACAAAAGCGACGGACAAGGATTTCTTGATATTTATTTCGTCCACGTTTCCTTTCAACTTGAAGGTAGAATGTGAAGTCACTGTCTCTACACCGGAATCTGCCGTGAAGTTCCGACGACTCATACTAGGAATCTCCAAGTCTACGGAAAATAAACATGTTATCATTTCGAGAACTTAGGGTCCCTCAACGCATTTAAGGATCAACAATAATTTGAACCAATTCTATTAAAATCGGTTGAATCTCGGATTCTGGTATCTAGAATTCATTTCTTTTCATATGTAATTATACCGGATAGACATTTCGAGAAGGCATATTTTCGAAACTTATGTTGGGTTAGTCATGCTGGATAACTATCACTATAGAACAAACACTGAAATCTCGAAAAGATTATTATTTTCATACATTATGATCGAGCAAAGTTGGCCTTTATTATGAAAAGTAAATATATTTTTTGGTCCCATAGCGATAGTTGTTCAGCATGACTAACCTAACCCAACATAGGTTTCGAAAATATTCCATCTCGAAATCTCCACCCAGTACCTAATACGCGGGTCCCATCTGCGAGCTAACGGGTTAATTGTAAGGAATCGTTTTATGAACATGAGGTTTTGTTTTTTTTTAATTTATTTACGTATTTTAGGCTGCGCTCCGCCAACTATCAGTTTTTTGGCGAACACAGGTGTTCGCATCGCGCTCCTGTTGTAGACTCGTTGTACGTCTACACTTGACATCGCGAGCGAAGAGCAAAGAGCTCAGCTCGTGCTCGGTTCGCGTAGCGTAAACGCACCTTAACAGTCCACGCTATTTTTATCCATAACAAAATTTAAAAACTTACCAGTTCTGTTATACCATACATTTCGTCGTTGAGTTTCAAGTTGAGGTTGCATTGTAGATAGTTGATTGACACAAGTAGGAGGTTATTCTAATCAAAACCTCCCTATAGTGTCAATTTACCATCCATAAAAATCAATATAGTCTTCTCTTCTATCTTGCTCCTTGTTTCTTATACTAATGCACTTATTAACATGTGGGTTTGAATCAGCATAGCAAAATCGATGGTATTTCGACAATATTTGTCAGTATGTAAAGTTATATTTTATAAACAAGATAAAATAAGTGTTAAAATTAGCATAGAGTTAATAATATACTTAGTACAAGTATTAGACAAGGTCGTAAATTAATAATGACAATATGTCTTAGATTTAGTTATTACTGGATAGTTATTAGATCAGTAAGTATATATGAGTGTTAAATTTAAAGTATAACGTCTTCTTAAGTCATAAGAAACGTATGGTGGCTATCCATTTATGCCCGGTTTCTATTAACAGAAACGAATCGTTTTGCCAAACTGGGCATTTAGATTGTTTCGTAAGCAAATTTTACCAGTGATAGCTATATTCTATATGGGAGGGTCTGCTATGCAAAGATTTGAGGTCTATGCTTCATTATTAGTAAAGATATAAGAGTCTTAATTTTAACCGATAACGGTCCGTAAATTATATGAATCGGCCATAAGAAACTTTCAATAAACCAGTATTTTGTTAACCCTTACCATTCATTTACGTGAATTTTTCAGTTACAGGAAGTATAAAAAAGAATCTATTAAATAATTTACAGATTTGAGATACATATCCGTACATTTTAAATTATGGTATATAATAATGCTTTTTATTGGTAGTTTTCTAATATATACGTTCAAAATTACAAGTCCAAAATATGTTTCCAACTTAAGAGTTCTACAAATTGCAAATATGTGAATTCTTCAAGAAGGCATAGATGGCCAAATTCTAAAGTATAAGCCGAACTGATTTTGATAAAATCTAAAATTGTAGTATGTTTATTTTCGAAAATTATCCGAGCAGGGAATCAAACGCATTGATTTTGTGATACAAAACACATCCTGTATTGTTACATCATCAAATAGTGTCGCTTATAAGGATCTAATAATGGGAAGTTATGTTGAAATATGATGAAATACTATTGAAAAGTAATTTTTTAAAAGATTTTTACATACATTTAATTAAACTTTATCTAATTTCCATGCATTTATTTTTATCCAAGTATACAGTTTTAGTTTTTATCAAAATCGGCATCTAGACTTGTTTTGGGCATTTTAGCTATACTTTAGGATTGGGCCCATTGAAATGCCCTACCTAGTTGAAAAAACCAACCAGTATAAATATGAACCATCAAACAGGTAAATCTACCATCATACATTCTAGAATCAACAATTACCTTCTGTAAGTGTAGTATCACTGACGTAAGGTTGTTCCTCTCTCTCAGGTTTCATCAGCAGTGTTGCGTACGGACACACGCCATGTTGCTCTTCATCGAACAGCATACCAGACGCACTGAAACAGTTTACTTTGCTGTTATATGTATTTAGCAAGCAGTAACAATTTATACTTACCCACACTGTACCGCATTGTGCAAATGGACTATGAAAATTGAAAAAATATATTCTTTAAACATTTAAAAAATAACTTTTGAGCGTAATAATGCGTTTTTAATATCTATCAAGATTTGTCACTGAACGAGGATATTCACATCATTGCTAGACGATTGACGACAATATTGAATAATATGCTGCAATCGCGATGCTTGTGCTCTTTATCGTTCAGGAATTCCATCATATCTTCGAAGTCCATGGTCGACACATGACACAATTTATATGGGACCATCGTGATATCTACTGGTATACAATACTATTTAAACCATCCAAATCGGATAAGGTGTTTCCGATTAATCGGTGAACATGACATAAAAAATATATAGTATAATATAAACAGAAGAATTGAGAACCTCTCCTTTTTTAAGTCAGTTAAATTAGGATAAGAATATTACTTGTCAAATTCACTCAAGTCTGAAATCATACGACGCATGAGTCCTATCTGGTCGAAATTAATTTCAATGGCGCAGTCGGATAAAATGTTTAGTTCTACAGCAGGTCCGTTCACTAGCGCGCCACCGATGTATACCGCAGGCGCCAACACGCAGCCTACGTCCACTCTGTAAACAAAAAGTTTATTACATATATTGCAGAACGGTGGTGGTGGTGTTAACGTTCATAGGTGCCTTATCTGGACCTAACTTGAATAAATATTTTCGAGTTTGAATTAAATGAAACGTATAGAAGCACCACATTACGTACACCATGAACAAGCTAAAGTGGATACGTCGATACTCACGCATGAAGAATAGGCGTAATTACTGGCAAAATAGTAGGCTGAGTCCACTTTAGTGCCGGATTTTCACTGCCGGTGCCGTTCATACTTTCCGCTTCACTGGACTGCGAGGAAAGTAAAGAGTACTTAGATTACATAAGGTTACATTCTATTACAAAATTCATGTCATTTCACATCTTACCTCCTGAGATACCAGCTGGTCGAACTGCGCAGAGCGTATAGCTAAGTTTGACACTAGCATTTCGTACTGGCGACCCTCGAAGCCACCGCTGGCTGGTAGCCACGATGACTCCGTATTCACATTCACTATACGCCTATCGAAACACGTAAGCTTTTTATTCAGATCAATTTGATACAAGCGTCATGGACTGCTAGACTATTCAAATTAATATTACAATTGACTTGCCTGAATATAGGGTTCTCTGGATGCGGATTTAACGTTACCTTGCCGATCTGTAATAAAACAATCAAATTATAAGCAGTAGAATATAAAGAATATGGACGAAATTTTTATATGAGAATGGGAAATGTTCCTAGCATAAGATTTTGTGCAAACCAATCAGACAGGCTTATTTTTACTAAAAACTTTTCCATGACGAAATGCTGACGTTGATTCACTATCTCCTAAAAATAAAACATCTCGGAATTGAGATAAATCATTATCATAATTAACGATGTACATTCACTAGCATAAATAATATAATAATGATTGATTGAGTATGTTAGTTATTTAAAAACTTGTATCATCACTTACAACGAGCATAAAAGTATCATCAGAGTCTCGGTGCGGCTCTTCAGTGGTGAGCAGTAGTCGCAGACCGCCAGCAGTCACGTAGCAAAACGGCCACTGCCATGTTACAGCACTGTAAACACAACCTGTTGTAACATCTGTTCTACCGAACACCACAGTTTAAAACAATATTACTATATATAGAAACGGGAAAATAAAACAAAAGTATTTTGATAAATGTACATTTTTTATTTTATGAGGAATGAAAGTCTGATTCCCATTTAATAATTTTAATTTGCTCTACATTTTCGTATATATTTATGATCTTATCATTTTGCTTTCCAATCAATTCTTATTACATCACCATTACTTTATACAAATCCATAACATTCCTCTATTACCTAGTTTATGATTTAATGTAGCGCCTATTTAGAAATAATGCCTAAAGGTCTTATGCCCATTTTCACCAAATAATGCCTACCTCAGGAAACTCCTAACAGATGTCTAATTGATAATTTTAGAATGAAAATCTGTCATTTTGTGTTGTGTAAGGGTGTAGTTGTGACTCGACGCGCAGTTTTTAAGATAGCAATACAATATAGAACTTTATTTACTACACAAAAAGGTACATGTTTCAGTGCGCGTCGCGTCGCGTCTCGGTATGAGCCGATCCTTAGGAGTTTCCTAAGCGTTAGGCATCTCTTAACTGGTTGATAAGTATTGCACTCTCTTCCTCGGTCATGAAAATATTCTTGCTACAGGATTCACACATATTACTGCATATTCAAAATAATTAGAGAGTTTCGGTAAGACTGAGATCAACAATTCTTCTAGACTAAACCAAGACTAGCTTGCCTTCGACTTGGTCTTGCATTTGAGCATCACTACTTATTGGTTTAAAAGTACAGATTTAAACTATGAATATTTATTCCAACAGGTCATTAGATATTACTAGTTCAATATACTCTTAATAACGTTATAAATGTCATTATTGTATAATAATATGATGGCTGTTCCCCGCGTTTCCGATCGCTTTTGAGATCCAATCTACCCCTATGCTAAAATTTATTACTAACTTACTTAAAACCATTATAATAGTACATTATGATACATGTGTGCAAAGTTGGTTGTTAACACTCCAGGCGGTATTAAGCATGTAAATAATCAATGCACACGCGTGTCATACGACGTTTTTCAACACACTTGCGAGACAAAACAGACTTGTATTTTGCAATAATGTCATTTTACGAGCGAGTAAAAATAAAACATACAACCTATATTTATTATTTCAATTTTTAAACACTTCGCTCACTTATTTCCATCATGTTCTTCAGTCCTTTAAGAATGTCTTTACTTTCTTTTTACCTTTTCACTTTTAATATCCGAATTAATGGTCGTCGTTGTCGCTTTCGTGTGCACTCGGAATTCCCAATATATTCTCAAGGTTCTTTCTGCTCGACAGACAGCGAGACAGATTAGACCTTCTCCTTTCTAGTCAGGTTTCTTCATTGAGCAGCCGCATGAACGACAGAGCCAGTGATTCATGGACATCTGAAATGGAAAAAATGCCTTGATGCTCCCGTCCAAATAACACAAGTATAATCTCAATTTAAACAATAGTAGTAATATTTATAACGGCAACACAGACAACCAATTGTGTCAGTAAAATCTTAGAGTCACCGCTCACTATAACAGCACGGCTACGTAATAAAACTTCAACGATGTCGTAGCGACATCAACTATTTAAATTGTGATTCGTGAAATATTTTGTATAAAAAATATTCAAAAGTGTATACGCCTCAATAATTTGTCTATAGGATCGTTTTTCATTATGTTTTGACATTATAATAGTAGAAAACACAGTTTAATTGTTGATTTTCCTACGATACCGTTGATGTTTTGTTACGAGAATCGAGCCACAGTACTATATTACTAACATCATAAACAACAACTTTTGTTCTATGACTTTAAATTTTTAATAAGATTTTAATTTATCAGACTTTCATACAAAACTAATACATAATATTTAAATTCAACGCTCTAAATGTTACGAACTCAACGCGTAGCAAGACTGAATGACAGTGCACGGGAGACTTAGTAGGTACAACAAAATACAGGACTGAAATGTGTTAGATAAAATAAGTTATTGTTTATGGTTAGTAATATAGTCCGGCAAGGTTGTTAGTGTTTTACCAATAACCATGTATAGATGACCACATAGCCAGGATAAGATGTAGCATATAGTTTCTCACAAATGAGGTATAAAGAAAATGGGCAAATACTCCACCACGTATCCCCACTGCCGATCGGTGGACGAAGGCTAAAGCTAGTTGACCTCTTTATAATATTAGTATAGACTACCTTTTTAATATTATATGTTTTTTATTACACCCGTAATATTAAGAAAAAGGTACTTACACAACAATCAGAATGTCCAATATTTTGTCGTCTGTGTCTTCTTTCTTTGACTCTGATTTTCTCAAGTTGTCACAGATGGATTCACCCATTTGACGTTCGTTGAACTAGTAGAAAAACATACAATTATCCCCCTAAATAAAATATAAGTAATGATATTAAAAATACATAAGTACGTGACGTATTTCAATCTTATAAAATAATAATTTACTTACCGGAAGGAAAGAGACATCTTCTGGCCACATTGTTATAGCTAACCAATAATGCTTCACATTTTAAGAGAGGTAGCGCGTAGCGTTTATTCGATCAAAGAGCACCTCGACCTTACAGAACACCGCAGCCAAATAACAAATAACTTTATGTTGTGTTCCTGCGCGTGAGTAAGGTCGCCAGAGCTCATCGGTTAGGGGGATGGTTGGTAAGTTGGTAACGCGTGATACGTCGTAAGTATATGAAAGATAATATTTCAATACATTAAACAAGAATTTTAATAAATAAATAACGTGGGATAGTAATGAATGTCTTCACATTAATTAATCAGTTATAATATGATCACCTTGTAAATCGTTATTAAATCGCGGAAGCTACACAGTACCACTATATAAGCAGGGCTCTTATGGGCAGATAAACCCTGCATCTACACAATTTGATAATTTTTATCACTATTTTTACATACCTTGGACTATTCTCTTCTTGCAGAGGACATAATGATCGTGGTGCCATCTCACGAACTAGGGACATGATATTTTCTACTATATTTGGTTGAAGCACCGCCTCTAGGGGTGCTAATGTTGCGTATATCTCCCACATGCTGTCCACATTCTGTTTACAATTTTTTTTCATCTAAGTGTTGTTGTTGAGTCAGATTAGTGGAAGTGAGCGTGTCACGAAAAAACAATAGTGAACTTACGTCTTTGTGTTCTAGTACTTTGGGGTGTAGCTCCTCTTTCCAACTCGTAGGTAGTGTAGAAATTCTACAAAGATAAATATGTTTTATTTATAAAAAAAATATGTGATTTTTTATTTGGATATTACAATTAAATACGTTAACAACTTACTGAGCTTGTGTTATAGTGAGGGCCAGGAAATTGTTTTCCTCTTTGGCATTTGTAGGCTCTCGTACTTCTAATACTCGCCCGGCAAGAACACCAGGGGTCCAGTCTTCACTACCATTCCTGGGTCAAACACAATAAAGAGGATGTTATGTATCTACATGTACAAAAACATTGCATATTTAATTATAGATAAAACTCAACCGCCAAGACCTTCTTTTCCTCTCGCACTTTTTAAGGCGATGATAGAATAGAACAATTGTTTATTTCATAGCTCAGAGGTAGTGACGTCGGATGCCGAGATGAAGGTCCCTGATTCAAATCCTACAAAGAGCTTGAGCTTTCGTTGGAGGAAAACGTTGTGAGGAAACCATAGCAGGGCATTAGGGTATTTTGTAGTACCCACCTGGCTGGCTACCACCCTCAAGTTGAAAATCTGTCATCAAGCACCTATCGGTGATCCTACAGCTGCACTTAAGAGCCAGTTCTTTCTAGGCTTTGTGTGATTACCACCATCGGCCACATCATCACTCACCATAGTGAGATAGCGGTCAAAAACAGGCGTAATCATACTCTGTTAACCATAATTGGTTACGTGAATAATATCAGAAGCATTCAGAGTATTTCAAGGTCAAAATTAGTCAAATATCTACGCCAAAAGTTAACTTACCGTTCAAAATGCCTGACAGAAGCCGATGTCAATTTGATCTTCAGTTGATTGTAATGGGTCTGTATATCGACGGTGGATATTATATCGTCCACGTCAAAGGTTAGCTTCACCTGATGCGTCGCGACTACCAAAGCGGCGTGGCTCACCACCCATTGAAACCAGAAGAATGTCTTCAATTTCACTTTTACTGGTGAAAGGAGAACATTGGTTTATTCTCTAAATTACAATACATATCGCAATTCCTTTGAGTTAACAATGGCTTACACCAAAGATATGAACTTCACTTTGGCTCACGTAATGGAATGCTTGTGCTGGGAGTGTATACGGAACCAAATTGAACTTTACATTTTAGTTCAGGCCAAACGCGCTCCAAACTTTATTTGCCC
The DNA here is from genome assembly GCA_951394255.1 of Polyploca ridens. Lineage (NCBI taxonomy): Eukaryota > Metazoa > Arthropoda > Insecta > Lepidoptera > Drepanidae > Polyploca > Polyploca ridens. The sequence goes on from OX596244.1 coordinate 13,206,718, forward strand.
ATCTGTTCTCGCGAGGGACGCGCATCCTATTATAACAATTATTATTGATGTCATTGTTATTTTTTTAACCACGAGGCAAGGTATTTACTTGTATAAGGAAATTCGAATTCAGTGATATTTTAATGAATAATGAATGTACGAAGTTTTTCAGTAATGATTAAGGTGGTTGCTCTGATTGCCCTTTCCATACATATTTAACTAGCTGAGATTTCAATACACACATCGTATTGTTTTTATTTGAGTTATTCTTTCGACTTCATACTAGTTACCGGTGTGGCTAATTTTAATTTCAAACAAAAATATCCAACGGAATTACAATAAAACTGGTTTAAAAAATTGCAAATTTTGTATACGTGTGAGTAAATTTTGTAGCGCAATCTAGGCAGGCAATATGGTTATTAGCAAGGTAACTAAGAACTAAGATGTCAAAAAGGAGCCGGGGTTCGAATTAAAAACTACAAGTCGTGAAATAGATGGCGCTTTCAGTAATTTGACTCTATAGAAATCTATGCTTTGAATAATATTGGTCAAATCTTAGCATAGCCGAAACGGGGCGTTGCCGTTCCGACTAGGGTAGTTTGTTGTAAAGGAAACGCGATGTTGCCAATCATCGTTGCGCGCTTCTTTCGTAGAGATGATTTCAATAATTTTGAAGTTGAATTTGAAATTAGCTTTTGCGCCCAGCTTTGCCTGCATGAATTTTATGAATACCAATAAGTTTTATCACGTATAGGTTTTATGTTTATTGAATATAGGTATATATCGAATGTATCTACCTACGTTAGTTTATGCTGCATAAATTATATCAAAGAGAAAGTTAAAATATGTCAATATACGAATACCAAAAACATTCCAACGTTAACTATGACCGACCTAATATTTACTTTCAAAGTAATTAATAATGCTATCCGAAAAAAAAACAATTTAAACAATTTACGTTTTTTTTTTACAAACAAACATGTTTTAATTTGTATGATATAGTTATAAAACCTATACATAATACCTATACATACTATAATATAGGTACGAAACTTGACCGTTCGTTCGAGGACGGTTCAAGGGATGCGTTCAAAAACCAATACGATTGAAAAAGATTGATTGCTTAGATTATTCATAAATAATAATACGTAAAAAGTCAATATGTAATATACTATGTATTATACATACCTACTTATTTTATTCTATCATGGTAAATAATAAAGTTAGGTACCTACTGATATATTTCAATATTTATCTAGTCGAGCTAATAAGTAATAATGTAATTAGTAAGATTCCGAACGTGATGTTTTTGCAAATACCTAGTAGGTAGGTACCTACTGTACAAAAAATAAACGATGTTTTGAATCGATTAAAATATTAGGTGGTATCAATCGACTTTAGGGCCGATTTTTCCATCGTCCGATATAAGAATTTTACTTGAGGAATTAAATTCACGTTTGCAGATTCTGTAGAGAAAGACTATCAAAATACAAAATTCCTCGAATAAAGACAGCTGACGATGTTAAAATCGACCGTACGATTTTTTTATTGGGATATACAAGTAGATCGAATCTATACTTCGATACTAATATAATAAAGCGGATGTTTTTTTTTGTTTATTTAAACGGGCTAATCTCTGAATCGCTAGGTAATCACTATCCATCTGATTGGAAAAATCTTACACTAATAGGAAGCTACATTATCCCCGAGTTTTACAGGCTACTTTTTATTAAGTGTATTCTGAACCGGTGGTGGTAGATTTAATTGTATGTACTTATACTTGACGTGCATAAGTGCCTTACCTGGGCCTAAACTGGATAAGTAAATAACTTTTTGAGTTTATTTTGATTTATCCCAGGAATGCGGGAGAAACCGCGGGGGACAGCTAGTGAAAAAAAAAGTGATAATCGGTTATCAACAATTATGGAAAATACATGTAAGTCGGTAAGTACATGTATTTTTTTTTACCGAACGAGCTCCTCGATCGAATCGTTTCTGTTTCAGCTTGGGCAAAAATGCTTTCGTATGTCTTTATGTATTTTCGAAAATTCTTCAATATAAACCTAAGTATTCATCTTATAAACTGTAAAACATCGATTCAAAAGATTGAAGATCGACCTATAAAACCTCTTTTTTGATTAAATCGAATCGAGATCGTAAATCCTAGTTTGCCGTGATTTGCCTAACGTTGACACATCTTTTTAGACGTGTCACGTTCCTACACCATGGTTCCTACGCAACGAAATTTATGTGTTTCCCATGTGTTTCCTACGGCTAATATTTTTTACAAATTATTTTCTCTTATTTGGATACATTACATTAGCTTGATGTTTAGCCGAGTGTACCTTTAAACAGGTATGTAATAGATATATGCATTGATGCTAATAGTATAGAGATAGATAGATAACACTTTATTGTTACACCACATGAAAAAAATTACATCCGACGGAACACACCGATAGGCGCTTGGCGACAGATTTTCAACTTGAGGGTGGTAGCCAATCAGATGAGTACTAAAAAGTACCCTACCACCTGCTATGGTTTCCTCACGATGTTTTCCTTCACCAAAGTAAAGTTCATTTTGTAAGGTGGAGGTTTGAAATTTGAAAAAAATTTGTTTCCTAATTATTTAGGAACAAGGACATTGTTTGGTTTTAATAAGTCGAGAATACTTCTGTACTCATTTTCTGATATTATAAATTACATATTCTTTGTCATAACAATTACGCATTTTATTTCAGGTCCAGGGGCAATTAATTATGCATAACCAAAATGCAATAGCTTTTTTTTGTAACAGTAGGTATTTATTTTCAACTAGTTCACCCTTCTTACTAGAAGAACCTCTTGAACTAGGTGAACTTCGTAACACATTTTTTTTTTTATCATTTTTTAAACCACTCCTGTATCACAGCGAACAAAACACAAAAAGAATTATTCAAATCGGTCAAGCTGTTTTTGAGTTTTGTCGAGACTTACGAACAGCAACTAATTTATATACCTATATAAATAACATTTATAAATATACCTATTTCAGGACCAAGGATTTAACGCACAACGGTCACAGTCATGACGCATGATGGAGAATAGATGCGTACCTGCCTCGGAGGAGTTTATCAGCAAAATGCTTTTTAGATTCTACCGAAATCACAATTTAGATGTGAATTTTTTGAGTGTTTATATACCATACCACATTTACTTACGTCATACATTAATAAAGAAATATACAGAGAATCTATTTTTATTATAACTACATAATAATCAATATTGACATCTCATAAACGTACCGGTGTAGAGCCTCCCCTAATAACAAGGGGGATTGGGGCCATAGTCTATCATAACGTCAAGCAGGACAATGTGGTTTGGTGTACTTCTAATGCTTTTCAATTTGACTTTTTCGTGTTGGTTTCCTTACGATCAAGAACGAAAACATATCATCGGCCTGTACTTTGTGAGATTTGAATTTACGTACAAATTCACCTTTGGATAATGGTGAAGGAAAAACATCATTAGGAAATCAAATAAGTACATGTACAATGTACAAAATTTTAATAGTAAACATGTTTTATATTTATTGAAAAAATAATACAAAATATACCAAACCTAATGAATATATAAAACACAATTTACGCATAATTCATGAAAAAATACTTCACCAATTTTAGCACACACGCGTAATTATTTAAACGCCACCTAACGGCATATAAAACAACTCAATACTTATTTTAACGCCATCTAACGGTCGAAACAAAACAAAAAATTACAATGTGTGCGTGTATATATACAAGGAATAACTTGACAGATATTTTTCTGGAGGAATTCTTTGTAACTAATTGCCGTGGAAGTAAAATTAATGCTTCATAAATACTTCATAAATACATATTGCTCGCCAATCACTAAATTACGCACCAAGGATGCTTCAATTTTACATAAAAAAAGAAATAACATAGCTTTGCGATACTAACACCATCTAACGGGAATATAGCTTTTTGTAATCGTGAGCATTCACCTTAAAGGTAATAATAAAACTATATTTTGTATTGATATATCATTTCTTCGTCAATCATTTTGTTTATACTGTTACCCCAAGTACACTAATAGCTCAGAGTATATAAATACTACGTACAACAGAGAGACAGCGCCCATACTTCAAAAGTTACCACCATAACTCGCGCAAGTACAGCGCCGGTGGCGAGATTGGGGTACTAATTCCTATTCTGGGATCCAAAATAAATTTATCCGCTTTTTTTTCAGTTTCTTTTATTTATATCCATTCAACAAATGACTACGGAGAACAGACCTAATGCATTGCGTTACGGCTATAGAAGAAATTAAATAAAAGGCATTGGCGTGAAATCTTTAGAATAAGTGCAAATTGAGTTGGTGACCGTAATTTATTTTACAATAGTGAACATGTCATCATAAAGTGAGAAGGAACATAATGTACAGATGGAAAAGAAAGAGAAAAAAAAAATGTATTGGTTGATTTTATTTTCTCGCAATCGTAGTGAAAAATAGAATGTTACACACGGCGCTAAAATCCCATTATTACTCTGTTTCTATTTACTCCTCTCTAAAGCTCGGAAGTAGAACTACCTTGTGTATGATGGGTAATTTTAGCTCCTTAAATAACTATCTACTATTCTATCACACCCTGATTGACTCTGTATGCCATGATAAACCTAATTTTCGTAATAAATTAATATGCCATCTCGAAATCTCCACCTGTTATAGGCATAATTATTAATTAGAATTGAGCCTTGAATTAACTGCCAAGGGAAGCAAGTGCAGACAGGCTACTTCAATACATCCTTGTCGTCAATGTAGTTGCTGGGTAAGCTCCCCAACTAGCAAACAGTCGAATAATGAATGAGTTATTCGGCTACAGATGGAATAAATGTTGAGTAGTTGCTACGTAGTACCCACAATGTAGTGTAAAAGCTTTTATTACGACTTTTTAGCATTTTTTGCTTTAAGTGCTTTAACCGTGTTGTGTAAACGTTTACTCGATATTCTTATAGTACATTTATTCAATAGCCGTATAGTAGCTACCATTTCTCGTTTATACCACACATGAGTGCAGTAATAGAGTTGTCGATTCCCAAGTTTCATGTTTAAGAAGCTGCTACTCGACATTACTATATTAGAGCAAATTCGCCGAGTAAAAGCTGTTTATTTACTGAAAAGTATCTTAATATCTGTAATCTAATCTAATAATATATATAAAATGCTTTTGTGGGTACGTAAATACGCAGTTTTCTCAATCACCACCAACCCCAATCAACTTCCCGTTGGAGTGGTAAATACCCCTTGGTCTCCAGGTGGTAGTAAGGGAGTTTGGTCGCGGTGGGTGGAAGGGGGTGGTTGTGGGTGGCGAAAATGTTAAAACATATATTGCTGTCCTTTTCTAACGCATGAGGACTTCTGAAAAGATCTCAAAATTTCTGGAATGGAAAGTTCCAAAATGTGTAAAACGGTTATAATCGATCTGGAATGTACTAGAAAGTTCAACAAATATCTGGAATGATCTAGAAAATTCTAGAGTGAATGCAAACTATTATAATCGATATAGCATGTTTTGAGAAAGTTCTACTTTCTGGCTTCATCTAGAAAGTTCCAAAATGTCCAAAACTAATAACAGTTTTATCGAATCGAGTTAGAATGTTCGAGAACGTTCTAGAAATTTCCCGAATGATCTGGAATGTTCCAAAACGAGGGCAATTTATTATGATCGATTTAAAATGATCGAGAAAGTTCTAGAAATTTTCCGATAGATCGGGAAAATTCCAAAATGAGTGCAATTGATTATCTTCGATTTAGAATGTTCGAGAATGTCTAACTAAAAGAACCAAATCGAAATCGAAAATAGAAATCTATAATATCTGTTAAAAATGTATCCTTATATATTTTTTATACCACTAAATATGCGATGTATTTTAACCCGAGCAAGGCCGGGATTCGATGCTAGTTGTAATCTAAGCTATTTTGTTGAATAAATTAAACCACTATAACTTTTTCCTTGCACGCGATACATACTTAAATATGCCCATACTAACAAATGTAATACTCATGGAGACCTTTCATATGACATAGATTTCATTTGATATGATAAGGTTTACAACACAAAGTACGACACCGCCCATTATCCTTTAAAAAAATTCGTAAATTGACGCGCGACGCGTAGGCCATCTATGTAAGGTCGTAAGATTTAAGTAAAATTACATAAATTGCAAATATTTAAGATACGAGTTTTAAATATGAATTTAATAAATTATTAAACCTCAAATTATATTCCCTTGCAACAAAGCTTCATCAAAAGTGATTTAGTAGCGTTTTGACTAAGAATTAATTCTCAATCAGTCCAAACGATGATTGTAGCGACATCTATACGTGTAAATTCTACACTAATTATAAAATGTATGTGATTGACCAGACATGCTAATAGTAATAAGTACGACAAGACCACGTAAAGTACTCATAAATACGAACAACTATTATCATGGGACCAACTTCGAAATGGCAAAAAAATACAAGTGTTTCACACATTTTAGCCGAGGAGACAATTTGTATGAAACAGCTTGTTTATTTTGCCATATTTATGAGTACTTTACGTGGTTTTATTTATTAAAATAATACTTACATTCGTTCGCAGCATGCGCATCGAAAATAGATATTAGTTCGGAGCGGGTCTCGCTGGGAGAAACCTCCGTTGGGGTATGAATCTCTTCAAATTCAGACACGGACCTAAAAATATCATCATTCAATTAGTAATTAAGAATAGATAGATAACTCTTTATGTTACCAGTTAAGACGACGCGTTACATAAAAAAACCGGGCAAGCGCGAGTCAGACTCGTGCCATTAGTGTTCCATACAAACATAATGCTCCAACAGCAAATGTACTGAAACATACTAATGAATATAAAATTGGATCGTTAAAGTGAATAATATTTAGTAATATTTTAGAAACAGCATTTACCTTATTAAAGACCGACTGGATGCACCTGTCGTGGTGAATCCATGCTTCGGTAAGGTAACCGAAGACCTTCGTAATAGAGTCAGAATATGTTTGAAGCAATGCAACGCCGCGGCTACCATGTGAATCTGTGTAACATAAACTTCTATTGCTTACTGTCTTTTAAATACCTGTAACTAAACTCTGAAAAATGTGTGTCCCTTCTTTACGTAACTTCTACTTTCTACCCAAAATAGGGAATACCCTATTTTGGATAGAAAGTAGAAGTTAAATATGTCAAATATGACAGAGCGTGAACAATAAATAAATAATAAAACATTAAAAAATACACCGAAACGTCATATATGATGTACATTTTATGCTCATACTGATATCTTTTTTACCATTTAAACCAATAAGAGTAGGTCAGTTGACGCTGTAAAATTGTGACGTCACCTGCTTGTACTCCATATAAACTATAGTTTTTGACATTTAATTAAGAGTTGCTGATTTGAATTTGTCGTCAAATACCCTTTTAGAACATTACCTGATCCTGATCCAGTTTCACTATGATAGGTGGTGTGTCTGCGTGCACGTTAACACCAAGCGATACCACTGGACCGGTCGTAAATGTGAATTTTGGCTCATTATCCGTCTTCACTTCAGGCTCCTGAAAAAATGCTTTTATTTAACTAGCTTCGTTGTCTGTTCCAGTCCATAATTTATAATACCTTTTCAAGCAATTGCTGGCACCCGATTAAGATCTTTAACGTACCTCTGTAACAGGAGAAGCATTGCGCCTGTGAAACAAGCAATTTATATTAAATTATCATTAGAATACAGGAATTACAGTTAAATATCACATAAATAAGTATTGGTTACTTTGCCGGTCCCCGCACAAACTCTTTGAGCGTAGATGGTTTGAAGTCAGTACCAGTCTCGAAATACTTCAGTCTCTGAAAATGAAACAGTGAGTCAAATATATTAAATTGAATAGGACATTCAAGATTTTATTAGCAATATGGACACTGAAAGCTAATTGCAAAAAGTTGAAACCAGTACCTCTTCTTTAACATTCTGGTGCGCGCGTTTTCTAGGTTCTTGTTTTTGCACAGTCTTAATTTGCTGCGTCTTCGTGACTACAGAGATAGTGACTGATGTGGTGACCATTTCTAGCACGGTTCGTGGCGCGGCCTCACATGATATCTTGAGTTGCGAACGAAGCCCGCTCCTGGACTTCTCCTCGCCGTAACTTTCAGGGATCAATCGAACTTCTAGCGTGTAGCAGGACACGTCTGCGAGACGCAACTTCCAGGGGAACGAGTCTATCTCTTCTACAATTTCAGAAAGGGTTAAATTAAAGAGAGGTATTCGCTGAAAGAGCAGCTCGACGGGGGAAGTGCCGTATCTTACGGAATACCGCAGCCAAATAACTATATGTTTTGTTTCTGTGCGTAAGGTCGCCAGAGCTTATAGGGGAGGAAGGAAGGGTCGGTAACGCGAGAGTGATACCTCGTGTGTTGCAAGCGTACATTTGGCTACGGTAACTGCTTACCATCGAGCGGGCCTCATGGTTGCTTACCGACTTAGTAGTATAAAAAAATACTATTGTGGAATTCGTCATGTTTTCTAATTCAATAAGATCAAAATAAGACTTACTTTCTGGTATAGCTGTCAAGGTTGTGGGTCCGTCGTGTCGGATTTCATGCCACAAGTGTTGAGTTGCAGTACTCGAATTCACCGTCAACTGTCCCAATCTATAATGAAACATCGCGTCGTAAGGGTGCTTAGAAATGCTTTTTAAAAATATTTAGAAAAGCACTTTTAAAGGTTCCGTACCCAAAGGTTGCCAAAGGGACTCTATTACTAAGCCTCAGCTGTCCGTCCGTCCGTCCGACGAACTTCTAACTGTTCTTATAGCACTAGCAGCAATAGAAATCTTTCAACTGTCTGCCTATTACGGTTCATAGTCCACTGATAGACACTCCTTCCTTCCGTCCGTCCGTCCTTCCGTCTGCACGTCTCTGTCTGTCCTAAAGAGACAGTTGAAATTTTCACAAGAAGTGTATTTCTATTGCCGCTATAAGAATAAATATTTAAAATATTTAAAAAACGCACTTGGCTGGATTTTTGGTCGAAATTTATTCAGTATGAATAACCTAACCACAAAAATATAGTAAGCTTACCCAGACATCTTATTAATTTAAAAGTATAGTGTTATTTTTCAATTGCCTTTTACATGACAGATGATTTTTACACCCTTAGGGTCAGTTCACACCAAGTCGAGATGTGCGATGCGACGATGCTTGAAGGGTCCAATTGTTTCAAAAGGTCGCGTCGCGCTGCGCAGCGCGGCGCCGCAGGACGTACTCTAATTCTCTCATTGAAATATGTACCTTTTGGTGTAGTAAGTAAAGCTATATTTGTATCGCTATCTTAAAAAGAGCGAGCCGCGTCGCGTCGCGTCTCGTCACGGTATGAACTGACCCTTAGCGGACAACGAGCCTTTTAGAAAAAGTTCGACTTCAATTCCAGCAAATACATACCCGAATGCGATGACGCTCTGTGAAGCGCTGGCGTGCCTCTCCATGGCATCGCGCACGGTGGCGCAGTCGAGGGCAGACGCGGTGCTCATAGTGACGTACACTAGTATCAGACCCACTTCCACGTTGATCAACATCGCTCGGACACGTTTGTACATGTCGGAGTAATCCTCGTCCGTCCACTTTGTCGAAGGCGGCTTCGACTGTTTATATAACGCAATCCTTACAAATATATTTTTTAAAGAGGTGTTTCTCTTCGTTTATAATAATTGCTAATTGCTTACAGACGGTGCTATAATTTTAAATGTGGTAATTTTGAATATTGACTTTGATTTAAGGCTACACACTTAAGTGTCAGATTGGAGTTTAATTTATTTGTAAAAAGATTTAGATTTTTTAATTTTACACTAAAATAAATTAATTTTGTATTTCCTTTTCTAACAAAAGTAAATGAGAAATTTCACAGTTAAATCATTTAATATCACCATAACGCTGGGTTTTTTTATGTTTTAAATAGAACCATAATACAGTCCATTTAATTATATTAATATTAAAGTTTAATTGTATTAATATTAAAAAGGGCATATAGGTACGTACGGGTTGTGGAACTTGCTTCGGGTCCTTCTTCTCACTTGGCTCACTGCTAGAGCCGATGCTTCGCGTACGATGGTGCACTAGTTCTGCACCGGACGCCGATCCCGACCGACTTACTCCTCGACCGCTAGACGACTGTATATTTCATAAATATATTTAAAAGCGCTAAATCACAATATCTAGGGAAATACACACCTATAAAGTCTACCAACATGAAAGAACAATGGCGAAAATGTACCTAAAAATGTCTAGAAATAGCTATGCTCACATTAAATTGAAATAAAATTGTAAAATTCAGTCATCTGAACAGTTTTTTAAATAGAAATCAGAAAAAAGATATCTTGGCCGTTGAAGGGAACACAAGGGTACAAAACCAGGTATTCCATGACACCATTGCACCAATCTGTACTTATACCCACTAACGTATAAAGAATGTTCAACGGCCAAGTCACACAAGATTAACTATAATAATAAAGAAATCGCAGTAAGGAACCTTAGACTTGGCACGACTTTGTCTAGATTTCATTACTTTTTAGAGATAAACAAGACATTTCATCGAGACTTGGCTAGTTTTTTACAGAATGTTTTTGATGGGATCATTTTATTTTACAATGTTGGTTTAAAAATGTCAAATGTTAATGTATTATGTTCTTCATATAATTATAATCATCTTAATAATCTCTAGTTAATCAATTATTAGGTGAATATTTTTATATAATATACGAATTTAAATGTAAACTGAGAAATTAATGATAATAATTACGTGAGAAACGGAACGTGTTTCGAATTATAATATAACTCGACACTAGCAGAAATAAGTCCTAATTTGGATTTGGTTGCCAAACTTAAAACTAAGAAGAAAATAAAATGCGCTTATCACCTTCAAATCTTCAGATGAAGTCCTGAAACTCTCATAAAACTGCAATATTCCAAAAGGAAAAAAAATAAACTTCTTATAATAAATTCTAACCACAGATTTGAGAACAAAATGTCTGTAATCTGAGATTCTAACCTAAAAATACATATTTGTGATTTATTAATAAACCTGACTTTAAAAAAATAAGTGTCTTCACGACATGATTTCACAATCTTAAATGAACCTCTTTTGCTACAGCTTCTTCTTAGACACTAAATTTCATTCTGAGGTTTTCAAATGTATTGGACATGGCCATTGTTCTTTGGCAGGTTGATTTGGTACAGAACTCCACGTCCACTAAGAAAGGATTAACCGATCTTCAACTAAGGGGTAAAATGAGAAGTACAGTTTCTATGATCCGTTTAATAACTTATTTAAAGGAATTGGAATACGAAACTTGGCTAAAATATCGTTAGGAACAGATAGCTAAATGAGCGTTCTCAGGGTCACCTCAGACCGAGATGCGACGCGTCGCGTCTAAATTGCTAATAGAAAGTGTGGACAAGGAAATTGTGGCTATTGGGTAATTCATCGAACAAATGGCTGCAATTTAATAAAGAAAACTAAATATACGACATTAGGATAACGACAAATCGTTCTCGTCAAAGGTTTGAACAATTCAATAATATATGTTTAATTAATTCATATAGATACTCACAGGCGGAGTGGCTCGACGTCTCATAAAATACTGCGTACTCGACATACTTTTAGAAGTCGGCAGGTGCGTTTGGGATTCTGTTTAATTAACAATAACATTTACAGCAGATTAGAAGAGATTTGTATTTTATATTATACAATAATTTTTAAATTGAGAACAATAATATCACCAATGAACTTTACGTATAAAAAAGTATACATAAATGTATTATAATTATGGTCTTCCTACTTATGTATAGGTTAACCGCTCATAAACACAGTGGTTTTATAATTACACTAGTGACATTATAAAACAGCACAGTACAATTATAATATAAATAGTGATATTGCGTGCGACATCCCTACAAGTTTAAAGAGTAACCAGCTTAAGTTATTACTTACCGGCAATTAATTTTATTTGAGGACTGTAAGCCAACCACGCAATGAACAGCGGGTCGACGCAAAATGCCGTAGCTTCCATCCATAAGCCCACATAGTCCAGAGAATTGGGAGTCTGGTTTTTACACCACTGCACCGCCATGCGAAGGTATGGGCTGCAAATAGTTAAAGTTATACAATAAGATTCTGGATAAGATAAAAAAGCTAGGGTTTCAGCGAAGGGAAACCAAAAATTTATTATTACTTATTTAGTTATTTATTCTGGAAACACAGGCTACCAGAAAGAGATACATATCTCTTACTGGTTATCCATTTATCCTTTCATATGTTTGTAACGTGCTTTCCTTTATCTTACATCAGATTGCAAATCTTTGGTGGGTAGTAGTGAGCTAGCCGAGGACAGAAAAAAAATTAAAAAAAAACGGGCAAATGCGAGTTGGACTACGTGTACACGTAGTGTTCCGTAAAGACGTATCTTATATGGAGCACCCTTTTTATTTTTATTGTTGTTGTAGCGGCTATAGAAATACAAATTCGTGTGAAAATTTAAACTGTCTACCTATTACGGTTCATGAGATACAGCCCTCTGACAGACGGACGGACAGTGTAGGCTTAGTCATAGGGTCTCGTTGGCATCTTTTGGGTACGGAATCCTAAAAAGGAGGGAATGTAAATCATAATAAAAATAGGTCTACGAATAATTAACAAAATATTTTTTTTTATTTTATTTTATACAACTAAGTCGGTAAACAAGCATACAGCCCGCCTGATGGTAAGCGGTTACCGTAGCCATATGGACGCTTGCAACACACGAAGCATCGCTCACGCATTACCGACCTTTCCCCCCTCCCCTATGAGCCCTGGCGACCTAAAAAAATAAAAAAAATATGACGAATTATTCGCTCGCTCGCTGGTAAAATTATTACGAATCCTTTGAGATGAAATTATAATAGCAATAATAATTAACCGCGTTACGCTCAGACTTTAATACCACCAACATGTTTAGTAAATCAAAAACCAACTTACGATGTCGTAGGTGTGTCCGGACCCGAGAAAAGCCACGCTTGCTGTAGCTCTCCACCCTCTAAAATAGTTTTTACGTATTAGCACACTACAGTTTACTAGATTGAACCTGTCTGTCTGTATGATATTCACGGCTAGACTACATCGACTATGAAGAAAATTCGGCAGATCTTCGCGTTTTTGAGATCGATACCCATTTGATGAGATATCTATCAAAACGTTTTGTAATGTCGAAAGCGACATTGATGTCGAAGACGTGAGAATCGGATCCCTGGAGGATGACATGTGACAATACAATTTATAGTAAACGTGAATCCACTCTAATTTGTGATTATTATGTACATCCATTTTACCAAAAGATATTCATACGGAAGTTTCGGAATGTAAGATTAAATATGCGTTTTGAGGTCTTAAATTTATAAAAACATCAAGGGAACTATTAAAAAATAAAAAAGTATTTATTACTTGGTTCATGAAAAGCTGTAGCTCGCATTGAATGCAGCGTTATAATGTGTGTATTGATGTTATCGGTCATATAACCGCGGAGACTCAAGTCTTCGAAAGTGAAATCCACCGCTGCTGCCTCTGTGGGATACAAACAATACATTAATAACTCACATACCGACATTCACAAAATCATCTAAATACTACAAAAAAGGATATGAATATAAGACTTACCTTCATCATTAAGAGCGTCCTTTGCGAGCGTAGTATGACGTAACACCACAGACATTTGATCTTTTAAGAGGGAGACGGGTACATGATAAGCCGATTGTAGACGAGCCGCCGATCCACACATATTCCCCTCTCCTGTCCAATATAAATAAAAAGGTTGATCAAATTTAGTGCTGAAAATATTAATAAACATAGCATAATTTCATGCTCATCAAAATATTCTTGATTGCTTAATATAATTGTACAAATCAACAATAAAACTCACGTATTTTTAGGGAATAGCTGAACACGACGGTTTCTCTCTTAGTGAAGTACTCCTTATGGAGTAGTACATGTATAACGAACCGTAGATCGGCGCGGGCGCACGGTCTAGGCTGTTCATCGGAGGGCGAACAGATTTTTGCCTGGATAGTTTTAATAGCTGCAGATACGTGGAGGCGGGCCCCTTGCCACAGCGGGCCCACGTCGTCAGGTATCTGACATGCAGCTGAACATACTCTGTGGAAATAAAATAACTAAGACAACCGTTCTTCATAAACTTTCAATATGTTATGCATTTTATTTATAAAGTATGTTAGTATCCCTTGCCATCAATTGTATAAATATGAAGTATTGTCGGAATTTCAGGGATGATGAGAAAATTTATTTTAATAGTTTTAGGGAATGAAATAATATAAACAATGGTGCTTATGCTTTACTTCTGTCAAATTAGACCAGTTGCTTGTTTCAACATAAATTTAGTCGCCATCAAAATTGGTAAAGTCTATAAAATCTAAATATAGACCATATTTAGATTTTCAATAATGTGTGTAAGAAAGAGATGTGATGTGATTAAAATTAGTTTAGTGCGATTAACAAGAGAATCGGCACCGATGTATGTTTAAATAATCTCTATATATAAAAATGAATCCCTATTTCCCTTGGTCACGCCATTACTTAAGAACGACATTACCGATTTAATCCATCTTTTTTTCAAGTTTTCTAAAGGTTCTAACGGAAAAAAATTAAGAAAGTTGCGTAGAAAATTAAAAAAAATTAAGATTACTTAACGGTAGGGTTGGTAAGGACAATCCTCGGGGCGCAACTAGATAAATCTTACCTATGTGGATACAAAGGCCCGTTGATCAACAATGTGGTCTTGGGCAGTTCAAGGTCGAGGACTAAGGGCGGCTGAGCGGCCTTGTCCGCCAACGAATGGTCCCATGGGACGAGACGCGCACGGGTGCCCACTGCCTCGATACTAATCCGCCTCTGAGGCAGATTGTCTGACAACGCGTCGCACTCTTCTACTGTTAGTACGCGCATTGCTGGATCTGTTTAACCATTAATTCATTTGGTACTGTTTCATCTGATATTTGACAAATAATTCAATGATCTAGCAATCCATATATCTAAAAGCCAAATATCACTCACTAATAACGAAATCTAAGGAACCATAAAAATCTTACAAACTCAAGATTTATCAAAATTCAACCAAGGAGGTAACAGAGCGAAATACTGTTTGTATAAAACTTGTATGTGGAGAAAGGAATCGGAATATGAAAACTTGGTGTAAATATTGTTTAGATAGGATAATTAAGTTTGCATTCTAAGGTTTCTTCAAAATGTACCCCTATGACTCAATTTACGTTGCCGCGGAATGAAATGAAAGCAAATTTTTGTAATGAAATTGTACATTGTATAATGTGTTTTATGTTAATTGTGTAACGTACAAAGTAGGTACCAGCCAAAAAAGAGTTCGCACGTCTTTCAGGGAATTTGGGCGCATTCTCGCGAATTCGCGCGCCTTAATTCTCGTGTGACGAGGCGAACTTGACGCTTCCGTGCCATTCCGTTCCGCGGCAATGTAAATTGAGCCTAAGTAGGTGGAATGGGGTGTTTGTATCAAAACAATATTGAACTAACCGAAAAAATTCGAAAGATGGTAAGTTGTAAGGGTTTTGTAAGGGGGGGTTTTATGCTTTTATGGCTGAACCAATTTTGATACATTTTTGCAGAGGGGAGCTTTATGACAGAGCGAAACAGGATAATATTATTATCCCGGGAACGCGGGTGAAACAGATAGTTCAGTAAAAATTAGCTCACCTGGTTCTGGTACAGGTGGCAACTCCAAGTAAATACTTTTGAGAGCTGTCAAGCGGTGCAGTAATCCCATACAAAACATCAGTTCCATAGGAGCGAGGTTAATCTTCAGATTGCATTCTTCAACCCAGTCACTGTATTAATTTAAATAGGGTATTAAGTAACTCATACGAAATCTGGTTAATTGGATTTATACAAGTTAGTTAGTTAGGGGTTATTACTTGAGTGCGCATCTAATCGAGTAATTAATCGATTAGACTACCTATGTCTACCGACACAGAACGTGAGAGACGACTATTACCTGTATTGAAAGTCTTTGGGCGGATTTTCATATGGGTTTGTAAACGCATTAGACGGCGATCGTTCATGATTGTACTCCATATAAATGAATGGCGCCATCTTGTGCCACAGATCATCAATCTCCTCGCCGGTTTCACTGTGTTCTGATGCTGTCCCTTCCTCTTTCTCGTCATGGTAAGAACTTTTTGTCTCTTCGTTCTCTTGAAACTGATGATCATTAATGACAATATAATTAGGTAACATAGTTGTTGACGGTTTACATTCTGGGTCAGTAATAAAAAAAAGTTTCAACAACCAATGAGTTATTAGTCGAACAGGTACTGCATTTACAGAGGCTGTTAGTTTGACGTCTTAAGGTCGCAAGGTACATCTACCTCGAAAAGAAACGGAAAACTTACCCTATTGAATCCTGGCGATGACCTAAACTCCTCATCAATTACCTCAGCGGTCTCGACTTTTACGTCATTGAAGTCCTCCTCAGGCCATTTCCATGGCTCGTCAGAATCATCCTTTTTTGTTTTACGCAGGTATACTGAAGGCTGGTCGTTGGCCTATTTTATATAATATTATTTTCTTAAATGTATTATAGCGAACATATACATAATAAAAACAGTATTATAATCACAATGACCATCTGATAATAACATGGCTTACGGGTGCTATTCAACTCGAGCATACCTTATGCGACATCGCATCATTAAACACCGAGTTATATTGATAAAATGACTTATTCTTAGGATAACATAAGTAATTTTAACTAATAAGCAATCTGAGAGTTAAAGCTTCACATACCAGGGAGCGCCAAAAGTTCTCGACACATTTATACTTGCGTGAGGGTGACGTAATTTATATACTCGAAGAAAGTGTAAGGTCTCCTGTAATCTCAGACGGAGTTTACGAGTTCGTACGTGTTTTACTTATTTTGTTGTACAAGTGAACACAATATGTCGACCGTATCGAAAATAAAGTGCATTCATATATCATATATAAGTGTCAGACAGAAGGACAATCTCCACAAGAAATTAAGAACAGATTGGATGGTGTATACGGCAATAACTGCACATTCTTATTTAACTGTAAAAGAGTGGGCAAAAAGGTTTCGCTTGGGGTACGAGATACACGTTATAATAAGTGTGTTGAAATAGGGGGTGGTTATATAGACAATTATATTTTTCACTGTTCTTTTTTATAATCAGTCTGAGAACTTTGGGCGCTCCCTACGTATTCACACATTTTACAAGAGTTTTTATAATCAGTGGGAGATTAGAATAGGACAGATGCTTTTTGTTCATATAAAACCTACACAGAGGCAATCGCGGGCTATACGACTTAATCAAATATGTAGGATATAATAACAAATAATGAATACCAACAGCACTAAAACCAAGGTGTCCGCACACACACTTCCCTGTCGAACTGAGTGTCAAAGAGCGTACTCCGAAACGTATGCGTAAAGTAATTGGCGAACACATAGAAGTCTGTACTGCAGCATGTGACGCACTGAGTTCCAATACACCTCGCCCTCGTTTTTTCCCGGCACCTTCCAATTCCATTACCTGAGATAGATTTTAAAAGGAACAGTAATAAGTAATGGGTTTAAATAAAACATATTTTTATTTATACATAATAAAGAGAGAAAACGAACTCGCGCGTCATTACTGTTTAAGAATGATTGCGAGTTTTTAACGGCTGGGGTGTGCGTGTTATAACCCTCCTTGTACGGAGGGTTAAGATCACATCGGAAGTACTATGCTTCACCTCGTCCTTCGAATTTTACTCGCCCATCTATTCTTTTATTTAAGGTCTGGACAGTATTAAGTAATATATGTTATATGTACCACTTGCTCAGAAAAAGCCCATTTTTTAATACAATTATAAACCAGTGTATGTACCTTGAAAACCAGCGACACGCAATCGAAATACGCTGCGAAGTAGATAGGTGTCGGTGTGGGGGGCATGGGCGCTTCCTCCACACCCTCCCGGTCTATCCACGTCGGCAACCAGGACCAGGCCCATTCCGACCAACTCTCTGTGCGCGCCGGCTCAGCGGAGTTAGCGGAAGACACATCTAAGCAATTTAAAAAAGTATGAAACACCAATGAATTAAGGGATTCGTTATCTCTAGACCTGTCCCTTTCTATAGCTATTCAATAAACAAAGATAGAAGTATTTCAATATGTTATTAAATTCTAATTGATGTCTCAGAGTACGGCAGTAAGAAAGCTAGAGCACAGCGTTATTTCGGGACAGAGTGCAACAACGGGCACAGTGCAACAATAGCGATATTTTCTTCACTTATTACCAATTATCTTAAGTATTTTTAGCATGACAATCGCCAGACCGCCATGATACTACACTTGTTGTTTAGCGATACAAGAGCGCACTTTTGGTGAAAACATTTGTGGATTGTTCCCGTTTTTATTCCAACGTTTTAAGGCGCTTGGTGCGTGAATGTTTTTTTTACTATTGTTTGTTTAAAAGTGCATTGAATTGCAGAGTCATTGGCCGGCTGACAATCATCAAACTTTTTTTGTTTTTGGGCATCTAACTTAGCCCCACCTGACTCTACTTAAACAAACCAGAACTTTCATGGATCCAACTCAATATTGCAAATCAGTCGTTACGGTTTCGGCTATAGAAATTACCGGGAGCAAATGATGGTCATCTTCCTCGAAACTGAGGGGCTATTACTTGTTGAACTAGATGGCTTCTAGAAAAAGCCACAGAAGAGTGGACCTAGCGGAGCCCCGATAAAGTGTCAAAAAACGAGATTTACTTCATCCTAACACGCACCTAACTGACAGGAAGCTTATATTTAAGGATGTTATACCGGTAGTGATCTCCAACTTATGAGAGGCACCTTTAATATTAGAGGACTACTAGCTTGAAAGACGTCATCTTGAAAGCCTAATCTGCGACCAACTCTGCTAGACTGCATTGAAATCCGAGTAGTTCCAGTTAGAACTCCCAACTTTTGTGAGAGCGAGCAACTCCTCGAGAGAACCGACAGAAATATAGTTGACATGTTGTCACCGTCGTTTATGGTCACTTGTAGAACATGAGGTAATTTTAAATGTATGCCCAACCTTGAAGTAAATTGGGTGATTTGAAATTAAAAAAAACACAACGTATTTGAACATATAATTTATTTATGTAACCGTGGAAGCGGGATTGTCAAAATTTTATCTTTATTTATAATCGTATTATTAATTACGTAATTACAATAAATAACTGAGATAAATTGGAAAAGTTCACATCTTAATAAATGTTGGCAAATAAATTCTCGGCACACAATAATAAATCACACACACTCGTGCAATTCTTGTACATCATGAAGATCTTATACGTAACACCCTTTCAAACTCTGCCGCTCGTTTCCCCGCATAACCCCATCGTTGCTCCGCGCAAAAACATAAATCAGCCGACTGTTTAATATTAAGACTGCCAATAGCGAAGAGAGTCGCAGTCGCGTTAGCTCAACTGATTCAGCGATTGGAATTAATTTGTTTATATATTTTTCAACAATTAACTGTACTTACATAGTATTGGGAAATAGACATCGCAAAACCGTTAAAATTACAGACCGGGATAAATACTGACCGGGACACAGGGACACATCGTTTCAAACCAGGACGTATGGCAGCCCTAGCCTATACAGATTTTAAGAGTTCTTAGCGTTAGGTATTGTTTGCTCGAAGTGCAACCATATTAAGGCGCGGACTGACTACGATTTTGACAGGACTCGTTCTTCACTGGAATAGGGTTGAAAATGGTAAATCATAAATGTGTCGACTCTATGAAATGGACTGTTATTTACGGGTTTTCTTTAGATTATACAGAATATACGCATTAAATTGAATAAGTGTCCGGTTAACATTCTAATATAATTCTGTATCTTATATATTCTTAAAAATAAAATTGTTGTCATCGCTGAAAATACGGAGAATTTCGACGCGAAAGATTTTTTTAGACGTAACTTAGGATTTTTTTATTGGGAATATCAAAGCACTTTTTAATATTCTATTCGGTTAACATTTTTCTCAAAACCCTCTTCTATCCACAGTATTTTTTTGTGTTAGGTATTTCATTGCGTTACGTCATACTCGACTCTCAAAGAAACCCATTTTTGAGATTTGAGCTTAGACCCGGCCTTAACACACAAGAATCTCGGAACAAACCAACAAAACTCTCGAATTCAAAGTCAAAGGTTATAAATATGTCGGGTTGAAGACTGCTATCTTTGTTTGCTTAGAGTTGCAGTTTACATCCTTGAGCCGAATTTAATAAAAATAGAAAACTTGATGTAAATGTTTAGGTTTTATACAATAGGCAAGTATACTAACGTAGCGGAGTTGCCTGCACAGTGCTGGCAACTTTCTGGATTGGTGGCGGCGTTTTCGTATCAAATGCTGGCCGCTCCCTCATTAAGCGCAGAAGTAGCGTTAATTGGTCGCTGGTGACACCCCATGCTAATTTAGATGAGCGCAGTTGGATACTTAGATTGCTCGCGCGGCGAGTATTGGCTGATACAAGCTTTGTCAACACTCTGTTAGGGTTACAAAAATTTAATTGCCATTAAAGAACAATATATATTTATTCAAACATAAATAGGTTTCCAATATTCACCTGAAATCCAATTGACATCTGTAGAGTAAAGGTTCCTGGTAGAAACGTATCTTGCCATCAGAGTCAGCTTTGTCTAAGCACAGTGTTAGGTCATCGAGGCGAACCAATCGCCGGATCACTGGCAGAGTTTGATCGATATCTGATAATGACGCAATAATATTTAGTTATAATAACTAATTTAAATCACCGTAAAATTATAAGTAAATTTTATTCAATTATCAGTCAGACAGAGTTAGTTACCTGCAAAAGCTGGCTCCCAATCAACACCAGCGCTATCAACTGCCAGGTGTTTCACATTGAGTGACATAACAATGTCATCTTGGACGTATTTCACAATAAGGTGATGCACCCGAAGAGCTATATTACTCACTATGCGCCGAACCAGAGCTTGCATGTAGCCCGGTGGTGCCTCTACGACTTGCGTCTTGGGGCTTAAACAATAAGTCACAAGTTCAGAAAGTCGCAGATATATAAAAAAAATACAGAATTTCAGATTTTTGGTAAATCGACATCTGTTCGCTCAAAGAGCAGCTCGACTAGGGAAGTACCTTATAGAATACCGCAGCCAAATAACTTTATGTTGTGTAAAGTTGTGTTCCTGCGTGTGAGTAAGGTTGCGAGAGCTCAAAGGGGAGGAGAGAAAGGTCGGTAACGCGTGAGCGATACTTCGTGTGTAGCGAGCGTCCATATGGCTATGGTGACCACTTACCATCAGGCGGGCCGTATGCTTGTTTACCGACATAGTCGTATAAAAAAATAAAAAGTCATAAGTTTTTATTTTCATACAATATTTTCATGAATTTTACCTCGGTGATTCTGGCGGCGGACCCTCATTTGATGATGGTGTGGGAGGATGAAGACTTAGAACGCATTCTGAAATTATAAAAAAATACCTTGTTAACTATAACAGTGGCTAAACATCTATCGGTATGTGCCGGCAAAAGAACTTTCATACAAGTTTAATATGAACATGTAAAGTTATTTTTTACCAATAGTATCTATGGTGACGATGATGGGTTCTGACATAATCTTCGTCCATGGCACCTGAATGAGTAACTCGTGTATGCGTCCCGATACGAGTGTGAATGGGAGCGCGACTTCTTGCTGCAACACATCGGCCTTGAGCACCAGGTTGTGCAAAGCGACGCCACCGCCCCATAACGATACCTAAAAACAAATACTGCTATACAATTTTGTGAAGTTATGTATGATTTTGGATTATCTTTAGAATGCAGGTAAAACCGCAAGGCGGTGGCTCATCATCATCATCATCATCAGCCTATAATGTCCCACTGCTGAGCACAGGCCTCCTTTCACAAATGAGGGTGAAAGGGAATGAGCAGATACTCCATCACGCGTGCCCACTACGGATCTGTGGAGGTAGGCTAGTGGTCAACCTACTGTTGGAAGTGGTTAGGTTAGTGGTTAGGGTTAGTAAGTTAGGCGGTGGCTAGTGGAAAATATTTACCTGAGCATCGGCGGGCTTAAAGTCACGTACATATTTGTCAACATAACTCAGTAGAATTGGTGTAACATACGACTCAATTTTGAACATTGTTCACACTTGTCACCAAATGTGTTCACCATAGGACATACACATTTTGAGTATATTGAACAATCTGCAATCAAAAGAGAAAAATTGCCATATAGTATAACTGTGGATATAATCATATAAAAAAATCGTTACTTAGCACTAGAAACCCATAAGTAACAGTTTTTTTTATGAAATGGCAATATTTTGGTGTCATACATAATTAAAAATTATAACAACTAATTTAGCAATCTTACTGTCGTGTCGTAATACAAAATATTTATTTTTATTTATAAGAAAAATAATATAGATCCTAAGTAGAATTTCATAAACATCAGTTTTAAATATTTACAAAGATAGATATTTGAATTGGAGCAGTCTTACACGGGCGGCTTGAAGTAGACATCATAACAGACTGCTGCTTAATTTGCATAATGGTGCAATTCGCATAAATTGCACTTCACATATTGTGCATTTCTCACAAAGTGCACTTTACATAAAGTTCACTTCGAATAAAGTGCATTTCGCAAAAAGTGTACTTTGCAGTGGCGGATTTACCAGCAGGCTTAATAGGCTGGAGCTTAGGGCGGCAGGTTAGGGTAACTTTTTTTTTAATGTCTTGCAGAAAGAAGTATAAATTACCCCGGCCTATTAGGCGGTACATGACTGAACTTTGATTTACTCAGACTTACATATACCCAAATAATCTTATGCAATTTCAATCAAATTGTTGGATTGTAAATATAATCTAGGAACTGATAATTGCAGACATAAGGGCGGCAAAAAAATTATGCCTATAACACTTAACATAAAGTGCACTTCACATAATGTACATTTCGTATAAAGAGCACTTCGCATAAAGCGCAATTCGCATAAAGCGCAGTTCGCATAAAGCGCATGTGGCATCATATACAATTTGCATAATGTAAAAGCCGCATTAAGACGGTTAACACACTGCCACTCACCACGCTACATGTTGCGTGTCAGCGCACCTACACGCTTACTTGCGGGGGTTTTTTACGCACTCACGCGCGTAGTTGCGTTTTCTGGATTCACGGCGGCTCCGACTCATTCCATCCAAAATGACGCACGGCACTAAGAGACTCGGTGTGCCATACCTTGCGTCTCGCCGCGCACCCACGCGCGTGTGCTCATGTTTCTCCGCATGTAGGCGCGTGATCTGTATGAACGCGCGTGGATGCATTTTCTGTGTGTAGGACTGTGCTTTCTATACAAACGGAGATAGTTACAAGCAACGTTAAAACACGCATTCACGCGCTACGCTGCGTGGTGCGTGGCAGTATGTTAACCGCCTAAGTAAGTGCAATTCGCAAAGTGTGCAGTAATATAGTTGGCCTGTCATGCCTTGGTGTGGTTGGCTACGTGTAAAATCTGTTGCCAAGCACCTATCGGCGTATTCAAGCAATAAGCTACAGAATGGCACAATATGAGACTTTTTAAATTTGCGAATTGCACATTATGCGAATTGTAAAATTTGCATATTATGCGAATTGCAAAATTTCGCAATTTATTAAATATGGCGCATATTAAAAAGTTCTAAGTGTCAAAACTCTTTTTTGCCTAGTACTTACAATTTTCTACTAAACAGCCATTCATTGTCAATTTTGACCCACTGAACATAGTTTATTTCACTTAGCTTAGTTCATCAATATCAAATAGCAAATACAATAGTTGTCTTTGGAATAATGCACTTATTAAGGTTCAAAACATTCTCTTTCCTTTACCAATACAAGTGGTTATCTTGCAGAAAGTTTTTTTCAGCCCCCAACGTCTTACCAACTTCTTGAACGCAAAAAAAATCTTTTGATGCCTTTTAACAACGTCACCACAGTTTTAGTTAGATGCACATGTAACACCAACTAATCACAATACTGTCTTTGTTGGTCCCTACCATATTTAGTTAGGTATAATGCTCACACCTATCCAATGTCTATGGTATAGTTTAAACATTTTCTTTTTCTTTACTCTCATGTTATTTTGAGCTATAGAGCTGTACTTATATCTTGATTGCTATTAATTATTTTGTTTTATTTTTTAAGTTTCTCTCAGTTCTTTTGTTTAGCTTTTAAATCTTATATAATGTTCTGATTTTTTAAAACTATATCGAATTACTATTCTGTTAATCACATGTTTCACAAACTTTTCTGTTCAGTCTAGCCTTGTATATCGTTGTCCCAATTTTGCAGCGCCGTTGCCTTCTTGGCTGTTTTTCAAACTCCTTTTAAAAACATAATTTTTAGGTCTTGCTTTATTTATTTTATCATTCCGAGCTTCATTTCAAAACTCTTCCTTTTCAACCCCTACCTTTTGTCTTCACATCTAAGCTACTTTTAGTTACTTAAGGTGGTTGTAGACTTGCATGTAAATACCTTACAAAAACTTGTACATTCATTTTGAAACCAAATGCGGAGTATAATTTTCTAACACGTATTTTTTGAGCAGGCTTACTCATTGTCAATAAAATAGCATTATTCCGTTGCTGAAGATGTATTCTTAGGAACTTACAACGACTTTTAACTTCTCCAGTAGACTAAAGAAAGTTGTACTTACTGGAGGTTTATGAATTATAATAAAATACTCCCATGTTACAACATAGAGCTGGTGCACTTGGCAATGTGTTAGTTTTATCAGTTCTTGTATATCATATTTAATTTGTTTTATTGTTCCATTGTAATGTCAATCCGCACCCAATTTAGAAATTGTCACAGAATATTATTATTATAATAAGTTTTAAGATATCCAATATGAAATCGTGGATTCAAGCTTTTATTAATAATTCTCAGAAGTGGGGCACACCATGAACTTTTTAATTTAACTGTTATAAAACACTTTTAATATCCGTGGAGCAGATTATTTCTTTTTAGTAATAAAACAAAGTCTTCCTACTGTCTGTTCTCCTTTGATACGTTCTCGACAAAGGATTCTAGAGACCGAAGACTTTTGTCTAGTCCATTATTATTTCGTTTATTTCAAGATCAGCTTCAAGCTTTTCGGTCTCAATAAATGAGCCGGAATCACATATAGCGTTCGTTCGTCTAGCCAGGCCAAGCCACGCCGTGTACTTAATGAGTATTAGTGCCGCGCTTGTTAAAGAAGCCTGTTGCACACAAGTGCTTTACTTTTCGTAAGATAGCGACAATTCGGCTTGCACTTTCTGGATAATTCGGTTAATAAAGCTATTCGTATTGAATAAATATAAAATTTGTAGATATTATTAGATATTTTTTACAGTTCATTTTACAAATTCCGTAACGCCGAAACCCAGTGTCTTTTTATGCACATTAAAAAACTCTCTTCTTCTTCAATAAATTATTATTAATGCATGGAACAAAACTGAGCATGGTTACTCCTTGCTTTTTTGCCGTGATCAACAATGTTCTTATTGCGCAGGGATTGCGCGCGATTAGAGAGACTGATGCGAACTAACGAATGCTGGAGGTGCGCCAGACTTAATCAATACGCGTAGGATGTGTTAGAACTTTAGAAGCCTCTAGGCCGATGCGCGAAGAGTTATTACTAAGTGCGTTTCGCGCCGCTTCGAATCAATATCCGGGATGCCTGGGATGCACAGGTACCAGATTGAAGTCCGCGCATGAGCAAAGAAGATCTGAAATCCAGGTACCAAATGCGTCACACAGTTCTAGGAATAAAATACTGCATCAGGCTACGACGCAGCCGTGACCGATGGGCGGGAATGCAGTTATTGATTTTCTGTGGGATGGTTCAAGAAATATGATATTGCGTCTGCCCGGGTATGATGGTAATAAAACGATGGTTATGAATATTTCTCAGCTAATCTATGTATATGTTACTGTAAAAGCTGGAACCTCGGTATATCCTAAGATAACGTCATTTTTTATATTATTTTAAAATTTAAAATATAATTTTATTGGGGTTCTTATTTCGCACTACAAAAGATTTTAAATCGGTTAAGTCGTTAAAAATTCTCTACTGTTCATTGGTCAGCTTTGGTATTCTGAAACGTTTTTGACACAACCGGCGACGACGCATGACGTCTTTCTGTTCATGCGGCTAGTCCGGGAGGCAGCGTTGCAAACACAAAAGTCATAGTAAGCCGGCTAACGTTGAAATGGATAGTTGATCTTATATCTGTCTTGTGGGGTCTATGTTTCCCGACACCTATAACCTAGATGTATTCAAGGCCAGAGTGAATAGGCTTATTCTGGGTAAGCGTTTTACATCCTCGGCCTCGTCATAACTCCTCAAGGGGTCTGTCGAAGGTCAAACGCAAGCCCATTCAACATAAAAAAAAAATATAACTTATAAGTGAACCGACCGTCAGCTGCTCAAGTAGCGGTGGGTGTGGGGAGTGGCTGATAATGGATATGGTAGAAAAAAGACATAGTACGCCGGCTCAAACTTGTTTCATAAGTATTAGACATCATACTGAGCTGAAAAAAATCGTCTGCTGCATGGTGGAGGGGGGAATACGCGTCAGCTGCTCGCATGAATTTGTAACAAAAAAATGTTACCCTTTCCGTAACCTTCCAACCCTAAACCCACCGCGGGTGCATCGCTGATGCGTGGTTCACTTATAAGTCATTCAAGATCTGTTGAAAAAGATGGCAATCGATCGGCGTATTAATACTACCTAAAATGCAACAGTACCTCCCGGACCATTACATGTCGAAACAATTGAATACTTGAATTGGTCAAAAGAAATAAAATGGACTGGAAGGTGTATTGTAAACATCAACTGCGCTCTGCGGGTGGATTTAATTTATTTTAATGATCAGGCCGTAATCCCAAGCTAAGCAAACTTATGATATGGAAACTAGATAAAGGCTAATTTTATTTCTTATTTTAATAAAACTTAATATACCAAATATACCAATTTTAAAGGTTTAAGATGACGGCTATTCAATAGTTTAACTTTATCTTAATATTTAGGACTAAAACTTCACAAAAATAAATTAGATATAGCGCCCATATTTTGAAAATATTGAAACAATTAACTTTTTTCACGAATAATGTTTAATAACATACTCGTATGTAGGTACTACTAATAAACAACAAAATAACATACTATTAATTTGACGAGGTATTTTGAAGAGGTGTATAAAAATAAGCCACATATCCAAGACTTCTATATAGAAATTGGAAGAATTTTAGCATTTCCAGTAAATAAAAATGCGTTGACTTTGTAGTGCTGGGCACAATTTAATCAATGTTTATTTCAACGAGAATAGTAAATTTCAATGAATTACTCGCCAAAAGTCTCAACTGTTGAGCTTGACGACATTTTTCCAAGATATCTTCATCATTGGCTGATTTAAGGATGCCCATAATATGACTTATCCGAGCTGCAGACATCTAAAATATGTATACCAACTCTGTAACCACTATAAAATTAGTATCATCATCATATTCTGTCACGAGATGTCCTCTACTGAACATGGCCTTTGTTCCCTATTGATTTCGACAAAGAACAGTCTTGGATTTATAATAAATAAGTAATTTATAATAAAACATACTTACTTTAAATATCATAACTTTACACAGAAACTATCATAAATTAGAGTGATCCATAAAGTGACAGGTGTAGGTTCCAATTAAGGTCGTATTATGTATTAATTGCACAGATTAATTGACTAATTAAAAAGAAGGATCAAAATACAAAATAGAGAATAATCAGTTAAATACGCAGATTTTAGAATTGAAGGCAACTGAAAATCTATATCCTGAACAAAACGATGTATTACTAGAAAGGAATATACAAGATGTTTCTCCCGAACAACTAGACCGTGACGACGTAGTCACACTAGCAATGCAAGAAAATAATGAACAACACATAGGACCAGAAAAGGCCTGCATGGAAGAAGAAACCGGGATAAAGAAAAATAAAATTATCATCTTGGCAGACCAACGCGGAGTTGGATTACAAAAATCTTTGCAGGATTTAGTAGGTTCGAAGTATAAAGTAACTTCATTTTGGAAGGCTAACGCGCCAACAAGAGATGTCCTTAATTCAAATAAAGAAGAACTACTGACATTGACTAAGAGCGATTATATAGTCATATTAAGTGGTATGAATGATTATAACCCTGAAACCTTTAAATTTGTATTAAATAGTTTCTTAAACTACTTTAGACACACAAATATTATTATAAGCGAGGTTCCTTTTAACAGATATCTTAATGAAAATAAATTAAATTATGAAATAAGACGTATATGTATAAAATACAATCATGTTATGTATATTGACATGGATTATAGTAGATATATCCCTAATAAGTATGTCATACGTGCTGATATTTGTAAATCTATTATGAGAGAATTGATCCAACGAGATTATGAAAGAAAATTAGATGCGAGAAAGAAACTAATTTACATAAACTGTAAAAATTTGGTTTTTACCACTAATGTGAGCACGCAAACCGATTCCAGCAATATTGAGAATCTACAGATAATGAATGGTATAACAGACAGTAGAGAAACAAAAGAGCTTTTTCGTTCGTAAAAATAATATATATGTCCTACATCAAAATATTGACGGTTTAGTAAGTAAATCGGACTTACTTACATTACAAGTCCAGGAATTAAGATCAAAGAATAAATTTATTGATGTCATTTGCATAACAGAGCATAATATGATTAATAGTGATACAGTATATTTGAATATTCAAAATTTTACTCTAGCGGCAAGTAGTTGTAGGAAAACGCGTAGAGGTGGGTCCTGCATACTAGTACATAATAGTCACAAATTCAAAGAACTTTGCGAAGTAAAAAAATTTGGCAGTATAAATAATATAGAATGTTCCGCTGTAGAATTATTTGAGCATAATGTTATAGTGGTTTGTATTTATAGAGCACCTAAAAAACAAAATGCGGCAAAAGAAATATTTTATGATTGTCTAAATAAAATATTTAACTTAACATGCTTAAAACGAAAAAAAGTAATTGTAGGTGGAGATTTTAATATTAACATTTTGGAAAATAATAAAACTACTGAGATTTTTAAAAACATAATTAAAAACTACAATCTAAAGATATCGATTCACGAAGTAACTAGACCGGCCAGTGGAACTTGTCTTGATAATTTCATTCACAATGTTCGTGGCTCTGCCTGTGAATTATTCGAATTAGTTCTATCTGATCATTTGGCACAATATTTTGAATGCCCTGTAAAAGAATTTTACCCGATTAAATATTGGTTCTCTTTCAGGCGACATTATAGTAGAGAGAACATGGTAAAATTTAGGGAAAACTTAAATATGTTGAGTTTTAGTGAGATAGTTGAGTGCGACTGCCCTAATGAAGCTTTTAATCGCTTCCATGATATATTCAAACTCTTGTATGATCTTTGCTTTCCCTTAGTAAAACGTAAACACACAGTACATAATAAACCAACGTGGATATCTAAAGGGATAAGAACATTTACTAAAAAGAAGAGTATGATGTTATGGAAGTATAGAAATAAACCAAGTACAGAGAATAAAATGGCATTTAAAAACTATTCTAAGCGATTAAAAAGTATAATAAAACTAACTCAGAAATCGAGAAATAATTATGCAATTAAAACAGCTGCAAATAAGTCAAAAGCTACTTGGAATATTATAACCAGAAATATTGTTACAAAACCTCCCAGCATTGACATTAAACAAATAAAGCATATAAATCAAATATTAACTGATCCAAATGATATTGTTCAAGCGTTTAACGACTTTTATATAAATCTAGATATACCTGGTAAACTGTGTAAGAAAGATGTCAGGTCCGGTATTGTGAATAAATCGAACTCTATGTTTATGTCTCCTTCCACATCGAATGATATCTTCAATATAATCATGTCTTTGAGAAATACTCCAAGTACGGGATATGATGAGATAACCACGAAGATAATACAAGATGTGGCTCTTATTATATCTCCGGTATTGAGTTATGTTATTAATTTATGTATTGATTGTGGTATATTTCCCGACAAGTTAAAATTAACTATTGTTAAACCGATATACAAAAAACAAGACAGACAGATTATGAGTAATTATAGACCAGTTGCATTAGTACCAGTATTTTCGAAAATATTTGAAAAGTATATTCACGCTAGTCTCTACTCGTATATGGAAAAATATAATATCCTGATTGATGAGCAGCTTGGTTTTCGTAAAGACAAATCAACTAACATTGCTATTTACAATTTCTTAAAAATGGTTATGTCGGGCTGTGAAAGTAAATTGCCAGTGTTTGCTATGTATATGGACCTTACTAAAGCGTTCGGCTATGTAGATCATGACATTCTGCTAAATAAACTTGAGACATATGGGGTAAGAGGAAATGTTCGGAATTTAATAAAATCTTACCTTAGTGATCGATATCAGCAATCACAAATAATACAAGTTTGTACGGATACAAAAACGGAAATTAAATATACGTCTAATGCGGGTCTTGTTAAATTTGGAGTACCGCAAGGAAGCGTTCTAGGACCATTGTTATTTATAACTTATATTAATGACCTACCGCAAGCTATAGATCACCCAATGGTTTTATTTGCTGACGATAGCACAGCTATTTTTATTGGCGATAAAAATAATACTCCAGAGGAGGACATTAATTTTGCTTTAAATAACATAGTTAAATGGTTAACATGCAATAATTTATTAATAAATTTTGGTAAAACTAATATAATGACATTTAATAAGTATATAAAATTGACATCGAAAATTAGCTATATGAATAATGATATTGCCGACATTCCTGTTACAAAATTTTTGGGTTTATATGTTGATTCTGAACTTAAGTGGATCAAACATGCTGAATCAGTATGCTCTAAGCTTAGCAGCTATTCATACGCCTTGTATATGCTGTCCAAAGTTGTTAGTCAATCAGCAGTGCTCACGTCATATCATGCGTACGTTACGTCTGCTTTACGCTACGGCATTATTTTTTGGGGAAACTGCTCGGATAGGGAAACTATTTTTAGAGCTCAAAAGAAATGTCTGCGATCTGTGTGCCATTTGAAATCGACGGATTCTTGTAAACCACATTTTCTCAAGCATAAAATATTGACATTTCCCTGTTTATACATTTATGAAATCGCTTTATTTGTAAGAAATAATCTACATATGTTTAAGTTTTATACAAGTGAGCGAAATAAATACAAAATTTGTATGCCGAGTCATAGAACCGCACTATTCGGTAAAAGTGTATTTGGTATGGCACCAGCAATTTACAACCATTTGCCAAAATCGATGCTGGAATCGGAGAACGTCTTTACATTTAAAAGGAAATTGTTTGATTTTTTGACATCTAAGAGTTATTATACAATTAATGAATATCTTACTGAATAATGATGCAATATTTAAAATTCCATTTGTTTGTCATCTGTTTAATATTTTTAATTACTTTGACATAACAAATTTATATGATTTGGTGTTGTTTTTTTTTATTTTTATTGTGGCGTATATGATATAATTTTATAAATGTGTAATGATCTAATTGAATTGTATAATGTTATTAATTTTTAATCTTAGTAAAACAACTATTATCTACTATTGCATGTTCGATGTGGACGAGGCTGTTGAGACTCATGAAATGTATTTTTATAACAACAATATTCTGTACAGTTTGCAATAAATTATTTCTGATTCTGAATTGAAAAATGTAGCACCGCACTATGGATGTATAGACAATAGACCGCGTCGTCGAAATGACGTCATGCGTCGTCGCCGAATGCCGTCAAAAAAAAAAAACAGAATTGCACTGCAGAAGTCACTTTGAATACGCATCTCAAATCTGGAATTTATATTGACACCATTGAAAAAACTCAAAGGAAGTTTTTGCGCTTGATACATTTTAAATTTAAGATAAATATTTACGATTACTTGGATAGTTGCATATAGTTGTAAGCATCATCATCTGCTTCCCCTCTCGAAAATAAGGGAGGCCGCAGATCTCACGTTTTTTTATAACATCGTGATTAGCAAACTAGATTGCCAAGAACTCCTCTCTGCAGTCAAATTTAAAAATCCGTTTCGAGCACTCACTAGACGTAACTATTTGAAACTTTATTCTCCACCATGCTCATCTAATTACCGCCAAAATTCATTTTTCCTAAGAGTGTGCAATATTTTTAATCAGCATTATACTGAGCGCGTTGATTTGTTTACTGCAAGGCATAATATCTTCAAGAAAATGATGTATGACCATTGAATTATTACACATAGAAACAAAGTACACGCGTGAAACACAATCCATTCAATTGGAGCCATAATGGCTCCAAATGACCGCCGCGCTGTCAGTGTACTGACTGGCGTTTTAGTGAGTGGAGCTCTCAGAAAAATAATAAATATGACGGTTTGTGCAGTAAAATTGTGTCATAATTCATCAGGCAAGAAAGATTAGAATTCTGTTGTAATATTCCATAGATAAACCACTAATTTTATTGCG
This sequence comes from Polyploca ridens, assembly GCA_951394255.1. Taxonomy (NCBI): domain Eukaryota; kingdom Metazoa; phylum Arthropoda; class Insecta; order Lepidoptera; family Drepanidae; genus Polyploca; species Polyploca ridens. The sequence continues at coordinate 13,239,401 of OX596244.1, forward strand.
TAATTTATCTAAAATAACAAAATTCAAAAATAAAAATTCTTCACTCGGATTTCGAACAAAGTGTTGCCAGCTGTTTGTGTGCGAATTTGTGTTGTTTTACGTAATTGATACTGATTTTGTTAGAGTAGGAAGTAGAGTAAGTAATTGAGTCCGATAAGTTGTTTCTTTTACTTATAGCTATTATAACTGACTAGCTGTCCCCCGCGGTTTCACCCGCGTTCTTGGGATAAGTAGCCTCGGGATAATGTAGCTTCATATTAGTGAAATAATTTCGAATCAGACTGGTAGTTTTACACAGTAGTAGTTTTACAGGTAGTTTTTTTTTACAGAGATTGACCCGTTTAAACAAACAAACAAAAAACTCTTCCGGTTTCTTGTATTATAAATATTAATATTATATTAGTATAGATTCAGTTAGATATTATAATAATGTATAGCTAATCGTCTTTTATACGATAATGATAATTAAATACCTACATACTTCTTAATCTTCTTTTTCTATACAACCTATCATATATGAAACCTATCATTACCAACAATACCTACTACAAATTGTACGATCATTCATAGCTTTGCACATTGTCTTGGTTTACTATGTTAAAATACCCGACATAAGTACTATGAAACATAACCATTAAACTAGTAATAAATAAATAACAGGCCTGTGTCTATGATAAAATAAATTATCTAAGACGCAGAACATTTTAAACTATTTAATTAATTTTATGAATACTTACTTCCAATTTCATTCACTAGTATCGGGAGGTTAATTTTACCGAAAAATTTCGTTTAGCTTGCAACATTACTCGTGCGCTTGTGTGCGTGTCAGCGAGTGTAATTATATGGTACTCACGCACACATTGGTTGTCAAGTGGCCTACGAGCCGCGAGGATTTTTGTTCGATACTTCGCTTCTAAGCGTAATAATTCAATGTGTATGACGTTTTTTTTTGGTAAGGTCACTGAATAACATTTTTATTATTGGTTAGTTTTTGGCATGTTTTTCTTCTTTTTTTATATTATTTTATCCATATAGATGACTTGTTTGTTGGTCATGTACCTAATATTGAATAGGTTCCTTTACATTATTTGAAATTGCTATTGATTTATTCACATTCATATATTGTTTTTGTAATTCAATGTTCGTTTATTTATTTTTTATTTATATAAGTATGTTCTTAATATTTGTCCACTGTTTATGTATATTCATAAACCAAATGTGCAATGTGTAATTGGGTACTTGATTTTAGATAGTGTTTATGCAGAGATAAACTATCCTATTGTTCTATTTGTGAAAACTAATTGATTGCTTGATTGAGGTCATGTAATACATATATTTATTATATAATGCTGTTTGTTTTCCTAATAAAATAAAATAAAATAATTTATTGGGTATATAGTTTTTGGGTGTAGTAATTAATTATGCATAAAAAAATTATTTCTCTTAACAGTAAGGGTCATCGCTCACTATATCAGCACCGATCCATCGCAGCAACGGCCGGGCACTAGCTGCCAGCGCGCCGCCTGCGATTTAAAGGCCTCACTTGTATGGCAAGCCAGCACGGCTACGCCTCGGCATTTACCGAGGCGTAGCCGTGCTGTTACAGTAGTACCCAACTGATAAGGCGCGTCGTGAATCTTCGTTCGCACTGAAAAGAAAGTATGTCCCCGAAGATTAACGAAAGAATGCCTAAAACTTACAATCAACCTTAGGTCACTACTATAAGGTTCATAATACACTTCAGCTGTTAGTTCCGTCTCACTCGCATGTCACGCCCCTCCACACGGCGCGTGCTAACATGGCGGCAGCTGCCGACCAATAGCGTTTCCCGCGCTTTGAAAATGTATCTTCTGCGCAGGTACATCGATAAGCCATATTAGTTGGGTACTACTGTACAATAGTTGCCGCTCGTCTCAACGGGCATCTGTCGTGCGTCGGTCCCGATCTGGCCGATAGCCAGTTCAGCTTCCGGCAGGGGCGCTTGACTGTAGATGCAGTCTTGTGCGACCGTTTCCTGTCGGAGCAAGCTGTCTTGGGGAGGAGAGGCGTTGGCGATAAGCCTAGACATCGTCAACGCCTTTAACTCTCTACCTTGGTTAGTACACCATCAGGTGCCTTCCTACCTGCAAGGCGGTTGGTGGCTACTTACGCGACAGGTACATCCCGTACATGGACCAAGACGGTACGAGAATAAGAAACAAAAAAAATGTTTATGGTATGTATGAGAAAGAAATTAGACCTTATGCATGCCAAGAAGATACTGTTTGAAGTGTCTTTGGATTAATATAATTAAATTTAAATTCCTGATCGGTGGTGGGATATTATTCCAACATTTCGTGGCAGCATACCGAAAACTACCACGAAATGCAGTTGTCCTGTGACTTGGACATAAAATGCGAGAGGCCTCTTAATGGTTGCTATGAAAAATGTACCTCTCATACAGATACAGTGGATTTTGGCTTTTGATGGTACCGAAGAGTAAGCAGGCAAAAAAGTTATCGTCCTGACTCCATATTCATCAGCTTACCTCGATTGAGATACGGAGTTATGTGAGCCCTTCTAGGAATAGAGAAACAGATACATAGTGTGTTTGGTCCCGTACTAGCGATATTTTAATGTATTCAGAACAATGATGCGTAGTTGCAGTACCCAAGAGGCAGCCGGATGTCTCGCGGTATTTGAGCTCCCGAAGTGTTGTGGAAACGCCCTGTGCAACCCAAACTTAGCCAACTTGACCTGGGACGGAAATAAATGAGGGGGTTGCGAAAAGAATCTGTTGCGAGGTAACCGATTAAAACAGGCGGTTGCCTAAAAGTATGTACGCTGTTTATACAGGGTGTTGTTTTGGTCGGCGACAAGCGACCCAGGAGCGGTAGTACAAAATATATATTCCCCAAAAATGGACTTAATTCCATTAAATACTGTAAATATGATGAGAAATACCTTATTCAATTTGAAATAAAATTACCGCAAAGTATGGTTACTAGGCACGTGCACATACTAGAGCTAGGCGCAAGCCGCCATCGCCCCACCCCTTTACTCCCTCGTACTCCCGTTGAGTATTATGTCTATACTTTAGCTTATTACATGATTTTCAAAATTTTAATTTTTTTATTTTTATTATTTAAAAAAAAAAAAAAGTATTTTTTTTATATTTTTTTTAGCACCAGTATCATTTGTATTATCGACCCTGAGTCGCTCGTCGCTGACCAAAACAACGACCTGTATAATGATTATTATGCCATGTTTGTGATGAAATTGCCATGCCTCCTGGTGCGACCGGCGCGGGCGTCCTGTATGCGAGCGAAGAAAACACAAAATTCGCCAAATTGAAATACGCGCAATAAAATGTTTTCGAACGTTCCCTACTACTATAGCTTTAGATAAAAGGCACATGTCAAAAAAAAAATGTTGAAAAAAAATGGTTTGTAGTAGTAGGGCGTTTTTAAGGTTGCGACAGATTAGCATTTATGTTTACTAAACTTTTAACATACTTACATAAGTTAATAATTTAGTAAATATTATCTAATTTACTGATAGGTGATATAATTTTCCTTCAAATGAACCCTTTTCAATATCTGTACGGCATTTAGAGGCAAATTAATCGTATTTTTTTCTGCACAGCTAAATGCAATGTCTGACCCCAGGTCAATCGCCGCAACAGTGTCCTAAAGCAAAGTTTACCATTAAAAAGGTAATGGTAACTGTTTGGTGGTCTCAGCATGGTGTTATTCACTATAACTTTGTCCGATCTGGTCAAGCAATAACGGCAGATGTCTACTGTGCCGAACTCCGAACAATGATAGCAAAAGTAGCAGTGAAACCACGACTCATGAATCGATCTTCGCCATTAATGCTCCATGATAACGCGAGACCTCATACAGCACGAGAAACCGTTTTAACTTTACAGAAACTGCAATTAGAAACCATTCGTCACCCTCCGTATTCGCCAGACCTTGCTCCAACGGACTACCATTTTTTTCGTGATTGGACAATTTTCTACGAGATAAAAAGTTTTCTTCTCAGGAGGCAGTACAAAATGCATTCACACAGTTTGTCGAATCTAGATCACCAGAGTTCTATCGCAAAGGCATAAACGAACTTTCTATTAGATGGCAGTAATGTATAGATAATAATGGTAATCGTTTTGATTAAATAAATATGTTAAATTAAAAAAAATACTAATTTTAATTTTTCAGTACAAATTGGCAATTTCATACTTTAACCCCTAATATTAAAATACAGCATGTCTTTTGTAGTGAAATGGTGTAAAAACCGTGTAGTGACCAAAGAAAACACCAGGAATCATGTTTCAAAGATTAATTTATATTTCAAGCACTTAGTTCACACACACATATAAATAGCCGCCGCTATTACGTTGCCTCAGTTTAGTCTTAGCGAGAGTACTGTCCGACCGGATCATCATCATCACATGGATGTTCACTGCTGAACATAGGCCTGCCCCATTGACCTCCACTTCGAACGGTTTTGGGCCGCTTGCATCCAGCAGCGCCCAGAGACTCAAACCAGGTCGTCAGTTTACCTGCAGGGTTATTTTAAAACTGTCGGAGTCGATATCGGGAACGGATTCGGAAACCTTCACGGAATTCGGAAGCGTTTACGAAGATTATTAATACTGGTAGGAAATGGAAATGATATAAACTAAAATAAAAGCTAAATCGAAAATATTACGCATTTTTATTGTTTCGATATCGGGAACGGATTCGGAAACCTTCACGGAATTCGGAAGCGTTTACGAAGATTTTTTAATACTGGTAGGAAATGGAAATGATAAACTAAAATAAAAGCAAAATAGAAATTATTACGCATTTTTATTCTTGAAAGGCCTCATTTGGGCACATATATCAAATGCATAAGGCCAGAAACATGTTATTTCTTATATTTCAGATTTTAGGTCTACAGTTGTCTTTATAAAAATAAAAAAAAGATTTTAGTTGTATCGAACTTCGTAAATGACTGATATGTCAAATTAATTGCTGTTTATAATATTCGCCAAAAGTCAGGCAAAGGTTTGTACCATACAGCCTAGTCGTATTTGAGTTAAAAATTCTAGTCATAAAATAAATAATGAAGAATGTTCACTAATTTAGAATTTTAGCTCTCCGCATTAACTGTAGAAAATAAAAATACGTGTGAAAGAATTATTTTGATAAGTCAATTAGTTTCTGAGATATGGAATTTTAAAATGAGCGCGCGACGCGGGATTCTACCGGCCCGCTACTCGATGCGATGACGTCATGTTACACCGCACGCTCAGTCAATCGCGCTCACAGAACAAATACCCTGACGGGTCGCGCTCTTCCGTACGTTTCCCTAGAAGATTATGACTTTTTGGTTTTTAAATATCCAATACAAATACTAGAAAATCATGTGTTATACCAAAATGTAAAAATACAACCACCAGTCCACCGGAAAAGTTGATTTTACTCGTTCCAATGGATGTCCAAATGCGAGAGAAATGGATAAAAACTGTGAAGGGGTTGGATCTATTTAGAAATAAAAGCAAAGTTTAATGCTGTGAAGATCGTTTTGACGTAAGAATAGTGACAGTCTACTATGAACCTAAATATTATACACTTTTGTAGTGTGCAGTTATTTGATACCCCAGTGCAGCCGCGGTTTTACCCGCGCGTAGCGTTTTAAATATTTTGCAAGGAACTCCTTATAAATTCTATTCCTTATAAAGTCTCGTCTACATCGGTCCAGCCGTTTTTTTGCGGGGAAAAATATTTATCCTAAAATAAATGTAACGTATGTTACTTCTTATAGGTACCATAAGCTAACTGAGAGTAAAAATCCAGTCTAAATCGTTCCAGCCTTTCGGAGATCTTGGGGGGAGCGACCAGATTATGCCGAACTTTTAGCGGCTAAAACACTATCGAGTGTCGCCAACCGTTTTCATGTGCGTTTAATAAAAAGCTGTTATTTTGATATTACATAACAGACACTTCAATTTTATTTATTTGGATAAATAAAGTAGATTGTGTTCCTGCGCGTGTTAGTAAGGTAGACAGAGCTCATTGAGGAGGGGGGAAAGGTCGGTAACGCGTGAGCGATGCTTCGTGTGTTGCAAGCGTCTATATGGCTACGGTAACCGCTTACCATCAGGTGGGCCGTATGCTTGTTTACCGACTTAGTTGTATAAAAAAAAGATAAGACATAAAAAAGGTTAAATACATCTATTCAACTCGCTGCATTTGCAATATAATCAATGTTTTTTTTTTTATTTACTAAGAAGAGTATAAATAGGTATAGACAAACATTACTAATTTATTGTCTATAACATGAAACTTAAAAGGTTCAATAAGTACCTACTTGCGTTGCAGCTATAAAATCATTATTTTAGGTAAATTAGACAGGCAGGAGAGTAAGCATTTGCATTCTTTCTTCTCGCTTTTCGGCGGCAACAGAATAATAACTATTCGTCGATAAATAATAAAACTTGTAAAATAATTATATGATTTGGACATCTTATTTAATTATATTGCTTTATTATATTACATTAATTATTAGATTCAATTTAAATTTATAATTTTGCATGCTGTTCTGTAGCGAAATGTGTAGACCTTATTTTAAGATTCCACCTAAATTGTACGACATTTCTGGCGAAATAAACAATTTCATTTCATTTCAACCTATTGTATGTAGATTTTACGGTTGCCCTTTTTCAAATCCATAAATCGAATCCAAAATACTTTCCACTAACAGCGTAAGATACCTACGTACCACCGCTAGCGACTAATATGAGTGAACGGAGCGTTGAAACATGACGTCACTCGCGGTCACGTGACCGTTAGCGGGCCTCGATATTTAGGCGAATTTTAAATGTCTGTAAAATCATAACTACTTGGTTTTTTTGAACGAAACAAAAACTAATCTATTTGTATACATAATTGCTCTACTGTTACAAACTTTCAAGCCATTTTGCATACCTAGTAACATTCCTCATTTTCATACAGTACGCACTGTTAGTCACCGTCCATAAACGTCATGTTTTAATAAAATGGTGGTCATTATACGAAATCTTTTCACGGACTTTGTGAGACAACTTGATAAGTCACAATACACATCATTCATTTAATTATCCTTCACTGATGCACATGTATGTATCTTTTAATGTATAAAACACCACAGATAATATGAAATAAAACTCAAAATACACGCATTTTTGACAATAAAACGAAAACGCAACGTCACTTTGTAAGGTCTCGCCAAAAAGCCATCTATGTCAATGGTTTTTTTCAGTACATTCATGGACAGTTTAATAAAACAAATATTTTATGAATACCTAGATCTCTCAGTCGTAGGTGATACGTAGTACCACATAGTGGTAGTGAATCTAGCATCCAAAATTATTGTGATCAATATGTTTTAGTTCCTACGAGGTTTGAGTATGTAGCTATTATTAACCGCAGACCTTTCTCATTCATTATTTACTTAAAACAGGTGCAAACACATTTCGTTTGGTACCAACTAGCCTTAAAATAGGTTTAAATAATTAGTTTATATGAAATAATGGTAAAAAAATACGTTAAATAAAATTCGGAATGATTTCCGCCTGCTAAAAGCTATCGGAAACTTTTCGATGAATCGAATTGACATTTCCGTCGAGAAACGTCAAAACTTCAATCAGTCAATGAACTATACAGTCAGTTTATGAAGTTCGATACAACTAGAAAACATTTTTTATTTTTATAAACACAAATGTAGGCTGAAAATATAAAAAAATCAAAAAAACAAGTTTCTGTCTTTATGCATTTGATATAATCTACTCAAATGAGGCCTTTCAACAATAAAAATGCGTAATATTTTCGATTTTGCTTTTATTTTAGTTTATATAATTTCCATTTCCTACCAGTATTAATAATCGTCGTAAACGCTTCCGAATTCCGTGAAGGTTTCCGAATCCGTTCCCGATATCGAATCCGACAGTTTTAAAATAACCCCGCTGGTCGCCACTCGATAAACTTTCTTCCCCGTTGACATTATTTGAAGATGGTTTTATAATCATATTTTTTGTATTATCCATTAAAATATCGCTCGTCCGAGACCAAACACACTGTATAATACTCATAATTTGTAGGTACTTTGATGAATAAATAGAATACGCAAGCACCGCATCCCTGTATCTATCTTTACTCTTCTGTGCTTATAGAAGGATTTCTAAATACGACCTGCATGGCATACACGTCACTAACACTGATCTACCACTGCCCTAAACAAAACATTACACACTTAATTCACACGTAATTTTGAGAATTACGAATTGGTATATTTAACATCTATTAATCCTTTGAGTTGCGGAAAAAATAACAATTGATTTTAATTGTTCCAAAGGTCATGCAGACCTTAGTAGTAGACTGCAGTGTTTCTAACCATTTGTGCAACCACAAGGAATTTGTGTAAACTATGGTTAACGCCATCTTTAACATTTACGTAGGTGGAAACAACGTAAACTTAGGCTATTTTAACACTAGACGATAACGACACCGTAAAAATGCGGTGTCGTTATACCGTAAAAATGCAGTTACGTTTTAGCGGACCATACATTTCTATGAACCATTTTCACATACAACGACACCAAACTGCAAATAAAATAAATCGTCACTCATTGACTTATATATTACTGGCATATCGTCACTGCATTTTTGCGCTATCATTATCATCTCATGTGAAAACTTTACAATAAAATTACAGAATTTTCACAGTTAAATCATAAAAAAACAGCATTATGGAATGAAAAGAAAAGGATTACTTTTCTTTAGAGATATATATGGATGAATTATTAAGGATTATGGGGAAAAATTCGCTGTTTGCTTGGGGTAGAAATTAATAGATCTGCTTAGATAATTAGTCAGAAATGTCGCCACAAACATGTAAGAAACCGGCCAAGTGAGAATTGGACTCGCAAACGGAGGGTTCCGTAAAAAAAATTAACTAACTCATTGTGCTATGAAAACAAAACACCAAAAAAATATATATTTGTTGTATGGGCGCCTCCTTTTATTTTTAATTTTATTTCATTTTTAGTATTTGTTATTATAGCGGCAATAAAAATACATATTCTATGAAAATTTCAGCTGTCTACCCATTACCGTTCATGAGATACAGCCTACTGCCAGACAGACGGACGGACAGCAGAGTCTTAGTAATAGGTTCCCGTTTGACACCCTTCAGGTACGGACCCCTAATAAGCATGCACTCAACACAATTTCATAAGAACAGTTAAATTTAGAATGTGGTGAAACCAAAAAATATGTAATCCATATGTTTAAGTGCCTTTTATTCTCTTCGCCAAATCACGCAATTATGCAAGAACTGGTAAAATGCCTGTTGCTTTACATATTTCCTATCAATGGCCATCTCTCAACTGACAAGTTTTGGAAATAATTTGATCTCACACAACTGAGTCCAATGATTTAATGTGTTAAAAGGTTCAGAGAGTAGCCTGAGAGGCAGGTTTTACTGAGTGAGCTAAATGAGCCAAAAGAGAGATATGGCTTATATGATCATCAGAACTATATCTCTTTTCTTTGATTAATTTGAATGAGTTTTGAGCTTTGTAATCAAACAGTTAACCCAGTGAACTTTGTAATACCATTGCCTTGACTCAGGGTGCTCGCACCCAACATAACTGTTGGTTCACTCACTTGAGATATACATGGTATATCTATGTACCTGTGGTTATAGTATTCCGTACAGAACCCTGGTACCCTGTAACCGGATTTCGATCTGGTCACTGTCAGTTACCATGTTATTGCAAGTTATTACAGTCTTTGTTCCCATTCGTTCTCGTAAGGGTAACGCGTTCATGATAACAGTTAAATCAATTGTTATAATTTTTTACCACAACTCAAAGGATTATAATAGTACAATTGAGATTACTCAGTAACATTATATTTCTATCCTTAAAAATGGGTACCCACAATCCTGATGCCAACTGACAATAACCAGATCCAAACAACATGTTTGTTGGGAACAATTACTGGATAGAGTTGTAGAATTAAAGGGTTCACCCTTTAATTCCACCACAACTCCATCCAATGGTGTGAGCCCTTACTCACTTTACCATTTGAAAACAGCATTAATATTACAAATAAATGCACAGTGACTACCAAAAAATCCAACATGAATTATCAATAATATATAACAATAATTTTTACATTGTAGAAAAATGATAACGAGATAATAAAATACTGATTAGGGAGCTACTGAAGTACCAATAGGTCTGAAGTCAAGGTAACAATATATTTACAAAGTTATAAGCCATGACAAATAACAGAGTCAATGCAATTGCAATCACAAATTCGCATAAAAGATAACCAAGCAGAAACAATTTCGCAAAGCATGTATACTTTAACAAGAGTCCATATATCCCCGTTCAGGAGTATTATGCTTCACTGAATATTATTGTATCTGGTATTATGAATAAGTCTACCTCTCGCGGGGAAGAGATGTGATGATATTTACTAGGATTTTAGCTAATACTGTTTGTAGTGAGATAAAAATAAAATTTTGTAAATATTTACAGATGCAGGATGGATGCAGGCAATAATTTTGAATTGTTTTACTCACGAATGGGTTATTCCAGGAATAATTTTTTTTTTATCCAAGTACGCAGCGGCATTGACAATATTGGGTACCTAACCGGTTTTAACAAAAATTTCACCAATCAATAACATCTTGTAAAATCAAGTAAGAATCGTACGAATCAAGTAAATAAGAAATTAGAATTAGCGACTTGGCGATACAGATACAGATTATTTATATCCTCTTTGGAATCTTTGGATACTTTTTTTTTTGTTAATTTGTTTATGACCATGGATACAAAGTCCTTCAGTCGCATATATTTTATTTATAATATCACTTTCACATAGTCCGCATGATCAGTCACCAGTTATGTTTTAGTAACCACCATTGGTCATTGTACTAAAACTTTTCACAGACTTTTTGATACAACTTGTAAAGTTACGATACACATAATTCATTTAATTTCACTTCACTGGTGCACATGGATTGATCTTTATTGGATAATATGCAATAAAACTCAAAATACACGAATTTATGAAAATAAAAATGAAAATGCAACGTCTCTCTGCAAGTTCCCGCCAAAAAGTCATCCTCTTTGGTTGTTTTTTTTTTTTTTTTTTTTTAAGGATATAGACAGTCAGTGCTGCCAACTCTTCTAACCGAAATGGAGCCGCCAGCCAATGCTGAAAACCCCAACTTGCAAAAAAGAAGTATATTTATGCCAAAAATCCAGGAGACAGGGAAAAAACGAAGGAGAAATTTAAAAAAAATACCTTTTTTGCTTTCTTTAGGCCATTCCGGCTGTGTGAGGCCGGCCTTAGAATAGTACGATTTTTGTTCTTCGTCTCTCGGCTATCGTAGCAACCTAGATAACACGTCGTGACATGTCTAGCCATCTCACGCTTGCAGTGTCAACTGAGATAATTAATAATCAGATTCCGTCGTGTGTGCTGATCCATTCAAAACTATAGAAAAACGCGCGTTATGAAGTCATAATCTTAAGACTGGCTGCATACTATAAGAAAATTTCGGACGCCCGCTTGCTCATACATTTTTGGACGTCAGACACGTCGTCTTATAAAATTCAAGTTATATTCAAAATTCTATAGATTTAAGAGCTTGTTTTTCTCTTTTCAGTTAATTTATGTTTTACGCAGTCGGGTTTCTTGTTTCTTTTAATAATTTAATTTATTTCAGACTTTTTAGTTGTATACAGAAAGAGTTGTATGTATTAGTAAGTAAATGAGCGGTACGGTAAAGGAACACTAACAACCATCGCAACTCTGTGATTTACGAATGGTAACGGCTCAGTACCTACTCTCCTTGCATAAACGTGGTTTTTTGTATTACAATATATACATATATGGAATGGTCTATTTACAAGCTCATTTGATACCCATATTGTTATAATAACGAAACTTTTATTTTTACCCCCCTATTTTTTTATTCTTAGGCGCCATATAAAAATAATATACCCTATGACACTCCCCCAGTCAAGACGAATCTAACGACACCTCATATGCTTAAATCCATCAAGCCGTTTAGGCTGCAGAGCGGCACAAAGAAATAGACATACATACATACACTCGAAAAACATAACCCTCCTTCCGGGTCAGTCGGGTAAGTAACAAATTATAAACACAATATAGGTAGCACATGAAATTAATTAGGTACAGTACCCAACTGATATGGCTTACCGATGTACCTGCGCAGAAGATACATTTTCAAAGCGCAGGAACCGCTATTGTTCGGGAGCTGTCGCCATGTCCATGTGCACCTGTGAAGTGAAATTAAATGACTTATGTGTATCGCGTAGATTGAAGATTAGGTAGATTTGCAGTCAGCGAATGGCGAAGAAGATAGCTATAGTTCGACATATTTACATATAATACAGCTACGTACAATTAATACTGCCATACTTACACTTTTACCCCATTTTGTGGGTAAACTGGTAATCTGGTATTGGGCATTTAGGGTTTACTACGAGTCGTAATTTATCAATGGTGTGGCAGGTGATATTGTTATAACTTTATAGAAGTCATAATAAAACACGGGATTGATGAAGTATAGTTTAATTAAGACCCTAGACATACAAAATAAATAGTTTCGTATAGGCTAGAGGATTTTTTTTGTATGAGTTGTGACTTATCACGTTTTGACTGCAACCTCCTCAGTTATTGATTGTATATACTGTACTGATAGGTGATGTATTCTGAAGACACAATTAAATACCTAATTATCCTTTGTTTCCATATAAACTCGCAAATTTTCACATTTAGAGAGTAGCCTTGCGGATCTGAAAGAGAAAATACCTATGCGAGCACACTTGGTCTGACCTACTTTAACCTTAGAGTGGACTGTATGAGATTAACGACGAAAACATAGACTACCGGCTGGACGAAGTCACTCAGGACGCGACCAGAGCCGGGCGAATCAGGAGAGAGACACGGGGACGGAGTAGCAACACGAAGGGGGAGGGGTGAGGGGTGCGCGGAGATGCGCGTAGCAAGAGCAGACGGGGTGCGTGGGACGCGCGGGACTTTTCGGGACTTTTCGGGACAAGCGGGAACGTGCCTGGAACACGGGCGGAACGTGTGGGACCTACTCGGGACACGATCGGGGCGCGTAGAACGTATTCGGGACACGTGGAACGCGCGCGGGACACACGGAACGTGTGCGGGATGCGATCGGGACACGGTTGGAACGCGTGGGACGTAATCGGGACACGATCGGGATACGTGAGGCGTCCCGGGACACGATTAAAATACAAGCGGGACACGTAGGACGTATCCGGGACGTGGGCGCTGCACAAGGGGCGCGCGGGGGGGGGGCGCAGAAGGCGCGGGACACGCGAGACGCGGGCGCTGCACAAAAAGACGCACAAGGGATGGCGCAGAAGGCGCGGGGTGCGCTTAACGCGCAAAAGGGGCGGGGAGGCGACGAATACTCTCGGCGGGGTACAGGAGGTACCCGTCGGCGGGGCGCTTGAATGCACAATTCACGCTGGTACTCGTTGGGGCTCTTGCTTGCCCGTAGATATCAGCTGCAGTCGGTGGGGCTCTTCTTTTGCCCAAGGATTCCCAACCACCCAATAAAAACAGCCAATTCTTCTTATATTTCTTCCTTTTTCTTCTTCCAGTTTTCTTGAGGGCTGCTGCCGTGGGAATGTACTGTGACCAATCAGAAGCCCGGAAATAATTTATTTTTAACCAATCAGAAAGAAGGTCGCAACCTTGACACAATTTCGAGGTTTGTTTTGATGCTATCTCTTTCCCACTTAGTCCCGTTTCTTTATGCGGGATGTTCTGTCCCTTTCTAACCGTGTTCCTATCTCTTTCTATAGCGGTTTTTCCTTTTAAGATGAAAGGATGGCTGCAAGAAATTTGAAAGATAGGTATTTAACAAATCTATTGCTGTCGCGCTGTGGTCCGGAAATCAATGTGTGAGTGACAGACTGTGCATGGTGCAAGTGTGCGTGCCGTAGCTCGCACCGCTCCCACCGACCGCCCGCCCCTCGATTTTACTTTACTTGTAATATTATATTTCTGTGATTCGGCCGGCGACTGGCAAGTTGATATACCTTTCAGCGCTTGCAGTTCTGTTGTTCCAAGTGACATTAGGGATTTTGAAATTAGAACAAATACCTAACCATACGTTATTTTATTTGTATTTTGAGTCGATATAAAAAATAGATTATATATTCGACATTTATGTATGTAATATTATTGGAACTGCATTATATTCACATAATGATAATCTATTAGGGCTTCCAAACAAATACCTATACAACATTTTATAGATTTATATTTGTCCACAGTCCACGCATTTCTTCGAAACTATTTATCGAATTGTGAACATTCTTTTTTTAATGCCTTATATTTACTTCAACTTAGGGAACAGTGCGAAAGTAAAAAATAACTCTAATCTGACACTGTCTTGATTTCAGCTATAATATTTTTAATCTTCTATACATATAAAATGCTTTGTCCTGAATGACTGACTGACAATCAACGCACAGCCTAAACCGCTGATCGTAGAGACCTGAAACTTGGAGGGTGTGTTCTTTGTATGACGTAGGCATCCGATAAGAAAGGATTTTTCGAAATTCTACCCCTAAAGGGGTGAAAAACGGGGAAAAAGTTTGTATGGGACAACGTGATTCCTTGGTCCGATCTACTTCAAATTTTGCATAAACATTCCTTAACAGAATTGATAGAAGACGTATTTCGTATTTTATTGAAACTCATCGCCTAACGGGGTTAAAAAGGGGTAGAAAGTTATTTTAGGGGTGATTTGCATCGAAGTTGATATCAATACTCCTTAGTACTTTTGATTTAATCACATTTTATTTTGACAAATGTGTGAAAACTCAATTCGATTTTCACAGATTACATAATAAGGCAGATGGAGCGCCCGGAACACGGGAGAGGCCAAAAAGCAAATAAAAATTGTAAAAAACATACCTGGTATTCGCTTTTGAATTTGTATTTGCTTTGTTTAAAAAACATTATTTAACGAAAAAAACTTCCGTTTAAGAGTGCGTATAAAGCAAAATAACATATCTTATCGAGACCTCCGGAGACCAGCGGGCGGGGAGCTTTTTCCGCCAACGCGTCAGCTTGGCTATCCAAAGAGGAAACGCTGCCAGCCTTCTGGGAACCCTGCCGTTAATCGGAAGCAGCGGCAGGCTTGAGGAAATTTTCTATATATAGATTGTATTTTGTACATATTTGTTGTAAATAAAGTTCATACACATATCTTAGAATTGAAGTAAATAATATTTAAATGAAAAAATATTTTAATATGGGTATTTTCATTATATACTCGAGGGTTCTATCTGAGTAAAAACATAATGGAATGAAAATTCCTCGATAGAAAAAAATCATAAAGCTACCTCTAATAATGAATTTTCGTTTTTATTCGTTCATGATGTATCTAATTGAGACAAAAAATCGATAAATAATATCACTAATGTATGAGCTAGGGCTGCTACTAATTTTTTAAAATATTCTATACTTTACGAGTTATTTAGATAAGAAGCGCTTAGTTCATTTTTGTTCCGCGAAACACGTTATCTCCGTCTCATGCCATGCGAAGATTAGACATATGTTTGTTTTATCTGACATTGCCATATTTTTCAGGCTTTATACGCACTCTTAAATAAACTTTGTGGTTTTTTGGCCTCACTCCCGTGTTTCGCGCGCTCTATCTGCCTTTTGTTCAGTAATCTGAGCCGATTTTATTCAAAAAACTTGGTACTATTTCGTATTATTTAGAATTTGACCAAGCTCAAGCCAAGCCGCCGCACGTATTACTTATTCTATATCTTGAAAACAACTGAACCGATTTTAATAAAACTCTCACTGAATTGAAGTAAATGTAAACCAATAAAAAAAAATTCACAATCCGATTAATAGTTTCAGAGAAATGCGTGGACAAACATACACCTATGAAATTTTGTATATTAGTTTGGAAGCCTGAAATTTTGTGAGGAAGTTTCATCAAAATCAGTTCAATAGTTTTTAAGATATGGAATAATAAGTGTGTCGGGCTGGCTTATTGATACGAGCTATGGGCGTTGGTTGTGTCAAAGGGAAAATATCTGAAAACTTTGGTCAAATCCTCGTAAATGTAAGAAAAAAAATTACAAGTCGATTTTAAATAAATATACCAACAAGTGAGAGTCAGACTCACACACAGAGGGATCCGTACAATATTAAATAACTTATCGTTGCTATGGCAAAAAAAAGAAGTTTCTTGTATGAGCGGCCCCTTTAATTTTTTTTTTAATTTTTATTATTTTTTGTTATAGCGGTCATAGAAATACATATTCTCTGAAAATTTCAGCTGTCTACCTATTACCGTTCATGAGATACAGCCCACTGACAGACAGACGCACGGACGGACAGCGGAGTCTTGTTTGGCACCCTTCGGGTACGAAACTAAAAAGTATAGTCACAATCCGATTAATAGTTTCCGAGAAATGCGTGGATAAATATACATACTTACAACCATACATACACCTATAAAATGTTGTATATTTGTTTGGAAGTCCTAATAGATTATCATTTGAATATATAATATTGTTTGGCAGTCCAATAATACATACATACGTGTCGAATTGATAATCTCCTTTTTTTAAGTCAATTAAAAATAGATATTTTGTCCTGTTATTTTGAAAAAGGTTACTAAATATTAGATATTATGATAACCTTTGAACGATCACATTTCTTGTTCTTTAATCCTTCATCACTCAAAAGTATAAAAAAGAACAATCTTGGTTAGGGCACACTATACCTTACATGTAGGTTACCAAAGACTTAATACTATATCGATATCGATGAACAACACTAGAGCAGGTATCGATAATATATTATCGACTACTACGCGACACTTCTTTGACTGTATATGTATTTGTCCAAGCCTCTCCTCCCTCAACCCTGCCCGAATACAGGCGATAGAGACAACTGCAGCTTGGATCGATTATACCTATTTAAAATTGACGAAATCGCTATTTCGTAATCCCCAGTTTCCTCCTCCAATACTGAATCGATTTTAATTATTTTTCAAGAATAGTAATAAGAAGGGCTTTGGCTATGTCGGTCGGTTTTCCTTTTATTATTTATATTCGTCATATTTGTTTTCTGGAGGTCTGATAAGGGCAGTTAAAAATTATGAGTTTTTGTGATTTTAGAAGATTTTTAGTTTTTATAATAATTAATTTATGGAGAAAAACGAAACCGAGGGACATACAGTAGCACCTACAGATTGCATGGTAAAATAATCATTGCTTTAGTGTAATTATCCAGAGAGGAAACTGAGGATTACGTTTGTATGGAAAAAACACCACCAGTGTTTCCTCTTAATTGCGTTTTCCTTAGGAAATGGCTTTCTCATTACAAAATTAACTTATTTACTAGATAGACCTTACTTTTCTACACATTATATAAAAAGAATTACATAAATATCTCTATTTTCTAAGAGATAAAATTGAAAAACCTGGCTCTCGTGTCGGTAACGCCGCGTCATTAAACGGTGCTACTACTTGACAGGGCCTCTTTTTCTCGAAATAAGTTAACACAAAACTAAAAACCTTTATTTCTTTCCTTACCTAAAACCTTAAATTAATACTTTAGACCTTATAATATGAATAATTTCGCACTTAAATTAATACTAGCACTTAAATATTTACATTTCACACTTAAAATTATTTCTTATATACAACTTAGGTAAAACACACACACTTAGGCACTTCACATAATCAGTTCGCGTCGCTGACAATACCTATATTTGATTTCATAATACATGACATATATCGTCGTTATTTGTAAGTTATTATTTCCGCGTCATACGAATTCAAAACAATTACTTTCTATGTATCAAACTTACCTATAAATATAACTATAAATGGTTCTTTATGAAAACTACAAAAAATAAAACACGCTATTTAAAGTGCTAAAATTAATAAAGTGGTAAAATTTATAAAATGCTGGTATCCCCATCAACTTATAATCCGACTATTTACGAATGACTCGTAGTACCATAGTTAACCACCCCACAATAATAAGCCTCACACTTTGGTCGGTTAGCACTAAAAACAAATTTGGTTGATCATCGTTTTTCGACGAAATTATCTATTAAATTTGCATGATATTGACAGAAAATACACTTGAGTATAGTAATCCTTTGATTTCCTTACTGTATCAATTAAAAAAATCTACTTACCGATGAAAGGTTATGTTTGGTTAATTTCGTTCACTACGGCTTTTACAACCAATTACACAACAATTCACCATCACTGCACACTAAACAATATCTTTGAGAATATAAAAAAGGCACAAATAACATTCAATTAGGATTTCAAAGCTCTCATCAACAAAATATCTTTTGGAACCAGAAACTTGTTTGCCATCAACGAGTTCAACGACACCGATTTTGACACTGATGTCAAGAATAGAAACCTATACGCGAGATAGGGACAAAAAAATATGCTTAGTCCTGCTCACACATACACGTTTTGCCATATACGTATCTCGCTTTCGTAATTATTATTATTTTAGTGACATATCTACCTAATCCTGAATCTAAGGTGTATCGTGACTTTTCAAGTTGTCTCAAAAAGACCGTGAAGAGTTTTAGTACAATGACCACCATTGTAGTAAAACATGACTTTTATGGACGGTGACTGACTGAGGACTTTATGTGAAAGGGATTTATTGTGACTGGAAACTATAATATAACTCGACACTGGCAGAAATGAGCCCTAATTTGGGCTTGGTTGCCAAACTTAAAAATAAGAAGAAGAAGATGTAGGTACCTACAAAAAATATTTCACTACAATACCTAGGTACTTAATATCATAGAGTAGGTAACTTATTTATATTATGTACAATAAATACCTTTATTTTTCGCTCTAAACATACGTACGAGAGGTCGGTGGGTCAGTAAAATGTGTTACGTTATATTTTAGAATGCTCATCATGGTATTTGCTCTTTGTGTTTTTTAAAACTGTAAATTATGGCTTTATTTTTTTTGCATGTAAGTGGTTTTTACAGATTTATTTTAACATTTTCACTGTGAGGTTATTGTAATCTGAATCATTGTGAATGTTTTGTCAATGGCTTTATGTTTTTAGATGATTGATCTAGATTAGTAAGTAGAATCTATAAATGATGTAGTGGGTGCCTATGTATGTAGTCATTCCGTTCATAAAGGCAGCAGCTGTCGAGTGCAAGATTGGAGTTGAATTAGTTCTATTTCAATCAGATAAAAATATGTCCATATCCTGGCACTGGTGCCTTTAACCCGATGGTTCTCGCGAGGGACGCGCGTCCTATTATAACAAATGTCATTGTTATATTTTTAACCGCGAGCCAAGCGATTGGAGGACTAAACTTCTCAATACAAAATTGCTTCTTCACTAAACATTTATACAATGCAGTACCTAATAATATTCAAAATACATAACAAAATTTTATAGATGAATAATGAATTTAGAAAAAAGCAGAGGCTATTCACAATATAATGCAGCATATATTGTATCTGCTTTTTTCATTGTTAAACATAAACAAATGGCGCTGCACTTCAGACTGCTGAGTTGCATCTGGATATGTATGAAGCATTACTACTTAATGACATTTGCAAGATAATGCAGCCCAGGTAATCTATGCTGCAGCTGCTTTTGTTTGCCAGACTAATGAGAATATTATCTGTTCATCATCTGTTCTACGCACTTCCATTTCCAATATAAGAATTTGCAGTTCTTGGCTGTACTATCTTTTAAATATATTTGTTTATTCAGGTTTGATTCATGCAACCAGTTAAGGCAAATTAGATACTGGTTTGAAAGGTTCAAAGGACTGGTTTGTTACAAAACTGACCACATTGAATTCAGCTCATGCACAAAATTAAATACAAAAGAGTTGTTTTCAGAAAAGAATCACTCTTGTTTAATGATTATTTAATTAATATGGCACATTAAAATTTGATTATTGTGCTGTATTTGGTATTATTTAAAAGATAAAAACATCAACATTTCCAAAAAAAAATATAACATGCAATAGGTATCACAAATTGCCATAAATGTTGATTAGAATGCCGATGCTGTTGTAAATTGCACTAAACTAATTTTAGTCACATCACAAGTCTTACTTGTGAACATTATTGAAAAAGCATAGAACATATTTAAAGCTGTCAAATTAGTCTTTGCCAACTTCATTTGCAGGTATTTTAGACATAACCGTGATAGATGGCGACTAAATCTATATTGAATACAAGCAATGGACTAATTTGACAGGACTAAATTTCTTATATCCTTTTCATAAGTTCTTTGTTAGAAAGAGTTAAGCGAGACTAAAATTAGTTAAGTTGTAAACAACAGAATCAGAGCCAAAATAAAAAAATCTTCTCATTTAAATTTTTATACTATAAAATTAGAAATTTCAACACCTCACCTCACCTTAAAAATGGCAATTGCAAAAATAATTGCCATATTTATGGTTGTAGACAGCGTAGATTTTTTTGGATATGCTTTAAAGACCAATGTAGCATGGAAAAGAGATATCCTTATGAACTCTGCGAGTTAGAGAAGCAAACAAAATTTTGAAGTCAGTAAAATAAAATCTAGTAAGAGGCTAGGATGGCATCCTGAGTACTTTGGTGTGATTTCACATTTTAAAACTTTAAAAGTGTATGTAATAGACATTGTGCCTTATTCATTGAGCTATTGTGACATGCATAAAAAGAAATATAACCCACAAAATCGTATGTTTCACAGGTAAATACATATTTTTTCATTGGAATGAATAGGATTGAATATAGTTGAAATATTTGATCAAAATATTATCATTAATCAGCTGCAGTGCTACCAAATGCAGTGCAATAAGCTTGTATAAAAGACAAGAAAATCTTTACTGATAACACATCTCTTGGATGAAATTTGTTGCTTGGGCTAACTTGTATGATGGTGAATGTATTTTTACAAGCTTTTATTTAACTTGCAATGTATGTATTAACTATGTTTGGGTGGGATCTTGCAAGTCGAATTTCACCCACTTCCAGTGGTCAGATTGACTTGATATTTGGTATACATCGGGGGGCACGGCAGTGCCCCCGCCGAGTCGAGCGCGAAGCAAACACTGCCGTACCATCCTTTACTGGAACCATTTCGCCGCATTTTCAGGCCCCTATTTGAGAACCTCTGGATAAGACCAGAACGCAGAAATTTTCGTCATCCAGTAAGCTATAATCACATACTTAAAATCCAAAATTTCAAGTCTGTAGGTCATTTAGTTCCGAAGTTAAGCGAAAGCAAAGTTTCACATTTATGAAACTCACTCACTCACTCACTCACTCACTTATGATCATCAAAATAGAACTAGTACTTCCCATAAACTCAGAGAGCTGAAATTTGGTACAGAGTTAGGGTTTAATGACCACATAAAGGGAAAACTATAAAAACTTGGATAATCGAAGATCTGGAGTACCTGGTGACCCTGATTAGAAAACACAAGAGCCCAACCAAACTATTAGAGATATCGACATACCGCCTTTACAAAAAATATTCAACTTGGTGGGCCGCTTCATTTTCTACAAAAAGAAGTGAAATCCCATCAAAAACATTCTGTAAAAAACTAGCCAAGTCTCGATGAAATGTCTTGTTTATCTCTAAAAAGTAATGAAATCTAGACAAAGTCGTGCCAAGTCTAAGGTTCCTTACTGCGATTTCTTTATTATTATAGTTAATGTTGTGTGACTTGGCCGTTGAACATTCTTTATACGTTGTTACGGCCAAGTCACACAAGATTAACTATAATAATAAAGAAATCGCAGTAAGGAACCTTAGACTTGGCACGACTTTGTCTAGATTTCATTACTTTTTAGAGATAAACAAGACATTTCATCGAGACTTGGCTAGTTTTTTACAGAATGTTTTTGATGGGATTAGGATTGAATGTAAGATTGTTAAATAAAGACTTTTATTATTATTAGTATATTGAATGACAATGCAAGTACAGTCAACAAAAAAAAGGGTAGGGTAGGGTAGCATCCTTCATCATCAGAATCTGGGAACACACAAGGTTGTAGTTTTTATGGTCTAACGGCTAAATAGTCTCAGAGTAAAATGGATGTGACATATGGACAAAAATCGTGAATGATCCTCATTCACAATAATTTATATTATAAATACGAAAATATACGCATTATTATATTTTTAATATAGCTAAGATAGGCTGTATGTCGATTTTGTTCGCATTCTTGCAACATTTGAGGGCGCATCGCTGACAAAAAAAAACAACAGCTGCGCGCATTGAATTATTACACATTCAATGGCTGCGCGCCATTTTTATTTATCAATAAATCAACTCCAAAAACTGTTTATTCCTCGCAAGTGTTTTGAAAAACGTCGTATGATACGCGTATGCATTGATCATTACCAATGATGGTATAATAGAGATATGCTACCCTCATACTAAGCGGCGTTCAGTTATTATTGAATTAGGTGAATGCGATAGATAATACGGAACGAATGGTACAGAAAGAGATAGCTATATGTAGCCGCTAAGCAAAATTACGACAATTGTCTGAATTTGTCTGCAACAATTAGCGTGCGTTAATGCGATATCTACCTCTTTTTATTATAATATCATTGATCATTACACTCTCGGCTCCCTTATCGCACTCGCCGGCGGCTCGCGCGCTTTATACCGCCTTGTGTGTAATAACCAACTTTGCACACTTGTATCATAATGTATTCTAAAGCAGGTATATGGTAGGTATATATATGGCATATAAAGTTGGCGAGATCTAATAGGCCAGTTTTGTCAGCACATGAACATCAATGTGTCAAAAAGAGACAAACATAGTGCGACTAGAAGAGACACACTCTTGTCAAAACGGGCCTCTTAGATCTCGACAACTTTAATAATCAATCAGTACTTAGTCTATACTCTGTATTTCATATCACACAGTCGCACCGATTTGGCATGCTAAATATAAGTTCATCAAAATCACATTGCGCCCATGTCTGAACAGATGACAATTTTGTGGTGACAACTCTGGGGGTGTGTGGACATGCATTGTAGTGTAATGCATAAGATAAAAAAGAAGCACCCCCCGAGTCCTCAAAAGAATGATAACTTCGAACAGCGTAAAGCTGTGCATTGAGACTGCCTCTGTTCTAAATCGGCTCGATTCTTCCACTGATTTAAATACCCACTCATATCACGGTTATTCCAACACTATGGTCCTGACATATAACTAATCACTATCGGCCTAACTCATAAACGCTATTTAATTAAATCTACTGAATAAATGGTCAAATAAATAACGTCACCTTGCTGTCATTGTCAAACAATTTGACGCTATTTAGGTGACCACTTAATCAGCTTATTAGATAAATAACGTTTTATGAGTAAGGGGGTATATCCTGACACGACGGCGTCCAGAGGTTTTCTATTAGTATGTATCGTGTCTATATTGCTAGCATTTCCACGTTTATAACCTCTTTACCCATGTGTTTGCTCTTGTAATTCAATTGATATACTCGCTAACGAACGACTAATGATGAACGTTGAAATGAAATGAAATGAAATGAAATAATTTATTCATTCAAATAGGCCTTCACAGGCACTTATGAATAGTCAAACTCTAATACTCTAATGCACTAATGCACGGTTCGGAAGGTTGATTTTGCTTGAAGAGCCGGCAATAAACTCAGCAATTACTCTTTTCAAAGACAAACTTAAATTTATTACATCAGATGTTTCCTGCGAGAGCGAGCGCTACAACCACGCATTTTTATCATTTAAATATTCTTTAATATTGTAGTAAGCCTTCTGTACTAAAGCGGCCTTTATACGTTCCTTAAACTTTAGTGACGGTAAATTTAAAATTTCATTAATGATCTTATTATAAAATTGTACACTCAGTCCTAAAAATGAACCTTGCACTTTTTGGAGTCTATAAGCAGAGGTCAAAAGTTTATGCTTATTTCTAGTATTAAAAGAGTGCACGTCACTTTTTTTTTACAAAAAGATTAATATTCTGATGTACAAATAATATGTTTGCATAAATATACTGCGATGCTACTGTATGGATACCTATATTTTTAAACTTATTTCTGAGGGAAGCTCGAGAACTCATATTATAAATAGCTCGCACTGCTTATTGTTGCAAAATATAAATGGTTTCTATATCAGCAGCTTTACCCCAAAGTAAAATGCCATAGGACATAACACTATGCAAAATAACTAAAATAAACTAATCGAGCTGTGTCTACGTCTGTTAGCTGTCTAATTTTTCTAACTGCATAAGCAGCTGAACTGAGATTTCCCGAAAGGCTTGATATTTGGTTGCCCCATTAAAGTTTCGAGTCTAAAGTAATCCCTAAGAATACTGATGATTCAACAAGACCTAAAGGTTCATTATTTGTCATTAAATTACAGCCTACTTTTTTAACATTTGGTAGAGCAAATTTAATACATTTAGTTTTCTATGCATTTAAAACTAGATTATTTACAGTAAACCAATTTAATACCCGAGATAATGCACCGTTTACATCGTCAAAATTAAATTTCAGTCTATCAACACTAAAAATCAGTGAGGTATCGTCAGCAAACAGTACAATTCCACAGGTATTTTTGACATAAAAAGGAAGATCATTAATATAAATTAAAAATAGAAAAGGACCTAAAATAGAGCCCTGCGGCACCCCCATATGCAAAGGAGAACCAGATTAATACGATTGACATCAACACTTTGAATTCTTCCCCGAGATACGACTTCATCAAATCAAGTGCTGCACCCCTAACCCCATAATAATTTAGTTTACGTATGAGTGTCTGGTGATCAACACAATCAAAGGCTTTAGATAGATCACAGAAGAATTTGTGTATGAAAATGCTAGCAGCGCCTCTAGTGGATGGAATTTAGAAATCACAGTATTTTATATAAAATGTTTCACCGTAGTCGCTAGCGAGTATCTGGTTTCCTAATCGATTTCATCATTATGATGTTCCATTTGAATGGTTATTGTTTTACTACAAGCTCCCGCGGTCCAAAATCGATTCAGAAGCTTAGTCATAAAAAGATTATTTAGATACATATTAGCGGTGCCACCCCATGGTTTCACACGCCCAAACCTAAAGATCCAGGGTACTACTTATGATCTCTGAACCAAATTTCATCCAAACTCGTTCAGGCTTGAGCGTGATTGAGTTATAAACATAACACACACATTTTCGCATTTTTAATCTTACACACAGGTAAATTACATCGTGTATCATTGCATGTGTTTGGGGTTATCTGGGATGTGCGTGATTACTGTGTGTGAAAAAGGGAGTATTCCAATATGATACAAAGTGGTAGGTATATACCAAAAGATTATTGTACAATTTGTAACTTTTTATATTGCATTAAAATTATTGTAATTGATTATAATCGTTTGAATTACAATTTACATTCTCTGAATATTCCTTTGATTTGTTTCAGGATACAAAACTCATCAATCAGAGAGCAAATTCCATGTCACAAACCTAAGTAACAAGGAGAGTCACAAATTTAGTAATGCATGCATACATCCTATTTTAGCTAGTAATGTTAATTAAGCTATGTTTCGTGTATCTAATACTAACTTATGAAAGCTATGCTGAAACTGACAAATAGTTTTTGCAGATACTTGAAATTCACTTGTGAAAGCATAAATTTTAAAGTACATGTGAGAGAATTTACACATTTGAGTTGTAGAAGAAAGAAATGCAGCGAGATTTTGTATGCGAAATACACAGCACAAGTGCACGACCAAGTACGACAGCACGGAAACTCAAGAAAGAGATTTCGCATAAAAATACCACCTTTGAAATCCAATGATATTGAAGACACCAAGCAAATGAGTGAGTCGAGACCTACAGTAAACCATGTCAGCTATGGAGGACAATTTGACATGTAAGTTTCGCCTGGCTACCACGGTGTGTTACGGCAGCTGCACTTGTGAGCCAGTTCCCTTGTAGGCTTTATCCCCCTTATTAATAAATAAGGTGTAAGTCAAGTATAGATACCTAGGTTTTAAATATATCCGTTACTTTCTAATGTCATATAAACAAAAAGGGCTGGGGCTATCTTAATATCTGGGTGTTACAAGACTGACTTAAACCTTATTTATTAATAAGGGGGTATATGATTACCACCTTAAGCTACATCATCCATCACTTACCGTGTGATATTATGGTTAAAAATAGGCTTTAGGCCGGCCGCATAGTACATATAAGAATTCGAACTCGCGATTGGTTTTTGTATTACAGGAATCCTCCCCGAAGTAATAACTGCAATTAATAAATACGTAATTGATAATTTGCCAGTGCAACAAACGATGACGCCGATCTTGCTGATTGGAAGAGACAGCCGGATGAAACAGCCACCGCAGATGGAATGGATAATAGACGATTGGTGCCGATACCACCTGACTTTAGAGTCTGGGAGACTGTGGGAAAGAAAAGTGACTTAACTGACGGTATGATAGTAATTCGGTCTCATTTATTACATGTAAGGGAAACAAAAGTCGGATTATTTAATGTTAATCATAATATTATCAGCTAATGGTAAAGACTGTGTAAGTATTGTGTCCTTTCTTGGTGAATCTGTTCAGCCGTTACGGAGCTGAGTGGTAACAAACATATAAACACTGAAACAAAAACTTCCGCATTTGTAATAGTTTCGGGCCGCTGGATATAAAGATTAGAAGTTCGTTTTGGTCTTGTGCTATGTTAGTATTACGTAGAACAATTGCTTTTTTGGATGATTGAAACTGATGGACATTTTATTATTCCAGGTAATACGTTAATATTTAAGGTTATGTCGTATAACGTTCTGGCACAACACTTGTTGGAATGTCACCCGTATTTATATACGGGGTGTTCATCTCGTGACCTCAAGTGGAAGGTTAGGGCGGCGCGACTTTACGACGAAATCATTAATTTGGCACCAGATGTAAGTACCGTATTATAACAAGTTAGAAACCGTATTGGAAAGTCGTTTTATTTGTGAATCGTTTTCTTATACTAATAAAATAATAATACATTTACAGATATTATGTCTACAAGAAGTGCAAGCGTCTCACATTGACAGTTTCTACTCAAAATTTGGTGAAATTGGTTACAGCGGTATTTTTAAACAGAAGACAGGGCAAAGACACGATGGTTGTGCTATATATTATAAACGGTCGCTTTTCAAATTAGAAGAACACGTCAGCGTAAGTAATATTTTATTATTATGCTAGGGTTAAATACATATTTATCTTGGTAAGTTGTCGGCATTGTGTCCAATAAACCGATCTTGTAATAACTTACATTATTTACAGTAGCCAAGAAGACGAAATTGCGATGATAGCTCAGTGGTAGTTTCGTCGAATGCCTTGACGAAGGCTGTGGGTTTGAATCCTACGAGAGCTTGAGCTTTCGGTATATAAGTATATAGGTGACTGGTAATTAGTAAACGATATTTAAACTCAGAGTCACTCAGCGAGCTATGGAACGAGCTATGCTCGGAATATCTCTGCGTGACAGGGTCCGAAATGAGGACATTCGTAGTAGAACGAAAACGACCGACATAGCTCGTAGAGTTAGTAAGCTGAAGTGGCAATGGGCAGGCCACATCGCTCGAAGAGCCGATAACCGCTGGAGAAGAAAGGTTCTCGAGTGGCGACCACGTACTGGAAAGCGCCGAGCGGGACGACCTCCCACCAGGTGGACCGACGACCTGGTCAGAGTCGCTGGGCGCCGCTGGATGCAAGCGGCCCAGAACCGTTCGAAGTGGAAATCAATGGGGGAGGCCTATGTTCAGCAGTGGACATCGAATGGGCTGATATGATGATTTAGACACATGATTGTACTCATTATAACAAACAACTTTCCCAAAGAAACAAATAGGGATAAATAACTAAATTAAATAAAAGCTAATGGTGTATTCTTATTCTTGTTAGGTACTAAATATTATGGGCTCATGTGCTAAGTAAATAAAAAATAATGTTTCTTTGGGAAAGTTGTTTGTTATCATGAGTACAATCATGTGTCAAAGTATCGTTTACGCGCCATCACCAAATTACCTACATTTGGCATTTTGGCGCCCCTTGGCCACGTAGCGCCTATAGCGACCGCCCCTGTCGTTCTTCCCTAGGGTCGGCGCTGATAACGTCACCTATGTAAATATATGTGACGTCATTAGTGATGTAATACTAGTCGAACTCGACATGATTAGTCACAGATCCATAAAAAAACATCTTTATCGTATGTATCTGTATATATTTTTTTATTGAAAATTGAACTCTATATTTTAGGTAGAGTTTTATCAACCAGAGCTGCCGATCCTTAACAGAGACAATATAGGGATAATAGTGAAGCTGGTCCCTAAGAACCTGCCTGGATCACCGATAGTGGTAGCGACGACACACTTACTGTACAATCCCAAAAGAACAGACGTACGTTTGGCTCAAATTCAGTTGTTACTAGCTGAGATTGATCGATTTGCGTACTACAGTAATGGCAGAGAGTGAGTACGACCTTTTCATATTGCTTGTAAGCTAGTCTGAAGTCTGCTATTACGGCACCAAGTCAAATAGAAGTAATAGGAACTGTATATTGTCTCGGCAGTGTCCTTTAGATAATTATCTACGCCAGCTCGATAGACAAACGAGCAATATGATGCCTGCCTACTGACAGTGGCCTTGTGTAACGTATTCGATAACGCTACATAAATTTTCAGTCATTCCATTTTATTTTTTTAATATAGCATAGCTGCTAATTTGAGAGCGTCCCGAGCCGTGTACATGCGTAGTTGCGAAGCAATCGCTACTATTGTGTACCGAGGTATACCGAGATTTCGAGGTTCGTCGCGAGACGCAAGTTTCGGCCGTTTGGTTGAACATAACATATTGTTCCTCTTGCTTGTACTGTGACCGAACTTAATAATATTCAGGACGATTCATGCACGTGCTTCGAATTGAAGTTGTGAGCGGAATTGCGTCTTAAAAATAGGGTTAAATGTACTGATTGAAATAGACTGCAGTTTCCCAAGTTACACTTATAGTCTGTTACTTTGTGGTGAAGACCTTTAAAACTTATCTCTTATTTAGGGTTGCAATTCACATGCTGTGGCAAGGACGTACAAAGACTAACCATGTAAATATGGCTGAAAGTTTTGACATTGGTGATAAATATGTCACCAAATGTTTGTGCATTGGTACCTACAAATAAAAACAAAATGGAGACATGCTATGATTTTTACTTTTAACATTATACTTATAAAATTTTCCTTAATGCGTAAACTTTATTTAAGGTCTGGACACCTTCCCATTATACTGACGGGAGATTTAAATTCAATGCCTGAAAGTGCTGTAATTAAACTATTAGACAGAGGACATGTGCGGTAAGTTTAATAGGGTATTTTGTTATTAACAAGCCAACGCCGTACAAGAACCCTAAGACAGGTATTTTTTGGCGAGCATAGAAATGAGTTTGGCCATCATCTCACCGTGGTAAGTGATAATGTGGCCGAAGGTGGTAAGTAAACAAAGCCTAGAGGGGAACTGGCTCTCAAGTGCAGCTGCCGGAACATGTTAGGTGACGGATTTTCAACTTTACAATGGACGGGCTCTACAAAGTGCTCTACCGTCGTCCCATGGTTTACTGTTAACCGATGTTGTTACTCCGATGATTTGGGATTATTCAATAAAATACCATTAATTGACACACTCATATGACGGGCCAGTTGGCGCAGTTGGTTAAGACTCCGCCTATTGCGCCACAGGTCGTGGGTTCGATTGCCACACAGGACATGCATTTGTGTGCTTGAAAATGTCTGCATGTCCCGAGTCTAAGTGTAATTATCTATGTTATGTATGTATTTACAAACAAAGTAGTATATGTATTATATCAGTTATCTGGTTTCCATAGTACAAGCTCTGCTTAGTTTGGGATCAGATGACCGTGGGTGAGGAATGTCAGAATATTTATTTATTTATTATATTAATATTTTAAATTATTGGTCTTTGTGCAGCAATCGTTCGACCTCATCAAGCCAGAAAATATGCACCAAAAATTTTCTATTTTATAAGGTACTTATGAATCTCGTATGTATTGCAGCGTCAGTTCGTTCCGTGATAGTTCTGACTGGAAGCGGATAGGTGTCACTGATAATTGTCAACATTTGTCCGTCTACCTGAACCGGCAAGCGGGACGGAAGACGGAGTTCAGTAATGTTAAGGTATTTAGATTGTTTATCATACTTATTAACTAATCCCCTTATTCATAATAAGTTATCAAACGTTGATTAGCCAAAATTCCGAAGTCTTTATTTGACAGGTGACATTTGGTGATCGAAAGAGTGAGACGGGACACACTATTACACTGATTTAGTTAATAAAATAAATTATTAAAAGAAACAAAAAACCCGACTGCGTAAAACATAAATTAACTGAAAAGAGAAAAACAAGCTCTTAAATCTATAGAATTTTGAATATAACTTGAATTTTATAAGGTATTGCAATCGGGGACAACCAATAACATAAGTATGTACTTTTTTGGAATATTTGTTTATCCCCGACTTTACGCAGTCGGGTTTTTTGTTTCCGTTAATAATTTATTTTATTTCAGACTTTTTAGTTTTATACAGAATGAGTTGTATGTATTAGTAAATAAATGAGCGGTACGGTAAAGTAACACTAACAACCGTCGCAACTCTGTGTGTTACGTACGGTAAGCGCTCAGTACCTACTGTCCTTGCACTAAACGTGGTTTTTCGCAGTTTACGTCAGTCGGGTAAAAAGCGATTATGTATAAGGGGGTAATATTATAAAAAGGTAAAGATTGTTTGTTAATTTGTATGTAGGACGTCATTTTTCACTAATAGGAAGCTGCTTAACCCTGAGTGTATAAAATGTAGCCTATGGGGCTACTAATAAATGCTAAAGTGAGTTTGTTTGTTACCTCTTGACGCCTCACTGGCACAAAAAACCGTGATGAAAGTTGGCACACGGGTAGATCATACCCTGGAATAGCGTAATAGGATATTTTTCATTCCAGCTAATTGGCGTCTTGGGCTTTAGTCTGTGACAATGCTATATATTATGTCAACTTTATCAGATATATAATACGGAATATTCGTCGCCGGAGCAGCGGTCCCAAGAAGAGGACGCCGCGGGTGCTGCCTCTCATAGCGGGGAGTATAGCGAACTATTCAACAGCGGAGAGGTCGGACACTCGCTTAAGCTGAGCTCTGTATACAACAAGTACAAGTCAGATGGACAGTACGAGGCGTCTACCTTTCAGGACTATTGGGTCACAGTCGACTATATTTATTTTAGGTGAGTTTATAAAGGTGTTGGATGTGAGTAAATTTTTCAATCAAAAGTAGGTACTTATTACACACAACAACAAAATCTAATAAAAATCTAACCAAATGTATTTAGTACTACGGTTTTTTTTAATCAGGTTAGTTTATGTTCCGTTAAGTTACCTCCGCACTGCAGTTCGTTTTGAATCTCCGCGTGGGTTGCGTCACGCTTTTTTTAAGGTTTAATTTAAATCTCATGTATATATTGTGTTAATCCAAAATAAGCATTATTGCATAGGTAGGTAGGTTTCAAATTTAATTATGACTCAAACTAGACTAGTGCTTTGAGTGTCATTACAATACGGACCTTATTCTTAACTTACGGTGTAATAGAGTCAATCATTTACAGGCATAGCGCATAACTCAGGTTCATGCGGTAGTGGAGCGGTGAGGGAGGGGGTGTTTTCAATACGTCAAATGACAAAAGAGAACTAAAAATTTATCATTTCACCCCCTACCCCGCTCCACTACCGCAGAACCTATTCAGTTATGCGCTATGCCTGTAGCATTATATTTTTTTATTAGTATAGTTATATATCAACCAAATCGAATTAAAAATTCATTAGCCAATTGCAAACATTAAAATAATAAAGAAATGCAGATATCCGGAATTTACTACAGAGACCGTGCACTTGTCAGAGATGTAATAGCACTACATTTAAAAAATCAATATTATATTATTTTCAGTCGGTGTAGCGCCTTACGTCTGGTCGAGCGCCTTCGATTGCCAACAGCGACGGAATGCGAAGACCTCAGACGGTTGCCCAACGAAGTGTACGCATCAGACCACCTCGCACTAGCCGCCGTCTTCGAGCTAAAGCCATTCAAGTCCTTATAACATTACTTATCAACTTATATCAAGGCATTAGAGAAAATATCTGACTATCGACGTTGACCTTGCTCATTCAATATTATCTCGTTTCACAGCTTTCGTCTTCGATAACTTTCAGTGAATAATATGTTTCCGTGATGCCATATGTTGTCTCACATAACTTTAATCGAAACATCTTTATAGTAACCTAAGTTTCATTTGTATTATTTTATATTTCTGTATGTGCCTACCTGCCCCCCTAAAAAGGAAGCTAAAGCAATATTGCTAACGCAATTCATTTTTTCGAATTCTCGGCAGATCCTACGTAATTTCAATATTTTTTGGTATACTAGTCACTCATTATATATAATTCAATTCAATAAAAGATTCGGAATTGATGAATTGCATAAGATCTGCCGTAAATTCGAAAAAATGAATTGCGTTAGCAATATTGCTTTAGCTTCCTTTTTAGGGGGGCTGAGAGCTTCCAGAGCGAGACTTAAATGAAGATGAGCATCACAATATACAGGTCGTTGTTTTGGTCAGCGACGAGCGACTCAGGGTCGATAACATAAATGATACTGGTGCAAAAAAAAAAAAAAATTTTATTAATAAAAATAATATCATGTAATAGACTAAAGTGTAGACGTAATGCTCAACGGGAGTGCGAGGTAGTAAAGGTGTGGGGCGACGGCGGCTTGCGCCTAGCTCTAGTCTGCGCACGTGGCTTGTGACCATACGTTGCGGTAATTTTAGTTCAAATTGAATTAGGTATTTCTCAATGTATTTACAGTATTTAATGGAATTAAGGCAATTTTTGGATAATGTACGTTTTATACTACCGCCCCTGGGTCGCTCGTCGCCGACCAAAAAAACATCCTGTATAACATAAAAGGTTAATAAATAGTACAAAAGAGTGATGTCTTATTATCACTTACCTATGTAAGTTCAAGTACATGCCTGCATATCATGAATGACAAAATACATAATATTCAATTGTATAGGTGTTATAAAGAGATTAAAGTGTATATTTTACAATGACATAAATTTAAATGCCTGCTACAAATAGTAAATATCTCTACCAGCCGGTTTATATACGCGTGTTCAGTTCTCAGCGATGGCGAACTTAGCTTAGACCTGATGTCCCACGAAACTCCCCACTTAATATCACAACTACACGTAAAAGAACGCCAATAGACCAATAGTAGACAATTTCTACTCACAAAGCCCAAGAACTCACATGTTCGTAAGCGCTTGTAAATACGCACTACCGCGCTCTCGGATTTACAAACACATGCGTGCATAGAGATAGATGGACGATGCGATTTTCATTGCATGTTCGAAACGAAGTTAGCCTTACGCTCCTGTATAACTAAACAGCAATGTATGCGCTTCATGTTCTTTGTTCAAGTTGTACCTTGGAATACCTAAGGACCTAGCTAAAATCATTTAAGGTAAATTTTGAGATTTATACTTTAAATATGTGTATTTGATACTTAAAAGTGATAAGACACCATGATTCTTGTAGTTCACAGGTAGGCTTTGATACACGGTATTTAAATAAATATCGTCCGCTCGTACACTTACCTCGAATAGGTTACGACTGACGCGATTTTTGCGGTGTATGCCGTGAACGCGCATTTAACTGTCTCGCGTTCCGCGTTAGACAACCTCTCTATCGATCCTGTGACTATAACGTATCTGAGTATACCTACTTATAATGTGTGTAGGTATTGTTATCGTGTACAAAGAGATGTTTCAGTTTTAAATGGAACTCTGCACTGCACTAAAGCAGCGAAAAATGAATAAAACTATATGGATTCCATGATATTATTAATAAAGAATATTTTTGTACGTCGTTGGTCGTTTACCATTTTTATCGTGAAAAATATAGTTAGACATTTTTAATCAGTTTGAATGATTTTAGCTTGTTTTTATTTAGTGTACAATGGTGCCGATTCTGTTGTAAATCGCACTAAACTAATTTTAGTCACATCACATCTCTTTCTTACAAACATTATTGAAAAAGGATAGAACATATTTAAAGCTATCAAATTAGTCTTTGCCGTCTTCATTTGCGGGAATTTAGACGTAACCGCGATAGATGGCGACTAAATTGATATTGAAAACAAGCATTGGACTAATTTGACAGGACTAAATTTCTTACATCCTTTTCTTATGTTCTTTGTTAGAGACATAGTGCGATTAAAATTAGTTTAGTTGTAAACAACAGAATCAGGGCCAATGTCCAGTCCAAAAATAAAACTCCTTTATTCAAATGGTTAGACTACTTTTCTAGATCATAAAGGTAAACAGATAAGTTTGATTATTAAAACAATTCTATTATTCGTATCTTTTTAACGAATAAAGTCAGGATTTGCGAAAAAAGTTGGAGTATCATTACAATTATTCTCCCATTTATAACATGTGCAGGTGATGTAATCTTCACATTGGAAGACATCAATTCAAAAGCATCAAATTTTCTTTTGTTACAGTTACTTACAGTTTTAGATACATTAATATTTTGGTATTATGTACACTACAGTATATTCTTGCCTTATTAAAGTGAGACATGTTAGACAGCACCTGCTAAGTGCATGAACTATAGCAGATATAAGAAAGGAACTTAATGGTCTGCTTATTAATTGACAATAGAAAGCCTTAAGTCTGTTAATTTGCATCTCCCTTAGAATGTTACAGTCCGAGGTCCGTTCCTTTTACAAGGTGTTATTTTTATTTTCTAGTAAAGGCCCGTACTTTCAAAAGTTTGAGCGTTCAAAGACCAAAACCTACTTACAATGTTGTATTTACAAATTGCATATTTATTGTTATTAGCGTGATTATTTACATATTATGTTAATATTACATAAATATTACCAATATTCTTACCAATTCTAACATCTTTAGTATTATTTAATGAATCTGCAATTTTAACATTCACCGATATGGATGTCAATATCGTGCTTTATTAAATGTTACTGAAGTAAAAAACATACTTCTAAATTCCGGCACATATGATAGATGTACTTATTTTAACTACTCAGACCCTTTTCGTTTGATTTGTGTTCTATCGATTATGTCAATTAGGCTGTTTTTGTGAGGTTCAATCTGTGTATACTATTTATTTGGTCGTTATATTTACTGATTTATAACTTTGACAATCGCTTGACAGTTTATATGAAAACTGTGTATTGTGTAAGTGTGTTATTCTTGTCTCTTGAACTTGGCTTGACACGCTACCGTGTCTAGATAGTACAAAAGTGATAGGGCAAATTCTGATATTAATGTTACCTATATGTATGTTAATAGTACCTAGGCATTGAAATTATAATGGGATATTTGAAATTGGATATTGTGATAGATTTACTAGATTTAGCGTATTTTTTGTTTCACCACTTCTAGTTAATTGTATAAGAGGAGAAATTATTATTTTATAAAATTTTATTTGAATAAATAGTGATTCATTAACAGGTGTTTCTTTTTTTTTATCACAATCTCACCGTGGTACAATTATGTGATCAAAGGTGGTGCTAAATTATTACTAATTAGATGTTCCCCGCGGTTCCACACGCGTAACTATACCATCTGGGGCCCGTGAAAATTCTTTTGATGGAGCCCTATCAGTAAAAATCGTCACGTTGTACTCAGTTTTAATAAACTTCGAGATTTTCAGCGTACTCAATTACACGTTGTATATGTCCCACTATAGTATATTTCAAATAACGTGAGTTCGGTGACACATGGTATTTTATTAAATTTCTCAATGGTTAATGTTCATTTCGATATAATAAAGGAATACTATGATAGAGCTAGGTTTCACGAAATATTGTGAATATTATTTCAGAGTAATCACATGGAATTTCACTAGATATTGGTAAAAAACCCTTGACCTTGACGACTCATCCTATGTGAAATAGAGTATAATGGCCATAGGCCCCCTCTCTTAGGCGAGAGGGAATGGTCTGTAGTCCCCACGCTAGCCCAATGCGTATTGGAGACTTCACATCCATATCCATAGAACATAATATCTCAATGTAGGTATTCATCATCTATTTGCTAGCTTTTCAGTGAAGGAACAACATCGTGAGTCTGTAACTCAGGTACAAAGTAAAAAAATATTTTTGAGCTCGCGGCCTCTTGGGTAGGGGCCCTCTTGGGTCGGGGGCCCGTGGCATTTTGGCAGCCCTGCCACCCTATTGTTACGCCACTGAGCTACCTATTAGTGTAAGAATTATTAGAATATACAATGTTGCTACAGTAGTACAGTATTACCCAAGTAATATGGCTTACCGATGTACCTGCGCAGAAGACGCTATTGGTCGGCAGCTGCCGCCATGTTAGCGTGCGCCGTGCGGAGGGGCGTGACTTGCGAGTGAGACGGAACTAACAGCTGCAGTGTATTATGAACCTTATAGTAGTGATCTAAGGTTCATTGTAAGTTTTAAGCAATCCTTCGTTAATCTTCGGGGCCATACTTTTTTTCTGTGCGAACAAAGATTCACGACGCGCCATCATCATCATCATATCAGCCCATGGATGTCCACTGCTGAACATAGGCCTCCCCCAATGATTTCCACTTAGACCGGTTCTGGGCCGCTTGCATCCAGCGGCGCCCAGCGACTCTGACCAGGTCGTCGCTCCACCTGGTGGGAGGTCGTCCCGCTCGGTGCTTTCCAATACGTGGTCGCCACTCGAGAACCTTTCTTCCCCATCGGTTATCGGCTCTTCGAGCGATGTGGCCTGCCCATTGCCACTTCAGCTTACTAACTCTACGAGCTATGTCCGTCGTTTTCGTTCTCCTACGAATGTCCTCATTACGGACCCTGTCACGTAGAGAAATTCCGAGCATAGCTCGTTCCATAGCTCGCTGAGTGACTCTAAGCTTATTTATGCGGCCAGCAGTAAAATACCACGTCTCTGTCCCGTATGTCATCACTGTTAACACGCACTGATTGAAGACCTTTGTCTTCAGACTCTGGGGTATACGACGCGCCATATCAGTTAGAAACTACTGTACCTATTAGTGTAAGAATTTTAAGAATATACAACTGGTAGTTTCGGAGACTAGTATTTCAGCTTCATTATAAAAGGTATAGATGAGTAAACTTCAAAGTACCACCTAACCCACCACTGTAGTTTTATGATGTTATTCTTCATCGAAAGATCAAGCACATTATTGAACAGAAGCAATCAGTATCAATACATAGTAGGTATAAAATGAAGTCGCTTTCCGCGTCTGTCTGTCTGTTTATCTGCTAACTCCTAAACCACGCAACAGATTTTGATGCGGTTTTCACTATCAGTTACATAATTTTTCAAGGAAGGTTTATACAGGTTGATGTTTTGTCTCCTTTTTAAAAATAATGATCCCACCAAAAACATTTTTATGTAAAATGTTGCCGCCAAGACATATGGCTCGTAACGTCAAAAAGTTATCAGATCTCATGTAGAGCCAAACTTATAACTCTACATGCACTTACTCTACAAGCCCTAACTTCACAAACTCTACACCTTAGTCAAAATATGTGGCTTGGCCGTTTCGCTACCGTCACATGGGAGTAAGGTGAAAAATGTATTCACTGTTCATTACTTTTTTGTTATTCAATAGTTCTAGTAGTAGTGAAACGGCCAAGCCACATATTTTGACTACGGTGTGTAGAGTTTGTGAAGTTAGGGCTTGTAGAGTAAGAGCATGTAGAGTTATAAGTTTGGCTCTACATGAGATCTGATAACTTTTTGAAGTTACGAGCCATATGTCTTGGCGGCAACATTTTACATAAAAATGTTTTTGGTGGGATTTCACTTCTTTTTGTAAGTTCCCTGTTTTTTTTTTTAATTGAAATTTCCAAGTTTTATAATTCTTTTGTTGTTTGTGTATTAATACAAGCTTACATACCAAATTTCAGCTTTCTAGGACTTCAGGAAGTACCCTATGAGTTTTGATGATCATCAGTGAGTCAGTGACGAAATCGGGGTTTTTTAGAGATCAATAAAATCTAAAGTATAAGAGCTATGTTATTGAAACTTAATATGTTTAATAAGTTCACTATTGACATCATGTTCCGAGAATTTTGTTTATCTGGTATAATCCAAACCCAAGTTATGAGGCTTCGAAAAAACGACGAAGCGCTTCGAGAAAAGGTAGGTGGTGCCCTTTCGCTTCGCTTGGCTGTCTTGGCGGGGGGCACTCCCGTGACCCCAGATCCCTTTTTCATTTTATGACGTTTTACTTACTTTTCGCGGGTTCGCGGTTCGCGACCAGCGTGGGCCCCCAAGTTACTCCATGAGCACCGGATTGCTCGATTGAGGTTCGCTAGAAATTGTCTATGTTGGACACTAGGTAACTGGAGTAACGTACTCTTCTCCGGTGAGGCTCGAATTTGTCTGAATGGTGAGGACCGACGTCGGCGAGTGTTACGAAGACCAGGGGAACTCTATGCCGACGTGTGTTTTGAAGAAGTAAGGGGGATTTATGGTGTAGGGTCCTTTATGTTTTGGGCGGGCGTAACTTCCCGCTATCTTACCGAGATAGTATTAATTGAAAATGGCTCACTAAATAAACAAAGGTACATAACTGAAATCCTTTGTCAACATGCACAACCCGCACTGACTGTAATTGGTGAAGATGCCATTTACATGGACGATAATGCTCGGGCCGACCGTTCTGGCGACGTAGATGCTTATATGCAAGAGGTCGGTATTCGTCGTTTGGATTGGCCAGCGTGGAGCCCCGACCATAACCCCATTGAGCACGTCTGGGACCTCCTACAAAGGCGAGTACGATCTGTCCAACCACTTCCACGAACCATCAAGGAGCTTAAACGCGTGATCTTGGCTGAGTGGGAACATTTTCCACAAAATACCATCAAAAGCCTGGTGAAAGCATGCCAAGACGAGTACATGCCGTAATCACTGCAAGAGGTTAAGTCATACTCGTTATTGTTTTTATTTTTAAATGTCTTTTTTGTATTAAAATACCTACTATAAAAATACTAGTACCTAGTATTTCATTACTATACCCATAATAATTTCCATTTTCTACACATTAAAGTATACATTGACTAAAAACCCAATTCCAGGATTTAAGTGTTCAATATATTACAGTCAAATAAATATTATTGCAGACGGGTACAAACCAATAACCTAAATATGTTTTTTTTTTTAAATATTTGTTTAATAATAAAATAAGTTTATTTCAATACCTTATAAAATTCAAGTTATAAGTATGCAAAATTTTATAGAGCTTGTTTTGCTCTTTTCAGTTATTTTTTGTTTTACGGGGCTTTAGTCAAATATGAATTATGGCACGCGAATGACCCGCGGGCCATAACGCCTATTCTATTTTATTTTCAAATTTTGCATTAGTCATTATGACCCGCTGTCATAACAAACAAAAGACTATCCTATTTTTGGTAAAGATGTGTGGAAAAGTGTTATGATCGCAGACGGGTTTTTTGTTTTAATTAATAATTTAATTTATTTCAGACTTTTTAGTTTTATTAATGAATGAGTTGTACCTATGTATTAGTAATAAATGAGCGATATGGTAAAGTAAGGCTAACAATCATAGCATCTCTGTGAGTTACGTACGGTACCCGCTCAGTACCTACTGTCCTTGCATTAAACGTGGTTTTTGCAGTTTTGCGAAAAATAGTAGGATAAAAGTATTGTAATATATACATACATATATGGAATGGGCTGTTTACAAGCTTTCATTTGATACCCATATTGATATAATAAGGAAATGTTTGTCTTTAATACCTCCCCTAATTTTTTATTCGTAGAAGCCAAATAAAAATAATATACCTTGTCACTCCCACAGTTAAGACGAATCTAATGACAACTCATATGTTTAAATCCATCGAGCCGTTTAGGCTACAGAGCGTGCCAAAGAAATAGACATACATACACTCGAAAAGATGTATGATCCGTAACGAGGTTATCCGACAGAGAACCAAGGTCATCGACATAGCTCATAGAATTAGCAAGCTGAAGTGGCAGTGGGCTGGTCACATATGCCGAAGAACCGATAACCGGTGGGGAAAACGTGTTCTTGAGTGGAGACCGCGCCTTGGCAAACGTAGTGTAGGGCGCCCACCAGCGAGATGGAGTGACGATCTGCGAAAGGCTGCTGGTAGGAAGTGGATGCGTCGAGCCGAAGATAGGGTGAAATGGCGCGCATTGGGTGAGGCCTATGTCCAGCAGTGGACTGCTGTAGGCTGATGATGATGATGATGACACTCGAAAAACATAACCTTCCTTCCGGGTCAGTCGTGTAAAAAATGTTCGGGATGGTATCCTATGTTTATAACCTATGGATACAGTAACCATTTTTATACCTAGCGAAGATCTATTTGCTCCGAGGATGTGTCGCTAGATTGTCAAAATTTGTCCCCAAGTTATAAATGTCTAAATTTCTCCACACATAGGTATAATATCTACCTATCTATAGTCGAGTTGAAAACGCTTTTGTAGGCTCTACCATGAGTTTACACAATTTACAGTCGCTAGCGAGTACAAATCGAAAAAATCCGAGTCTGACTCACCTGTCTGCTTCGTATTTTGGTACCTTGGATCACAAATGCAGAATGATGATAAGTAATATTGAAATTGAAATGGCGACAGTAACAGGAACAACATGTGATCCATGGGTGGCGTTAAAGCTAAAGGGGAAAATCTAAGTATAATACCGTGGAACCTGTGTATCTATCTTAATGTGGAATGAGGATGTTGAGATGGATGTGTGGAGTGACAAAAATGGATAAGAAGGAATGAGTAAGTACATAAGGGAAAGCTTGAAAGTAGCGCCAGGCGTATGAGATTTCATGTCGGATCAGTCTGATGAGAAAACTCCCATTTGCAGATAACTTCGCAGCGGCAAACTTAAAATGGGTGGATTGTACAAGCTCGGCTTGGCTTGGGATGTGAAATGTCCCAGAATGAATATTTTATAATAAACACATACATTCGCTTTTATTATGCATACCTACAATATTGGTGAAATGACTACGCAGTAGGAGTTGTTAATGAGGAGTGTATGGGAGGAAAAGGGTGTAAATAAAACATCAATCACTTTATTGAATCATTTATACAATTTTCGATTCACAACTTATGAAAAAGAAAATCCTTCAATACAGCACAGCACTGTTTTGTTACTAAACAACTCAATTATAAAATTGGAAAAAGCTCCAAACATACCATTGAATTATCGAAATTGGTATTTGTAAGCGATTATTTGTGGGATTAGAATCGTTTGGACGTGAGGACTTTATAAGGCTCCGTGGAGACAGGCAGTAAGGGAATGCGATACTACTGGTTCTTTTAACTAAAACTCTTTCCAATTTTTTTTCCTCTTAAGTGATTATTTTAATAACATTACACCAAAGATTTTCACATGAAAAATAAATACAAACTTAATTTTTATCTACCTCTCAATCCACAGTGATGTAATAGTTCATCAAATAGCAATGATTTAGGCCAGTATAAATCTACATTTAAGTTCAAACAAAGGCTGTAGGAGTAAAAAAAAGTATGCCATTTTTGAGCTACCAGTTGTACCCAGAGCTACCCACGGTGACGAAAACCAGCTTTAGTTGTTTCGAGGTGGTGGTTTTAGC
Source organism: Polyploca ridens (assembly GCA_951394255.1). Classification (NCBI taxonomy): domain Eukaryota; kingdom Metazoa; phylum Arthropoda; class Insecta; order Lepidoptera; family Drepanidae; genus Polyploca; species Polyploca ridens. Next base: position 13,281,264 of record OX596244.1, read on the forward strand.
TTGTGATGTAAACACAGCCTTATCAAATAGTACCGCACCAATTTATCGATTATAGGAAGGATATCACCTAGGCACCTACTATTGTTTCTCAAAATGCTCACGACACATAATTTCATTACCTACACGTCATAATATTAGTTAAAATAACTTCGTTACTGCTTTCCTTTTTTGTGAAATAGAGGAACACTTAAACATTTAAAATGTAACACCAAGAAAGTTATTAGGATCGACTATGCGTGTATAAAAAAATATATGAATTTAATAAACAAATAAGTATCCAGGGTCTTATTTGGAGTAAAGGAGTTAATAAATTAAGGAGTTGAGAATTTCGCTACCTGGGAGGTTAATTTCGCTTTATTTGCAGCTTCATTATAATTATGTTTCAGATCTGAAGTGAATTAAATAATGCTAACACTACTACTAAACGGTAGTATTAACATTAAGGAGTCAATTCATCACAAAAAAATAACAATTCAGATCTGAAACATATTTGAAGTTGCAATTGTGATTAAATTAACCCTCAGTGGCCCGATTCACGTAACATAACTTCAAAATTCAGTTTTGTTACGTGAATCGAGCTACTGATGTTAGATCGAAAATAAAATATAGATTCTCAACATAACATGTGGGACTATATACTGATATAGGTATTATTTAATTTTGGTAAGCAATAATAAGTTCAAAGTCGCAAAGGTAAAACAAGCTATGCATACTAAAAAAGATGTTTTAATAACAATCCGCCGTATACAAGTGCGAGCATAGAATATTTTTAGATCTTTTGTTCGTTAGTAGGTAAATAATTGATATTGACGATTCATTCGCTATCATTTTCGCATTTGTGTAGGTAATCACATCAAAGCGAGATTTCTATTTGGTGACTTAATGCATTTTATCTGGGAAAAGTACCCTATAAGAAAACAGTATCGCTGAGGAACATAATAATAACTCTAAAGCGATTGAAGAATGATAAATTAACTCATTTTATAATAATCGAGATGTAGGTGATACAAGGTTTCTGTAATTTTGCGGTACTATTAGCCTATTACTTATAAAAATTACGCTAAAACTTGAGTCTATCTTATTTGTGTGACAATTATATAACAATCATACACATTTCTTTTTCCGGAAAGATAAAGTAGGCATGCCTTCATATACCGGTCATTATTCTTTGAAATTAAATAGGCATTATTGTACCTATGTGCAATAATTATATACCAAGTTGAATTTGCCTAAGAATTATATTTTGTTGTAAGTGCTGTGCTTTATATTTTGAGATATTTAGATTATATTTATTACTTTTTATTTGTTAAAAAAATAATTAATTCACAAGTAAAATTATATAAAACAAGGATGCTTTTTGCTTGCGACGTGATGCGTTTATTTCATTTAATAAAATTGATATTTTCGTAGGGGCTAAAGTATATTTTGATTGATATCATTGTGGGATTATAGCGGTCTTAATAATTAGATATAGAGAATGTGAAGGAATAATAAATGGTTTAAGTTTTTTAGTCACTACCCTTATTATGAACCTTTGCTTAGGTACTAAATCTTTCAGACAATTAAAGGTTGAGATAATAAGACTATCAGAATATTGAAAAAAAGGTAAACCATAAACAAAATATTCTTTAAGATTTAAAAATGTAAAATTGTAGCGGATTGTCATATAATAATAATAGTAAGAAAGAAAGGTCAGAAGGTGTGCCTAATGACCGCACTTACGAGATAGGTAACTAAAATAGTGTGTGCAGAAATATAATATGTACCGATGATAACAATCGATCAAAGCTATCGATAGTTTTAATAATGGTAAAATCGCGTCACGTCGTTAATACAAAGTACGGCAATGACAATAACACAATCGCCAATCGCGATATTAAAATAGCCCATTATGCCAATGAGCCTTCGAAATTTAATGTAAAGTCAAACGTCCAAACTATTCATTTTTTTAAATGTTATTTGGTGACTTACTTCATTGATAAGACAAATTTAGTTTTTCTGATCAACACAGCCAAAACGGCTCCACAATAAAGCGCAATTATTTTTACATTTACGCTATTTAACTAATGCACATTAAAATGGCCACGTAAATAACATCACCTTCCTGTTATTTACGTGATCATATAATCAGTATATTAGTTAAAAACTGTTTGAGTAAAAGGTACGTGTTAAGAACTTCCTTATGGGAACCAAGAGCGACTTTAATATTTATGCTTGTATCTTGTCATTTACCTTGAATCACATTACAATAAAAAAAAAGTATGATTGTTGGCTCTAATGAAGTTTGTGTACCTGTCTTCTATTGTGATAGATAACATACTGTGTTATATAAGTTATAGTGTTCACTATTAGCTGTAGGTATCAACAAAGGATGGCTAAAATATTAGGAACTCAATCATCCCACGTAGTATTGTTATCATATAGTTTCTTATTGTAAATGTAGGTAACTTGCCACCGCTTCTACATAATGGGCTCTATAGTAATTAATAGTTATTTTGAGCTTAATATCAACATTATTTATTCTTAAAAACCCTTCTCAGGCACTGAATAGTCTGACTCTAATACCGGTCGGAAGGTTGCACGTGCTGAGAAGAGTCGGCAATAAACTCACCAAATTACTCTGACACCCAGTACATGCTGACAGTTTTGCTTTCTCATCCATGTCCAAATTTGATACTTCTGGCATCTGTGAGATCGAAACCAAGCACAGATAAATAAATCATCTATATATTCGATCTGCTTATTCTTGATTTTGCGTTTGGGAATAGATATTTTGACGCTACCAGAAATGTTATGTCAAATATCAATCTACAATCGAAAAAGAAAGGATAGATCGAATATATAATTGGCAGTACCTCTACCATGAGTGTTCTACACTAACGTAATCTACACACGCTAGCGACTACGGTGAATATTTTGTATAACGAGCACCGCCTCTATTGGATACTTTTGGAAGCATTTCATACAAAGCGACTGTGGATTACATTAGTGTAGAAAACTCATGGTAGAGGTATAGATAATCTGTCCTTATTCAAGAAACTGAACCAAAAAGTTAAGTTAGGTTAGCTTTAGGTAAGTAAAGTTAAGCTAAGTTATCTATGTCCCTGATAACAATACGACGGAGATGTGATATAAGACCGAGTGCCCTTTCTACTAAAAATCAATATACCTATTTCCAAATGAAATGAAAATATTTTACTTAAATAGGCCTTCACTTGATGAATTGCTCTAAACGCCGATTTGGAAAGTTACTTTAGATTAAAAACTTGGTAATTTCGATTTACAACTGGAACAATATAGAATTGCTTCTTATTAAGTCCCTAGGTTATAGGTAACTCCTTAATTAGGCGTTTGATTTGATGAATTCAGAAACCATCTCGTGAATTAACCTGACTTTTTAAAGTGAATTTAAGCGAGAATTATGAACTTTTTGCGGCGTTCTTGGTCGAATTTTTAATGTTTGATGTTATCTGTTCAACAGCGATACTATGGTGACCAATCAATTTGAATTGAAATCTTTTTTTGTCGTTCAGCTTCTATCAGTTCAAATGTATCACGTTTATAGACACAGACTTCTTAAATTGGATTGACTCATCATAATATCTAAAGTCGATTACAAAACAACTTCAAACAAGACACTGTTTCAAATAATAGGGGTTGCATTAGAATCGCACTGCATAAATTTGTAGTTTCTGGTTGGATCAAGGTTGTATTTTTTACCCTTCCCCCAAGGTAGTTGTAGCTTTTATATGTGTGCTTGAGCTGGCATTACAAGCTGGCGTAGTTGGGGTTGAGAAGTTTCGTCTTCCGAAGCACCAGGACCGATATTCAAAAACTGATTTTGCTCACCTATCCAGCACCACCGCTCTCTCAACTCACAAGTCGTGCGGCCCGAATCTAATGCAAACCCCAATACAGCTCACGAGTGATGGGACCTAAAACTCCGAACGATATTTCTTTAAATGTCAAATAGGTATTTGTACTTAATTACGAACTATCTGTTGGCCAATAAGTGAACCTATATTTTACATTAACACGCTATAGGAGCTAGAAAATGGCTTCTTTCCACCATTATACCTATTTATCTAATAATACTGGATGGATATTAAATATAATAAATTATCGCGAAAAATTCAGATTACTTCATAAGATTTCATCTTTTTTTTTGTAAGTATACTAGTCGAAAAGCTCTTAATATTATAAATTCTTAATGTTATGTATTTATTGTTAGAGGATAATTATGTACCTAGAGTCGCTCCTTTATTTATCCTTACATTAGGTGAATGAATCAAATACAAGAAGTGTCATTATTAATATATCAAATAAAATTTAAGCTCGTAGCATAATAGTAAGCATAACCAGACTTATTGTATAGAAGGATTTGATGTCAACAAATTAGATGAACATAAATATAAAATAGGTAATTCCATAAATTAGCAGAAAAAAATGGGGTGTATAACGCCGATTTGTGTATAATTAAAAATAATAGGGATGTTTCCTGGGTAAAAAAAATATAATTCTAATTAGCAAGAAAAATATCAAAAAATATAAGACACGTAGGTACCTTTGAATTGACGCAGATATGGGTGTAGAAGCCCCGTGTGACGTCACTTTGTGATAAAAAGTGAGCTACACTGTAAATTTATTGACAAAAGAAAAAATACGTGTCTAATATTTTTTAATAATCTAACTGACGGACTAAATAGAATTTTCAGGAAACTAGCCTATTATATTTTATCGACGCTAGTTTAATATCAATCATTTGTGATTTTAATTCAATATATGAACACGCTTCGACCTGGACGGAGAGGGGGGCAAGCGAATAAGGAAAATTATACCTACATGGGTACCTATTTTTATTGTTATTTAAAATGTGTCGCAATGGCCCATTACTAATAAAATTGTAGAATTATAAACATTCTATTTATGTGGACAATGGAGCAGGTTCTAAATATTATTAATAAATATTTTCAGCACTGGTTTGTCTGTTATATCGGAACATTAAGCGCAAAAACACGCGTAAAAGGCTTCTATTAACAAGTAAACCTGGCACTTGATCATTTTTATCAAATTGCAAATTATAAAGGCGGGTCCCATCACAGGTTTCAGAATTCATACAAACTTTACGGCCACGTTCGTCTTTTAGCCGAAACAATCCATGCAAAATATTTGATAATTATACATCTAAATAATCTTTTTTAGATACACCACACACCGCATAAAGTTTTCAGATATCACCTAACTATAAATCTTAAATCAAATCGAATTTACAGATAAAATTATCAATTACAGTTGTTCTCCTAAAGACCATATTAAATACAGTCTGTCGTTACGGACATTTTCAGACTTCTTAATAAATTTAAAATTTTATTTTTTTCCAACTCCATCCTAACTACTTACGAGATTGATATTATACTCAAGTAAATAGAAAATTGTGATTTCTTTAGCGAAACCTATGTGGGTTATCTATCTACGAGAATTATTTTATATATTATCATTTAATAAAAATGTCATATAAGTTAAGTAAAATAGTGTTTTGTAGTGTGGTGTGTATGTGGTATGTGAAACCTTCTATTGCACCGGGCCCGTGTCGTTCCGCCTCTTTACACTACACTCTATACATAGGTATATATCAACTAATAATACTGTGCGAAAATCATAATACGCCTACGTGTATGGCGTTACTACAATTTTGGCCAACTTGAGTAATTCACAAATACCACAATTAATCTTAATCTGAGTCTTCTCTATTTGACCGTCGACTGTCGAGAAATTTACCGTCGACAACATACAATAAGTAGGTAATATTTTTTAAGTTTATAAAGAAAGTTAGTAAGATTTTTTTTCCATCTTCAGTTGATTGCAAATCCTTTCTATTCAACTAAGGCAGAGATGCCTCACTCAGTGCGTTGAAATAGGTATATAGAAAAAAAACGATATTCTGAAGAAGGTTTTACCTTTGTGTTTAACTTCATAATATGCGCGTTTGAATTACGTTTTGCGCTCCGTAAGGGACACACCAAAAACGCCTACCTTAAAGCTTAAAGTTCACTGAGCCTGGTCTATTTAACATTCGCACCATTATAGTTGATTAGCCTTATTCATGATCTTTAATTCATCAAACGTTAACGTTCCAATAGAAAAGATTTGCAACGTACTTAATAACCATACTCGGAGTAAGAATATTTTTTAACGCTTTGGAATGATTTTAAACTTTCTCAGAATTTTATTTTGCTATAAATACTACTACGATCTGTTTTAAGATCATGTTGCTATACTGGTATTTACCCGATGCTAAAAGTGCACAAAATAGTTCAGTATGATTTGTCAATTTTATGTAGCAGTAAGTACAATTTAGTAATTGTATTGAGTGAAGGAATAACGAATGTATTTAAATTAACGAAAAATATTTAAAAATAATATTTAAGTTTTCTTTACTTTATACCTACTCAGAAGTTAAAGTAAATTTGTATTTGGGGTACAGGTATTTACAAAAATGTTAAAGGAGACATATATCTGTTGACTAAATGCAAAACAACGCAACGTGATACAGTAAACTGAAAATTAGCTTTGATTACGACAATTTGGGATTTAATAAACCACAAGTAGGATTCAAAGTATAATGTTGAAGAGATCTGTTAAGTTATACTTATCATACCGTTTAAGCTAGATTCCAGTTTTGTGATATGATGTTCATTTATTTTACGTTGTAGCCATTTCCTGCTTGTTCTTATGACAGATGTAATGTTTTTCTTTAAAGATTTGGACTTGAGATATCAGTGTTCAAAAATAGTAGGTTGGTACATTTTTTATATTAATTACTTGACAAGTAGTCTTATCGCTCCCGTGTTTTTTGTTGTCCTGTACCTAGTTCTGAATTTTTGTAAAGTAACCAAGTTCAAATCTTCCGAAAAGAGAATAACAAATTGATTGACAATATTTACATAACTTTTAAGCTTCTGAAATTGTAAAACAGTTCAAATTAATAAAAGTATGTTAAAAACCTAGAAATGTGAAATATTAACAATTGAACATCTGGCAAAAGTTTTAATTCTCCAGTTACTTGAACTGCATTGTTATTTACTAAACGCGAGCTGTACCGACAGCATTCGCTCGCCGTTAAACAATATAATATGCATGACTAGGTACAGAGTTTAACTATAAGCCAAACAAGTTTAGCTTAACTAACAGTAATGGGCAGTCGAAAAAGTGAGATCTGTTCAAGAGTAAATTTTCATGCTTTGATGTTGCGTTGCTTTATCGTACTTAGACATACCTAATCATCATTCACAAAACAGGACCCGTGTGCTATCTAAAAACAACTAGAGATGAAGCGTGTCTCATAAAACACTACTCCCATGATACATACTTGTACACTGATTAACACATGTGACACTATCGTTGCAACAGTCTCGGCCCTACAATAAATAGTTCGCAAGATCTGCGATACACTTTCTACTAGTTCTTTGTACAAAGGAGGAATCAAAACAAATAATGATAGCCCTCTAAATAAGATAAATCAGGTTAAACCTCATATTACCCAATTAAATGGAAATAAATTACAATAGAGACAATAATGTAAAAATTAAATTAACATTCTGTTTGTTGATATATAATACCAATGGTTCTCTACTTAAATTATTAGGTACCTACCTACTAGCTTTCTGCCCCACGGCTTTACCCCCGCCCCCTAACCCCATAATGGTGTAATTTCCAAAAATCCTTTCTTAGTGGATGCCTACGTTATGAAAGGAAAATGTGAGCAAAATTTTAGGTTTGAACCCCAGCGGTTTGTGCTGTGCGTTGATAGGTCAGTCAGGATTAGCTATACGCCTCGCGGTTAGACCCGCGATGCCCTATTTTTTTGCGGTGGAATTTCCAAAAATCCTTTATTAGTGGATGCCTAGGTTTCAGTAGAAACCTGCGTGCGAAATTTCAAGTATCTTACTCTAGCGGTTTGGGCTGTGTGTTGATAGGTCAGCCAGTCAGTCAGGACAAGTCTTTTTATAAGTATAATGTATGTATATAGATAAAAAAAAAAAAATAAGTTTCTGTGTGTTTATTTCGATTTTCAAGACCAAATTATGGAACTAATTTTGATGAAAATTGGCTTGAACTCTGCTACGCAGATGAAAACGCTGGGGTTTATTGTATTAGTTAATTTTGAACTCTAAATAATTTCAAACATGTTATTAAATTAATTTACTTAGGCTATCAAAATAAAAACAAAATAATCAAACACTCTAATTGACATAATTATTTGATAGGTATCAAGAACACCATTAATTTCTAGATAACTCAAGAAAAATATTACAAGATACATATTTAGTTACTTATCGAAAATGACACAATTTTCCATAAATTCCATTACATGCTGCACATATGTACAGTGTGGCCAACTTGTCTGTATAGTTGAAATTGCCATTACGAATGCCAATGTGCTATGTGAAGTAATCACTGAATGTTCTGGGGACCATTGTGCGTGCCTTTATTATGAATATGCACAATGTAGCTTCGTAACAATTATTGTATTTAACGATCACGGTACCTACGTATGTCATAGCAGTTAGCCTGTGCATGTAAGCTTTTAATAAAGCATTAAAGAATATTTACTTACTCCCTTTTCAACTTAACAGATAATTGGCACAACACATTGAAAATATTCTAATAGTGACTGTACATAATATTTAAATCATTACACAAAACGCATAATTGCGTTCACATCATTTAGTCAGCCCAGTCTTAAATATTTCAGATATGTACAGTACACGGATTTTTTTTTTGTTTATTTTTTATTTTTTTCGTTATACAGATACAACATTCTATGTACAAATATTTATATTTCTTGATATCCTACCATTATTACAGTCACTACCAGAATATTTGTTTTTTTTTTTAACTATTGTTTTTTTTTTTCATAGAAAAAAACACAGAACTTATAATGTAAACATTGAATATACATCGACATCGATTTGATACGACATTATCTACAATTGTACATATATGCTGTGTTTATTCTGAAGTTTAATTATGTTGGAATGGCTTTAGAAATTAACATCGAGACATGAAATTTAAATTAATGAATGTTGCTTGCCTACATATTCATATAGTTTTTGGAGAAAATTAAAGAGCAAAGTAAACATGAAACAGAATTATTATAATAATAGAACTGCAAATATACAAATCAAAGTACATAAATAAATTGTGTCTCAATTTTAGTTGTTATTTTTGAATAGTTACTTATGGAATTGATCGGATGAATGATCGCAGCATCAAAGTAAAATACCCAGTAAAAGGGCAGCACTTAACAACTATAAATTATTATCAACTATAACCTAATACTAGACTAAATTTATGGCGTAAATATTCGTGTCTTTTCATCTAAACATGTTTTAAACGCTATGAAATGTGATTTAATGATATGATTTAAATTATTTTGGATGTTTCCTACGTCTACTAAGTAGTTGCTTTATTAAACACAAGCCTTTAAAAATCCGCACTCGAGACTACCCCACGATCGTGGTAGCAATGCAGCGCGCCGTCCGCGTCATCGCCACTGCTATCGCGCCGCGCGCGCGCCTCCTTCAGCGCAGCTCCAGTGATGGACAAAAGACGACGCGGAGACGGCGACGTACAAACACACAATTGACCACGATTACCCTGATATTCCACGATATTTGCCGCATTCAACGTGGAGAGGCTTTAACTTATAATCAAACACATAGTAATAAATTCACGTCTTACTGGATATGTTTAAATGGTAATATTTTAAGCTAATGCAATCGTGATGTTACGTTCGCGCAATAGCTTGAAAATATATCACTCCCTGTTCGTCGCTTGTGTAGACTTATCATCAGTCGTCTGGCGTCTGCCTCACAACCATCCTCCATGTATAACATTACAATGAATTAACATTAATAAATTAGTAAGTATCAATAAAAACGACGATTGATGATGATCGATAGCCCCGCGATGCCTTCGTTACAATTCTATATAATCATATATCTAGTACAACAATATTCAAATAATGTCGACTGTAGTCGGTGGCCAAGACTGTTGCACGCCTTGATTCAAGGTCTAACAGGGATTGGGGGTGCTTGAACTGCATACATGACGATTATAATATGTACTGTTCCACGCACAACATTTTACAACATAAATAACTTATAACTACATCTCCTGAAAGCCAACTTGATATATTATAATATCATAATCTGTCTTTAAATGTAACCGAGACTGCGCTTCGGACGGCGTAAACGAATAAACGTATCACTTCCGGAAACTAATTTCAGCTATTAAAGCTACACTCAATGTTTACTGTGGTAAAGTGCGATCACAAAGTGTTCTGGTCTCGTCGTCTGACGTCCATCCAAGTGAAGCTAGACGGGTGGGCAGCTCGGTTTGAAATCTTCATACGGGGCCTCCATTTAGGCCTTTACGGTCGGCTATAGAATACTATCAGTGCTCTGACCACCGATTTTCATGTCTGGGTAGTGTATAATCCGTGTGTAGATCAGCGGGCTGCGGGCTGCTGCGTGCGGTGCGGCAGGCGGCCGGTAGCGCCGTGCGCCGTGCACCGTGCCGTGCGCCCGCCCGGAGTCGAGGTCCTCGGCGGCGGCTTACGTAATGCAGTCCGCGTTGCGGCTTCACTTACTATTTACAAACTAGTGGTTAAGCGATCAAGCAACACTCGATAACGTCCACCACATGCGAAACGAGAACTAAAGGCCTATTTTGATTATTATTTGTCACGAAGAACCATCCTAATTATTACACGTGTGTCGAAATGTAGAAAGTGTCTGAAGCGGTAGTGAAGCTGTTTCGATGTATATTTACAATAGGAGGGAGGCCTGCGGGTCGCGCTCGCAGTACAAGCGTATTTAAAAGTATTTTTATCATTTTTTATTATTATTACTTGAAAACACTTTCATCGCTAATGTACGATATTTTTATTCTAACTAATGGGTCGCTTTGAAACTTTTAACTTGAAGCACCTAGTTCATAAAGTCACAGTTTTGTGGTACAGTCAATCTCGCTGGAGGATAGGTCATTGGGATCGTGGAAGTAGGAGCATCGGGCCGTGCTCGATGAGGGTTCGTCGGGGTGTTGGGGAGATGGGGCGGGGACGGCGGGGAGGGTGGCCCTTCGTCAGACATGGCAGGGCGGCGGTGAGCGCGCCGGCATCCTGCCGCGCCACACTGCGTGTGAGTTGTCGCGCCGGCTCGCCTTGTCTGAAAACATTTTTGTTAATAAGCACCAATACGTGACACGTTACTATCATATTATATATCATCTCGGTATGATAAACATTATTCGGTCTTGTTTTACTAAGATCCAGTTTTGAACTCCAAAATATCCATTATAGGTACCTAGTTACTTTCCTCTTTTACTATTTCTGGTTGTCAGGCAGGATGAAAATAACAACAGATACATAATCAATGCAAGTTTATTTTTTATCTCTGTTTTAGTATATTATGACTAGCATCAGTCATCTCCTCTAGAAGAATATGTTTGCGAAGGAGATCAGCCGGGCTATCGCGTATACACTATCCAATGACGCGGTACGACGATGACCACTGTTGGACCCTGATTGGATGAAATCTTTGAGTATTCAAAGGATGAAATTCATTAGTGGTGTTCGTTACGTACGACTACCACCAAAGATACGCGGTAGTACCCCGGGCTTTAGTTGACTTTCGCAGGGAAAGATGGCTTTCAATATTACCACACTCGAGAAAAGACGAACTATTTTATTAAAATGTTGGCAAATTAACATTGCAGGAATAAGATAATATTCCGGGAGCAACAGTTGAACTTTTAAGGATTCCGTACCCAAAGGATGCCAGCGGGGCCTTATTACTAACCCTCCACTGTCCGTGCGTCCGTTTGTCTGTCAGTGGGCTTATATCTCATGAACCGTAGGTAATAGGTAGACAGTTGAAATTTTTACAGAATATGTATTTCTATTACCGCTATAACAACAAATAATTAAAATGAAATAAAATTAAAAATTAAAAGCCATTGAAGAAACGTTTGTATGAAACCCTTCGTGTGCGAGTCCAACTCGCACTTGTCTGGTTTTATTTATATTAAATGGGCTTTCTTTGGTTACTGACCTGTTGCATAGTAGAATAGTTTATGGATTACTATCTATGTGTCAGTACTTATTAGCCATAGACTTAGGACTTTACAACTATGGTAGCAAACATAAAGCAACAAACAAACAGCCTGGCGCGGGCGTTTCTTCATTGGCCGACACGGCTCAGAACGGGCTCCGGCACCGACAGAACTCGACGACCCGACACAGGCAGCTACGTTCTTCATTAGTCCGTCACCGACAAGCTCCGACCCGACACGACGCGGCGACGGCTTCATAACTTTCATAAGTCTAGTTCAGCCTGACGTGTACAAGAGCGATGGCAGCGTAAAGTAACAAATAGTATTTGTTGTATTTATTATATTTAAGACGTAAAAAAAGAAGTGTTATGAAAAGGTTTTGGGTGCATCCAATTATAAAAATGAGATGGCGTCACCTGGTAAAGTTTTGACTCCACTATTTCAATTAGTACGTCATATTTAATAATAAATATAGAAAATTGATCTTCCGCACGCGTCAAGCCGCGGTGGCGCGGGTGGCGCGTCACTGATCGCGACACTCGCACGCCCATATGGAAGCTTACGTGTGTAACTGTGTAACACACCTGAACATAAAGTTGCCGGCCCGGGCCAGTGAGACAGCTAGACCCTCGAGTAGAGCTGCACAGTGCAACTCAGCTAAGAATTAATTTGTAAATTAATTAGCAAAATGTATCAAGGCCACGAGCCGACCAAAGGACCCGCGTGTGATTGACACGCGGCGAAAATAAGCATCGCAATCGTGGGGCCCATATATGGCCACGGATTTGCTTCCCCACCCCGGGGGGAAGGTGTGAGACAACTCAGATTATTGAGACAGCGTGCAGTACAATCTCATAGAATTTTGCATTCACTGATGTCGGTGCCGGTGCCGGTCGCGTGCCGTGTTGGATAATGAAGAAACGCCCTAGGACGCTTGCAACACCTGGGGTATCACTCGCGCGTTGCAGAAATCTTTTCACGCCCTTTTTGAAGAACCCCATGCTGTACTCTATTGGAAAAACCACGGCGGGGAGCTCATTCCACAGTCTGAGCGTTCGCGGAAGGAAGCTCCTCTGGGACCGCACAGTACGAAATCATTCAATTCGGTTTCAATGTGTGAGGATGGACTCCCCGACGTTGGTGAGAGTTGCGAGGATGGATGGTAGCTGTTGTGGGCATCAAGTCAAACAATTCTACAGAACACTATCCATTATACAAGCGATAGAACTTACATAAGGAGGCAAAGTCTTTCCTCAGATTGAGGGGCGATTGACGAATCCGAGCTCACAAGCGGTTTAGATCGCTTGTGAGCTCGGAATTGTCAACAATTCTAATGGCACGTCATTGAACCGAAACTAAAGGATCAAGCTGGTATCCAGTTGCCCCCGCTCATAGATTACATTAGAAATAGATAGACAGAGCAGTACTCCGTATGAGGCTGGGTTTGAACCTGTAAAGTCCGGCCTTTGCCCCGTTTTGAAGTACTGCCTCACTCTGTTGAGCATTCCGAGCTTTTTGGATGCCAGCTTAACCTTGTCTTCTGAGTGACTTCGGAACAAAACGTCGCTAGAAAAGTCGACGCCAAGGATCCCGATGCTTTTACTGTGTTCAAGATCAATTCAATGTTCAAGAAAGTAGGTCAATAGTGGGTTTGAAATGAACTAGGGTTAGTGAACCCCAATGGGAGACACTTAGTGTGTGTGAGAATTGCCAAGACTTCGTCATCAAAGAGTTAATTGTAACATTTCTGAAGACAACATTATAATACAAAGTGTACATAGTCGGACGGAACTGAGAAATAAAATACTAACGTTGGGCGACATTGGGTGTTACACTCGCAAATATTATATTCAGAAACGAATGCTGTTAAGGCTGTTGAAATACATCTGAATAAAGAACATCAATCTAATATACAAATAAACAAAATAAATGTTCAAGTATCCAAACCTGAATGCGGCAGGTGTGCAAATCAAATGCATAAAGTTGATCTATCTATTCTCTTCCTGCAAAAACAATGCGATAAGTGTAAAAATCAACAATTCCAAAGAAGGAAATTCTAATGTGGAGTAGAAGTTGATTTTAATATATTAATATGAGAGTCCTCCTCGCGTTGTGGCGTATATGGAAATCCTTCCAGTACTCAGAACTCCAATACATCTGAGGTCAGGGAGGATTTACAATGGTTGATTTCAGTATTTCGATTTTAAATGCTACCCTGATTTTAGTTCTGAGCCGCGGGAGGGATTACAACATTACAATACACTTAGAAAGATTTTAAATATGAATCCCTACCGTGATTCTTTGCGGACGGACTGTGAAACGAGGCCGAATATTTTGAAGGAATAAAAGGTCGATTAGGTAGCTATTTAATTAATAGTATAATTAACAATAATAACTAGTGTTAACGAAAATATAAAGTGCAAAAATAATGTTGAGTACATATAAGGTATATTATTAAACTATTAGGAACATTTTCTTTATGTTTTTTGATATAAAATGAATTATCTCCGGAAGAAATATGGTTTATTGTTTTTTTGCCCACAACCTTATCCTTACGTCTGTTTATAGAAGTGGGTTGCACCTTTATTTTACGAGTTATTCTTTGCGGTAATTTATTCAGTATCTATCAACTCGTGAACTTCTTCAGATGTTTATGTGGAATTTAATCATTTTGTCATACGTTTTATACAAGGGGACTAAGCTCAATTTCACAAAAATGGGTTTCTTTGAGACGCGAGTATGACGCAACCCAATGAAAATACCTCACACAAAAAATAATGTGGACAGACAAGGGCCTGAAGAAAAATGTTAACCGAATAGAATATTGAAAAGTGCTTTGTATTCCCCACAAAAAAATCGTAAACTAGTGCATAAAAATAAACTTTGGCGTCGTAATTCTCTGTATTTTCAGCGACAACAACTAATTTTTTTTTGAGAATATGTTAGATACTGCATTATATTGAAATGTTAACCGGATAATTATTAAATTTAATGAGTATTTTCTGTATAATCTAAAGAAAACGCAAAAATAAATATCCAAGCGGCAACTAGTCATATTGTCAACACAAATATGATTTACAATTTTCAACCCTATTCCACGCTGTCTAAATGTAGCAATAGCTTACGCGGTTGTTCTTTAGTCGTCGGGCAACGCTCGACCTGCATGGTTGGTACCGGACGCTTTGTGTCGATTTTTTTTATAAGCATTTGAGTATTGCTCTATACAGATAGCAATAGAACACATATTCGTATGCCCTGAGTGCAAGCGTCCTTGGTCGAACGTCTTGGCGATAGCCGCATAACCATAGTATACATACAACAAAAACAAACATGAAGATAAATCAACTAATCCCAAGAATCTTATATCTATGGATATTTCATTACCTTATTATATCTGAAGACGAAAAATTTCACCTTTATTACGTCACACATACATTCTTTTTCAGTGACAACCATTGAATTATTACGCTATTCAATGGTGACAACGTTGTTAGCTATTTCAGGACAAACTTGGGACATATACATTTTATTATGTAGTTAGTTGACTTTCTACCACCTACTACTTTTAATTATATAGTCAACACAAATATGATTTACAATCTTCAACCCGTATTTTTTCGATTTGGAGTGGACAAACCCAAAAGATAAAATTAGAAGCCATTGAAAGGGATGACAATTTCTGGAATCATAAAATGAAACATGAGTTGGTTCGATTTTATATGAACTGCCTTCTCCCAGACATACACGTGGCATGCCTATACACGATGGTATTGTATCAGTAATGCAAAGCAGTTTACTATTCGGGCAGATACAGAATAAAATTCAGTCAAGATTTCTAGATTTTTCTGAATTTAATACATCAGTAGCACGGAATCTTTGCCAAGCGCTTATCTCCTAAAAGCAGTGTTTCTCATTAATGTTTTTAGGCTCGTTGATGCGCTTGTAGTGTACCTAACTTGATTAGCCGTTCTTAATCGATCGACAAAGATAAGCAATTGCTGATGTGGACGGTATCCGGATGGGTGACCGTCTAGTGGTATTTCAACTCGAGCATTTTCCGTGCTTTAGGAGGCACGTTCTCGTAGAATCGAGGTTCTTTTTTATGCATGCGGTCTACCTTCCGTTCCGTCTTTGCACGCTCCATATTCACGGTCGCCAGATCTCGTAGAATCGAGGTTCTTTTTTATGCGTGCGGTCTACCTATGGTCTCATCTGAAGACTTTAAAGAAAACTCATAGGAAATTTACTAATTAATTACTATTACAAAAAAATATGTACAAAATGACGTGGAAAAATCGATAGAGTGACAAAACAAAAAGCTTTGTCAAATAAAGTTTAAATTATTATTTTTCTGTAGGGTATGAAACCTCTACACACGTAAAGCCGTTGTTCTCGGCTATCACTAAATTGTGTAAGTCGTTATGCTAGTTGGAGATCTCTTAGGCGGCTTGGAAACTCCAACGAAGTTGAACACTAGCCTATCTCCACCAATTTGCAGTGGCCATGCATGGTGGAATATCTGTCCATTCTTTTCAGTAGTATTCCTGTTACCTTTATTCTTATTTCACTCAGCAGTGATTATGTGCTGATGATGATGATGTTTGTTATTGTTAAATGTCAATACGCTATACACGTTGATATCTCTAATATGTATGTATGTACTATCAATCTTCCCCATACCGTCATATTATGTAAAAAAAAACATCACAGAAAATTACCAAGAACTTATTAAAATATTATATTTCCTTGCCATTTAACGTTAAATGTATCTGTTTACACCAAAATCCTAAGGTTAAATTACACCCGAAGGTGAGGATTATTTTTACCAATGATTGTCCGAAACGTGTCTTCAGACGTCGAGCACAAACCGCTGGCTGAAAGCGGCCGTGATTCTGTAAAGCTTGCTAAGATAGTACAATACAAGTTCTCATAGAATTACGTAAACGCGATAGTTACGTCAATTCTTTGCAAACTTTACACTCGGGGTACTGATGCCTACGTATGTGTGTATCGGCGAAGATTTGGCTGCGTTCAGTAAAAAATATATAACGGTTGTATCAATGTCCCCCTATTCCCTCTAATGGGAAATTAAATTTAAAGTCGCGGCAACTCACATACATAAAATATGGCAGCTTTAAAACTTGATTATATCATGGATTATTAGTAATCCTATCTCTTCGGTAGGTATGTAAAAAGGAGAATGACCATTTTCTAAGGGGAATTCCACTTCGAAAATGTTTGTGTCACAATGATTTATTTTTTATTTTGTAGAAAAAATACTATATTTTCATAATCAGTAAACAGTTTTAATTTTCTGACCCGGGTTTAAGAGCTTTTTTCTTTTTTCTGATGCAGAATTTAAGATTATAAAATGCAAAAAATGGCTATTTACATAGTTTGTTTTAGTAATTCAATGGTTTAGAATTAGTAAGTCGGTAATCTTAAGGTTTTTTAATGGAGGCCACTAAAAAATACAATTTGTGTTTATTGTGATGTTTTGCAAAAGATTAAACGTAGGTATGCTAGACTTTTTGGCGGGATCTTGCAAAGTCACATAGCGTCTTCGTTTTATTTCCATAAATTCCTGTAATTTCAGGCTAATGCATATTATCAGTGGTGTTTTATCCAATAAAGATCAATCTATGTGCACACAAGTTCAGTGAAATTAATTATGTATATTGTGACTTTTCAAGTTATCTCAAAAGGTCCGTGAGAAGTTTTAGTACAATGACAACTATTTTACTAAAATATATCTGTTACGGACGGTGACTGATAGTGCGGACTATATGAAAATGATTTATTTAGTGACCAGAACTAAAATATAACTTGACACTGGCAAAAATAAGTCCTCATAAAAAAGATTTGGTAGCCAAACTTACCTATTCAAAATATAACTCGACACTGGCAAAAATAAGTCCTCGTAAAAAAGATTTGGTTGCCAAACTTACCTATTTATAATATAACTCGACACTGGCAAAAATGAGTCCTCATAAAAAAGATTCGGTTGCCAAACTTACCTATTTATAATATAACATGACAGTAGCAAAAATAAGTACTCATAAAATGGATTTGGTTGCCAAACTTAAAATTAAGAAGATTTTATTTTTCGTAAAATAAATTAATACTTTTAAGAAATTATTTTATGTTACTTGTTACTTTTTATAACTATACTATTATCGTAATAGGTTCTTACATTACATTCTGTTTGGAAAATAATCATTGTCATCAAACACAATTATAAATAAAATGTGTATTTGGCATTTCTGCTACCTTTAACCGACGAATATTATCTAATATCACTCTCGTAATTTCGTTTCATCATTACTAGCGTTATTCATCAGAAAAAGCTATATAGACCGTATTTAACTACGACAAACCTAATTTAACACCTGGCAACATTCGATATTAATAAAACTGTGATTCGAATGGCGTACGGTTTCAGATATCTGTGGTGCGGAAGGCGTACCTACAGGTGTAAAGGAGTTCAAGCGAATATATTATTAATGCTGTTTTTAATCCTCGGGATAGAAAAATATTAATATTTTGTGAATGAACATAATAAAATAAGACTTGATTTTTGAATCATATTTAATTGAGACACGCGATGACACAATAGTGGGCCCAAATATGGTCAATCTCCTTTGGTTTATATACCTTTTTATCTATAAAATAATTTTTTACACGTTTTGTAACAAAACGTCATTTTCAATCATATTTAACCGGGAGCACATTTCAGCGGAGGGTGCAATACGAATTGTGAGCAGTTTGCTCAGTAGTGGTGAACAGTTTAAGTTACATATATTAGGTCATTACATATGAAATTGGCGTTTTGTACGGGAGGAATATAAAGTCAATTTTTATTTTGTAAAATATATTTAATAAATCAAAGTATGCACCGTTGTTATCTATGCACTTTTGCCATCCCATAGGTAGTTTATTGATCCCTTTACTAAAAAACCATGGGGGCGAGAATTAATAAACTCTTTGAAGGCGGTTTGGACTGCCGCATCGGAGTTGAATTTTTTTCCTTGTAAAAAGTTTTCCAAATTCCGGAAAAAATGGTAATCTGTTGGAGCAAGGTCCGGGGAGTACGGTGGATGTCACAAACATTCCAATTGTAGCTCATCTAACTTAGCGGTTGTTTGTTGTGCAGTGTGTGGTCTTGGGTTGTCGTGAAGCAGCAGTGGCCTAGAGCGATTGACCAATCTCGGTTGTTTAGCAGCTAGTTCTTTCTTCATGGTTTGCAGTTGCTGACAATAGATATCTGCCGTAATCGTTTGGCCAGATTTTAGAAACCTGTAGTGAACGACAACGGCGCTAGTCCACCAAACACTCAAAAGTAACTTTTTCTGAGTCAATTTTCGTTTAAGGCAGGATTTGGCTGGGTCTCCAAGGTTCAGCCATTGCGACGAGCGCTTCCGATTATCGTACAGTATCCACTTTTCATCACAAGTAATGATTCGATTTAAAATCCCTTCATTATTGAGTCGGTTGAGCAAAGTAACACAGCAGTTGACGCGTGTTTGCAAGTTCGATTCACTCAATTCATGAGGTACCCATCGTTCAAGTTTTTTTACTTTCCCGATTTGCTTCATGTGGATTAATACAGTTTTATCACTTACCCCGAAGCCTGCAGCTATCTCTGAAGTGCTTTATAATGGATCCGCTTCCACAATAGCCTTTAATTCTTCATTTTCCACTTTGGTCTTCGGCCGTCCACGGGGTTGGTTCTGAAGGTCGGCTTTTCCGGAACGAAAACGTTGAAACCAAAAACGTACAGGGAATTAATATGGCTTACCGATGTACCTGCGCAGAAAATACATTTTCAAAGTGCGGGAAACGCTATTGGCCGACAGCTGCCGTCATGTTAGCGCGCGCCGTGCGGAGGGCCGTGACTTGCGAGTGAGATAGAACTAACAGCTGCAGTGTATTATGAACCTTATAGTAGTGATCTAAGGTTGATTGTAAGTTTGAAGCATTCTTTCGTTAATCTTCGGGGCCATACTTTCTTTTCTGTGCGAACGAAGATTCACGACGCGCCATATAAGTTGAGTAATACTGTACCGTGCTTTCTTTTGCGACACCAGCGCCGTACACATAATTAATCTTTCGAGCTGTTTCTGCAGCACTGGTGCCACGGCAGAACTCGTACTCGTAAATATACCGATATTTCATGTTTTCCATTGTGCGGTAATAAGCGACGCCAAAGAAAAAAATAATGAGGAAAATTTATAAATTTGAATTTGGAATTCTTAACCACAGAGGAGATATTTGAGATCAAAGTGGTCAGTACGACAAAACGCTAATTTCATATGTAAGGACCTAAATAATTTATACTGTTATGAAAATAAATAGATAGATTATTATATGTCTAATATCAATGATATTTTTTTTTGAAAATTGTTCATCGTCTCATATTATGTATCAACATGTCAATACATTAAGAAATCCGTATCTATTCTGATTTCCTTACATATACTATGCAATTTTCCAAAAGTACACACACATCAGTCATTCCACATTCTAGGTTGTGTGAGTGCATTCGTCGTTTGAAATCGTGAGCTGTCCGCGCCTTTGCGATAAAAACTCATCAGTCATTTTATTTTTTCCTTTGAGGATTTCCTTGAGGATCCTCAGGATTAGAAACATAAGCTGGATTTATTGTATAGATAGGTAACGGAACTAACAAATTTTTATCAAAACAAGTATACAAACCCCGGAACGAATATGCGATGTACTTAGCTCTCCTTTTGGCACGTGATCTGAAATCGGGGAGCATCGCGCATTAATTCCTCCCGCGACTGAGATCTAACCCGATAGTACCTATATTTCTTGCGTTTTAGATTCTGAATAGTGGAAACTTTTTATTTAAGTTTTCTGGAAATATACTCCGAAATTAATACCCGAACTCAGATCGTTCTCAGATCTGAATAATGGAATGGTTTACATTTACTATTCTTTGAAATTATACTTGAAAGCCTCCCGCATCTCAGATCGGTGCCCGTGCTGAGTACTGGAAGGGTTTCAATATACGCCGCGTCGTGTGTCCTCATGTCTGAGGGTCGTGAATCCCCCGTGAAATAATTTTATCTCGTATTACGTTACGCCAATTGTGGCTGTCCTTGGCTTGGCGGCGTGAAGAGCGTCGTGAAAGTTCGTATCCAGGGATTTGCGGATCTGGTCCGACCATCTGAGTGGACTGCGCCCTCTTGGACGTTTGCCATCAACCTTCCCGGTCACCATCAGCTGCTCGAGGTTGTCTCCGGTCTTTCTGGCTATGTGACCAAAGAATGTCAGGACTTTGCGCAGACACATGGATTAATAATTGAATAAATAAGTTTTGAGTTTAAGTTTTGAAGTTGACAGGCAGAAAAGTAAAGCAGAGAAATTGTTAAACGATTGAAAATAAGCCAAAGAGACTGGACTGTATTTCGGAATTAGAAACGCTGATTTACTTAAGAGTTGGAAATAATGATGTTAGTAGGAATGTATGCTATTGGAAACAACTCTAGTTCTAATGTATTTTAGCGTGAAATACGTTCCTTTACGTATGGAATACTGGTTGTCCTGGATGGAATGAAAATTACTGGTAACCTCGGCATTGCAGTCAGGGTATTTTGCCGCTACAACAAAAGGCCAGTCAAAAATAAGTCAATGTCAGTAATCCATATAGGCCAAACGAGCGTATCGTAACCAAGGTTAAGCGTAAATAGTTGGAAACGTGCGCTATCGTGGCACAGTTCAGTTGCTAAAAACACGCTGTAATATTTGAGGGGCGAGGGAGGCATCGCGAGAGCGTGAGGGTCCCGACAGAGGATCGATGCGGGCCTTGGGCCGGGCGACCCTGTATATCCGACCACGTGGCAGCCAAGGCGCGAGCGGCCGCGGCGTGGGGGACTCAGGCGGGGCGTGTGCGTGACGTCACAGGCGCGGGCTGGCGGTGGGCGCTACTGAGCCGTGTATCGATTCCTGAACGCCGTCATTCACACCATGGGCGGAAGGACCACTAATGCACCTTGCGCCGCAGTATGTCTACTGAATGGTGTCATTCATCGCGTTGAAGTTCTCGTTTCGATCGAAATATGTTAATATTGTTATCTTCGTGTTTATATGAGTTTATTAATGAACAAATATTTTTATGTTTCAGAAAAAGGTTTAACGAGTTTAACTTAATAAAAAAAAAACTTACATTACGTATACATTTTTACTTTATTTCGATAATTTTATTACTGCTTGTTTCTAAGCCCGCAATTATAGATTATTGAGAAGAGAAAAAAAGGACTAATTAGGGAAAAAAGATAAAACATTCTGATATTTTCGTACAGTCAGGCGCAAAATCATAATCTATAAATAATATAATAAACCAACAAGGGTTATAAAAAAGAGAACATCTTTTAGAAATTATTGTTTTACTACATGCGGTATAAGTAAATAGAGTGATTAGTGTAAACGAATTCCATACCTTTTAATAACGCGCACCTCTCGCGCTCAAATGGCGGGGACGCGATTCAAAATTCAAAACATGAAAACTATGAAACATCGGGCAAGTAATCACACAAACAATCACAATAAAAAGTTAAATGCATTACATTTTTTGAGAAAGAATTGTTTCCTTTTTCATATATTTTGCTTTGATAAAGTTTGGTTACTAAATCTAAAGTAAATAATTTACCTTCTATGTCAGATTTACCGCACATTAGTTAAAATGTTAACTCCGCACTTTATTTGTATAATGCCCGGATTACATAAGCGCCGCCGCTTCTCTACGAAATTACAATAGAGATGCAGAATATTATGTAATAACAAGGGCATGGATAAAAGAAATAAAAAAGAAGTATATTTTAATAAATAATAACACAAACGTTTATTTTGCTTTTTAGCTAAAAGATCCGGGTCATTCTAAGCAAGGTTCCGGAGTATATTATTTATTTATTTAATTGTAACCACTGGGCCGTGATGATTTCTAATACCTACAGCATTCGAAATTAAAACCGATATTCGCCCGATAGATTTTTTGACACGTTTTTATGCTTAAAAGTTAAGAAATAAACGTATATAAGCAGAGAGTAAATAATATACTTCTCTTAGCTATACCAAGAAAAGATAATACCATGATATTCAGACGGACTTTGTTCTCGCTGAAAGTATTGCCTTTTTACTTTTGTACGGGGCCCTAACAAAGTTGACCTAGTTCTCACTACAGGCAATGTAAAGATTCGTTTATAATGATAATACTCTACTGGGTGAAGTCTGTAGATATTTCTTTATAATAATGTTATGTATTTTTTTTATGAGGTGGGTATATTTGCGGCGCTTGTGTTAAGGTATATAAGTAGATAATAAAGGAGGTTTTTTGCACATTGTCAATTAGCGCGAGATATATGTACAGTTGACTTAATCATCAACGAAGGATTCATTTCATCTCCACTACTGGGACGCGAGCTTCCGTGGTACAACGAGGGCGAATAGGGCCTGACCGTAATTCATCGGCACTCAAGCTCCGTACAAAGTGCAATTTCGTAGTTAGCTTTGAATTATACTTAGTAAACAAGCAGGGGCGCTAATTTCGCTATTTGCAGCTTAATATCTATTATAAAACATATATAAATATGAAGCAGTAATTGTGGCGAAATTAACCCTCCTGGTATAGTAACCGGCAAACTTTTTGGCACTGCACAGATGCCAAATTTTAAGCCTCTTTGGTGGTGGGGTCCGGGCACCGGAGCGGGCGTGAGACAATAAATTAAAATAATATACCAGTACATTTACGTTGATCGACAGTGTACCGGCACACACGACTCTCCACTTTGCACAAATTGTATGCCACACGGTGTTTGCCTTGCTAAAAAACTTTTTTTAGGTTAGTACTATTGATTATGCTTATATCGACCACACACTCATGACGGTAAGTGGTGTTGAGGGATCTGGCTTCTGTTCCGTTAAGTTCCGGAAACCACCAGTTGGGGCTAGGCGACAGATTTTTCAACTTGGTAGTGGCAGTCATCCAGGGGGTGCCACAAAGTACCCTACCACCTTTATATGGTTTCTTTACGATGATTTACTTTACTGAAAGCTAGAGTTCATTGTAGGATTGGTATCCACTAACTACACTCCGGCATTCGACGTAGCTACCACTAAGATATCAGTCCCATACAAATAATAGGACTACTCTTTTTTACAATAACATTTTTTATTAATTGTAGGTATAAATAAATCTTTATATTTGATGTGTAACTCACCTAATGGTCAGACATCTGTCTCAATGGCCTCTGCAGCGTGCAGGTTGTTGACGCGCACGGTGCAGGTGGCGCGGCGGCGCGTGGTCTGCTCGCGCCGGCCGCCCTGCCCGTGGGGCTCATGGGAGCCATGCAGGCCTCGCATCGCCAACCGCTGCGCTTTGGCCGCCCGCTTCTGCAGCTCTTGCTGCTGCAACTATTGTGGAACATAGCTCGTGATGTTTGTTCATAAAACTATTTTTTTTTCACGAGCATGATTTGCGTGAACTAGCGTGACGTACGTCGCTATGACGCACTTCTGATCCAATAAAATAGGCAAATGTAGCTTGAATAAGCCGGCCAAGTGCGAGACTGTTTTGATTCGCTCACCGAGGGTTCCGACCTTCCTTAGATAGTTCCGTATATTTCTTAGTTTGGGCCATAACTGTTGGTAAAAGCCGGACCGCATAAAACGATGGAGCATTAAACACAATAAAAAACTTTTCACACCACCTGCTCAAATTATATGTCATGCATACCTAACCAAAAGTAAGTCATTAGAGCCCCGGACAATAATATTTTACTGAATTTCATTAAGACCCGCTGGTGCATAATGTGTGACAGTACAATACCTACTAATTTCCCTAATCTGTATAATATTACGAAGTAAAAAAGAGCGAGGCCTGATAGACTGCGAGATCAATGTTCCAAACTCAATGGTTAAAGAAATATGAATTTGTGGGATATGTGTTTTGTACCATACTTTTGTTTTGATAAAGTTATTCATTTATTTAATCAAAAGGAACAAATCTACAGAATTTCAAATAATTTCATTAAAATTTAGCATTACGGTATTATTATTTGCTTTTAAATAATTTAAGTGGTTTTTCACTTCTACATCTACAGCTCTTGACAATTTCATGGATAATTTAGTGCTGCAAAAGTTATGTAACGTAGATTTACAGGTGAACTGATGTAGTTAAACATAATTGGTAGTTGGTTCTTATCTGAAGAAAGTTCACTATTTTTCAGTATAATTCCACATTACTACCTCTAAATACCCAAGTATTTCGTAGGAATTTTGTATGCCAAAAAAATTTCAAAACTAAATAAGTGGATAGGTTGTAGGTCATGTCGAAACTCACCTGATTAAGACGCAGAGCATCTTGATATTCGAGAGCTGCGATGTCGTCAAACGCCCCCGCCTCTAGCATGGGCTGCTGCTCCAACAAAAGCCTCTCCTCTTCCTGAAGCCTCCTGAGGTTCTGCTCCAGGAGCGGATCGGCTACAAGAGCTGATTCATCAAGCTCCATCATTTCGGAGGAAGAGTCGTCACTCATCGATGATTTCTTCTGTATCGGACCTGAAACTATCCGCAACGGTTACACAAATCTCGTTTGAGTGAACGGCGTAGTTAGTCCATGTGCCTATGTGTACGTAATTTCTTACAAAAATATTTATTTTTATGCAAATCGGACTGAGTTCAATTGATAGCTTGTTAATAAGTAAAGGTTAGGCAAATTTACTATTTATTATAACTATAATATTATTTTACTACGGTTGTTTATACATATAATATTTAATCGCTTCCTTCTTATATGGTATAATATAAACAACGTGGTTCCATGGTTAAATGTTGAATGTCTATTCTAAATAGCAATTTTTCGCGATTTTTAAATTTACCTTTCATTTTATCAGTCTACCCGCCGGGATATTAGAACGATGGTATTATTTTGTCAAGATGCGTGCATACTAAATGATGTATTTTATCTTACAAATTTCGGGATGCGCGAAAGAGATAGTTTCTCGTCTTAATCCTGACGGGGTTCTATATCTATCATGATATACTTTATATAGGTAGGTGATTTAACTATAGTGGTATCATTGACAGTGTTACATACAATAACGTGAAGGAGAATGTTAAATTACTAGAATCATTTAGGATGTTACAATGATTCCGTGTAGGATCTAGTATATTAATCAGCTCTTGGCCCACTGAAATACTAAATAATAATGCAATCTTAATTGAAGAATTGGTAAATTACCCCGTTGCATAAGATATTTTTCTTAACTAATCATATATAAAAAATAATTTACGATATTTTTTTTTCATTTGAAACTGAAAATCTCTATTTATATAAAAATGAATCCCAATTTCCCTTGATCACGCCATAATTTGAGAACGACTTAACCGATTTCATCCATATTTTTTTAAAGTTTTCTAATACTCTGTAGAAGGTTCTTACGGAAAAAGAAATTAAGAAAGATGCGTAGAAAATTAGAAAATTTAAGAAAACTTAACGGTAGGGTAGGGTAGGATATCCCTCGGGTACGGGTGAAACTGCGGGGCGATACTTTATATTTTTTCACGAGGCCTAATTTGGAATAGGTACATTTCCATTACCTACTTCTAATACTAAGAGAGTTCAAGAATTCGCTTTATAAATCGGACGAATCGAGAACCTGCGTGTTGTAAAGACACGGTAGAATCAATGGTGGTTTGAAAGTATCTCAATTATAGCTGCACATAAATTATATTTAAAGCTTCTAAATGTTTTCCTAGCTTTAAAATGTTTCGCTCGTAATATTACGAACTATGCTATATTTCTACGGATAGATAATAGTATGGCTATTAGCTTTATTAATCAAATGGGAGTATGGTATAGAGAATCCACATTTAAATGATTTATCTTGATTAATATGGGAATGGTGGGAAAGGTATAACATCTGGCTTTTTGCGTCTCATATAAATGCGAAAGACAATGTTATAGCTGATGCAGAATCAAGACGAAATACTGATTAATAGAATGAGAATTTTCAATTTAGCTTTTCGATTAATAGCCCAAAGTCTCGGGCAGCCGGAGATAGTTTTATTCGCCTCTCGCACTAATGCCAAGTGTTCTAATTATGTGTCTTGCAAATCCAGACTCTATTACAGTGGGTGCTTTCACTATTTGCGGACGCAATAAGTTCTCTTATGAGTTCCATCCTCTTTAAAAATGCATGGTTTAAATAGTTTGTTTCCACAATTGATAAAGTAACTATATTAACGATTGCTATAATTAATTTGCGTTCAGACAAAAAATTGCATTGTTCACATTTCGGAGCTCATCATCAAATTTACCAAACGCTTATCCAGGGTGCCGTGGTGCTCTCCTGTTCACCAAGAGAGCCCATCGACCTTATGTAAGCATTACTAGCCCTCTAACTCTAACTGTATTTGATTAAACAATTTATTAGATAAGTAGGTCTGTTTAAATAACGTCGTGACTTCCTCTTCCAATCAAAACATCTAACTACGTTGAATAAATATATCTAAAGAATGAAGCTATGAAATATAATATAGCATCAAACAAAATTCGGAAGTGAAGTTCGATCGATGTTATATGAGTCGATTTATTCGAAGATATTATCACCCACCCACCCTTTAGCCAAGTTTTGAAGATTTATGCTTATTACTGTAAATGAATGAAAACCGTCAAAACGGCGTGCGGTGACGTTGTGAACGAATGAATTTAAAAATCGTGCGATGTTACGTGAAGGGTAGGGGAATCACGTTGTTTATTATTATATCTTCTGGCCATTCACATTTTGGCACATGGCGTAACTTATAAACACTGAAGAGACAGTTGATTAGTGGTTATTTATACTTCTACAACCCAAATAACTCATTGTTTTCTACGTTTCGGCCTACGGCTACGCTTACGTAACGAATATACTCGTAACATAGTGATGAATGATAATATAATGACTAACATGTTTATCTAGTATATAAATAACAATATTTGTGTTCGTTCGTTCGTCTTCTATGCGATCGCGCATCGCTTATCAGATTGAGCTGAAACTTTGTAGGTAACGTTGTTGTTGGCACTTGAGTGAAAGTATCTGACAAAGTAAAAATAATAAAAAGACACATGCAAAGTATCTTTAAATATATCATAATTTTTCGAATGCCGAGCATTAGCTAGTTTATTAGCATAAATAGACAGTAGGTATGCCCAACTAGCTACTACGGAAAGCGTCTAAGGGTCAGCTCACACCGTAATTTTTAAGATACCGATATAATATAGAAGTTTATTTACTACACAAAGAGGTACTCATTTTAGTGAGAGAATACGAATACCTTTCGCGTCGCGGGCGTCGCACTGCGCCTTACGTCGTCATGTCAGGAATTCTCTCACTGAAATGTGTAAGTACCTTTTGTGTAAGATGCATAAGGTTCTATATTGTATCGCTATCATAAAAAGTGTGCTCCGCGTCGTGTCGCGTCTCGCTAAGACGCTAAGTCTTGAATTAAAGTTTAGCTTTACTATAACTACCAAATGCTCTTGAAAAGTAAATACATGCTTTGTTTTTATGAGTTATCTTATGTTGCTATAATTTTTCTGCATTTATTTTAGACTGTTGGTGGTTTCACCAAGGTTTTGACATCAATATAAATATCGCCCAATGCTAAAGTGTGGACGCTTCTTAATCCAATAGATACGTCCACATTATATGTGAGCTACTCTCTCGGTATGGACGCTTGTGAAAATTTTTGCTCGCGCGCCAAATTGACCCGTACCTAGTGTTTTTAAAATAAAGTACGATACCACTAATCTAATCTATTCTCGCGTCTTCTTTGTAATAATATGTTACTGATTAAATATGTAAACAAGTATCAACTACACGACTGACTATTCTAGATTTTGAATTCATTAGTTACTATTATAATTTGGCTCCCTTTGCCTTGCTGGGCTCCAGTTTAGTAGACACAATTGGGCAGCACTCGAAGACCATTCAGCCGGTGTGGACACGGCTATTGGATTAAGAAATGTTTGAATTGCGTCATAAGAAACTACCTATAATAATGTGTGCGCATTTTTACGAATATTTACCTCATGTTATAAATTGTATTACCTATCTATCAATTTTTAGAATTTCTACAACATAAACGCAAAATCAAATCTCGTAAATTCAACTTCATTAATATTGTAAGTGAATCCGTTTAAATATTCATTCAGCAAATTTTAGCTGACCCACTGGAGTGTATGCAGAGATGCATAATTGTTAACCCATGCAATATCATTATTGTATGCACTTAAACAGCAGTGGAACCTGCGGTTGTTGGTCAATTAAACTGTTATTAAAATTACTATGGAAACAATTTGCGTATATTCAAAATTTGTTCATGGTTATTGAACACAGTGGACCGTAACATTCACTATTCACCAAACTGGCGAGCGAAAATGGCATTATTGTATGTGGCGTGAGGCTAACATCCCCGGCCCCCGATCATCGAGCGTGTTTAACCGAATTTCCCCAACATAAACAAGATACTTAGTAGTTTTCGAAGACTTAGGAATGCTTCACACACGATGTCTGGCCGGTTGCCATTATACCCGCGAAATAACAACGTATACCCATTGTTGATTTATTACTTAATTGTACCGAAATCATTACGTAGTTTTACAGTGAGCAATTACATGTCAGTATAGGTACTCTAAAATTTGATACGTTTTCTTTAAATTACTACTCGCATTGATATTTTAGCTCCATACTATAAAAAATCCTTATACTGAAAACTATTTTTTTGATTGAAGAATGATTATAGTTAAGTGCTTATTAGGAATTATGGTTATTTCAAGATAGTCAAAAATGGACTCACTTGCACGTGTTAGTAATTAAAACGAAAAACACTTCATTCTAAAATTATTTAGAACGTAAAAACATTTAAAAAAATATTTCGTTAATTTCTTACTTTTATTAATGTAGAACTGACGAATTAGCGATAGTGTTAGCGACATTTTGTTTAGGCGATTACTTTTGCGTTTCTCATTAAAAGTAAATAAGCGTGAAAAGTAAATTAAGCAGAAAATAATAAATATAATAAAACTTACTGTTTAACATCCACTGTGACATAAAAACGGTGAATTATAAAAAAAATGCTAAAACAAAACACTTGTGCATTAAAATCTATAAATCATAAAAATGTCCATATCCATACCGATATTGTTTGTAAATAGTTTAAATTGTCAAACGCATTTATATGTGTTAAAGTTACTATAAATTATATCATTGAATATAAAATTATCATAAATTGATCTTGTAAAGATTTATGAGACAGTATCCGAATGATCAAATCATAAATTCTTTTTTATTATTTGCTTTCGGTATAAACTTTTTTATAAGCAAATAAATTAAAGCTAAACCGTGCGTTATGACGTGACAGTAATTTATCGATTTTGAACTCAAACATAACGAAAAGGTAATAAATAACAATTTTATTAGGTATCTTAATTTTTACATCTTTTATACTAATATTTACACTAGAACTCGTGACACTCCCGCGCCTCTTACACATTAATATCACAATGATCGTCTCTGTCGATTACATATAGTCCATGTTTAGGTAATACAGAACACTATGTCATACAGTCAGTGATCACTGCCGACCTCGTCCTTCTCATCGTCCTTTCCACCTGAAATTACCGAAAATCAACATAAAAGAAAGAAAAAACAAAATACATGCTGTCAAATAAAATTGGTAAAGCATGCAAAATAACGTTTAATAAAAAAAATACGAATCACTTTTAAAGAATCGATTAGAAGTCAATACATTATGCCTATTACATTTATCAACATTCGCTAATGTGATTATAATTTAAGAAATTTCTAAATCATAAAAAGGTCAAAAGACTGACAAGTATAACTCTAGAGATAAAAGGTGCCGAAAAATTTACACTTACTCAAATACGGCTCCCCCATAGTCCCGGGCAAGTAGGGGCAGCTGGTGACGTGATTGAAGTTCTGCGACTGCATCTCCTCTTGATCTGTCTCCCGATGATAGAAGTAGTTGAAGTTAGACACGATGACGGGAACCGGGAGCGCAATAGTGAGTACACCGGCGATAGCGCAGAGCGAGCCAACAATCTTCCCCCATACTCCAACAGGCCTACACACGAAATGTATTCCGTCAACCTGAAGATCTTTCATTACAATTTGAAAACTATGAAGAAGAAAAAGTGATGTATGTAAACGATAATAATAACGTAATTGTTAATATTTATGGACGCAATAATGATACACATGCGTTATATTATGACTTTGTATCTTCATTTTTACTACAACATAGGACAACAAACTAAACAGAAATTAACTACAACAATTAAAAAATTCAGGTTCCCTGTAATTATAGTGGTAAGACCATTCGCTTTTGAAAATATATTATCGCAAGCAATAACATCCATTCATCAGCTCTCATACTCGCCAGCTTGCTACAGGGTGTACCTGTAACACGGTTATGTTTATCGCTATGCAGTTTGTTTATCGCCAGCTCGGTTATAGCATTCAATTAAAGTTCCAAAACTTTTAGTTGAATAACGTATTTACAAGTATTATTCAATTTTATACTATGCTGAGTTTACAGTGTTTAAAATTGAATAAATACCTTATCAACACTTCACCAACAAAGGATTTCGATGTCCATTTGAATGCTCATTTATTTAGAGTTTATGTGTAAATAAACAAAGTGAAAACAAAAGATATACCTATGTATAACTAAACATTGACAACTACCACGGACTATTGATTCCTAAAAAACGTTGCAGTCATGCAGTCGATAGTTTACGGCACTAACAGTGATATACGAACGCATCTCTATCGAAAATGGTGTGAAAGCTAATGATAAAATAAGCCAATGACATAAATAAAGCGATGATATATCTGAACGCCAATTTTACATAGTAAGTAGCACATTTGTAAAATTTATCACATCATCATTGGGACAAATACGTAAACAGGATTGCAGGGCATTCCAAAATAACTAGGTGAAGAGAGAGACATTATAAAGTAGTATGCTCGGTACATTAGGTGAATACAAGCAAAATAATCTAATGCCTTCTATGAAGAATATACTCGACATGATGTCATAGTGAGTGCACAGTCGGAATGATCACCATTTTCGATGAGCTAATGTCAACATGGTTTGTAACAGTCACAACACCGACACAGGTAACACGGAGGTACATTTACTCATTAGCGAAAGCGTTACAAAGGAGCGTTTATTTGTGGACGTGGGTTTCAAGTACATCGATGTCTCACTTCAACTCGATTTGTGAGTATGCAGCTATAGTGCATGTGTGAATATCATACGAGTTGAAGTGAACTCAAGCCGTTCTCTCTCATATAGAATACGCTTTGGGAAGGGCGATTGTCACACCGACGACGAGTCTCATATAAGTCTAATAGGCCAATGTATTTGTCGTTTTGATGGAAAATTTTACAAACTATACTTTCACGTAAAATTGTTAAGGTTCAGGAAGAAAATGATGACAAAAGTAGACTTCAAATAAGTAACAAGACAGGGATCAGTTTCGTACGTGCAGTTTTTTTTTTTTTATAAAAAAGAGTGAATAAATTGTGACTAGAACTGTATAGTTCTAAGCGCACCGATAAAATCAAACGGAAGCAAATATTTAGTTATATGATGTGGCGAAAGAAAATCACAGACGTGTTAAAAAAATGCCAATGTAAGGTTGTGGGATAAAATGATTGACGGAAGGCATAGATGAAATTTAGGGTGAAGTCGCAGTATCATACGTCATGTCTCCGTATCCTACGGTCGTCATTGTCACGACCGCCCACCAAAACGCATCAGGTATTGATTTGAAGAAGCTGTTCTCACTTCCGGCTTCAGCGAAGTACACCGCAGATGAAAACAGCACCACACCTTTAAGAACAAGCACACACCAACGGAGAATACAGTGCGACATACAGTGACAGGGAGCGCTTGCGAGCGGGCGGGGGCAGGCCGCGCGACGCGGGTTACCTCATGTCTCCATAGCCGACTGTGGTCATCGTTATGACAGCCCACCAAAATGCGTCGGGTATTGAGGAAAAATTTGTATCGAGGCAATCTTTATCAGCAAAGAAAACGGCACTGGAGAACACGACCACCCCTGCGAACACAAAACAAATTGTGCACGCTACTCGCAACTGCCCGCACCACGCCCGCACCGCCGCGCCGGCGATGGCGTGGGTCACGCGCTGCTCCAAAATGGCTGCGCCTCCAGCCGCATCTGCTTCCGACTTTATGCTCTTCAGGACACACTCATATAATATTGCTTTGCTTTAATACATCTCTGATAAATAAGCATTAGTAATCTTCCATGTTATAATACGTAGAAATGAAAAAAGGTGACTGTTTCTATAGGTACCTGTACTAGCATGGTAAATGTATTTATTTATTTTTATTTATTTAGAATGAAAATAAATAGAAAATTTAAGCTCACCAATGAATAGGAAAAATATCAACAAGCCGAGCTCTCGCATTGATGCTTTCAGTGTTCGTCCCAGGATCTGCAGACCCTTGGAGTGGCGTGAGAGTTTGAAGATGCGGAAGACACGCACGAGACGTATCACACGGAGAATTGCGAGACTCATTGCCTGGTTGGTGGATTTATCTTGCGGTGAAACCGGAGCACGTGGTAGATTTAAAGTGTCTTCTTCTTCAGCTACGACGGTGGCCAGGGTGATGAAGTAAGGGATGATAGCTATTATGTCTATTATGTTCATCACGTCTCTAAAGAAATTGAACTTGTTCGGACAGGCCAGAAACCGCACTATGAGTTCGAAAGTGAACCAGATGATACAGAGCGTCTCGATAAGGAAGAAGGGGTCGGTGATGTCGGGCACTTCGTCTTCTTCGATCTTGGTTCCGTTAGTTGTCGTGTTGAACACCTTGTAGTGTTTGAACTCTGGGAGAGTTTCAAGGCAGAAGATTACAATGGACAACAGGATAACGAAAACTGAGATGATCGCGACGACGCGAGCGGCTTGGGAGCTCTCGGGGTATTCGAAGAGCAGCCAGATTTTGCGTTGGCGCTCGTTGGAGGGCAGAGGTTTCTCCTCCTCCTTGATGAAACCCTCATCCTCACTGAAATCAATTAGGGACGCGTGAAATTGGAATATTTGAGACACAAAAAGCTTAATTATAATAAAAATTACCGGAATTTGTTGGTGGCCTGTTCTCCCAGTTCGTAGAACTTGATTTCTTCGGAGAACACGTCAAGGGGTACATTAACAGGACGACGGAGTCGTCCGCCGCTCTGGTAGTAATACAGAATGGCGTCGAATGAAGGGCGGTTTCGGTCGAAGAAGTATTCGTTCCTGGAACAAGAATTCTATGTATAAGATGTCTGCCAAACTATGAAATCTGGTGAATAATTACCTAAATGAAATGAAACTCCCGTATTTTTATTTTCTGTTATAGATAAACTATAGCACACATACCTCAGCGGATCGAAGTATCGTATCCTTCGGGTTGGGTCCCCTAGAAGCGTCTCCGGGAACTGGTTGAGCGTTCGGAGTTGTGTCTCGAATCGCATTCCACTGACCTGTGGACAAATAATAATAACTTTATTGAAATTAAGATACTTAGTTTAAGTCTACATACATCGGAAGCATCGAGGTAAAATCCCTTGAGTACTAATATGTCCTGAAAAATCTAATTCCGCAACTAGTCAGTGCTTCTGCATTGATTTTAAACAGTAAGTATACCAATTACAGCATCGTGTGTTTTTGACTTGGCCAATCAGCTTTGGTATTCTGAAACGTTTTTGACAGCAACCGACGACGACTCCGTTGTGACGGTTAGTCCGGGAGGTAGCGTTGCAAACACAAAAGTCATAGTAAGCCGGCTGACGTTGAAATGTATAGTTGATCTTATATGACTAATAAGTGAACCGACCGTCTGCTCAAGTAAGTGCTCAAGTCTTCTACATCCGTCATCAGCCACTCCCAATAAAAAAAAAGACATAGTACGCCGGCTCAAACTTGTTTCATAAGTATTTGACATAATACTGAGCTGAAAAAAATCGTCTGCTGCATGGTGGAGGGGGGAACACGCGTCAGCTGCTCGCATGAATTTGTAAAAAAAAAAGTTTACCCCTGCCGTAACCTTCCAATCCTAAACCCACCGCGGGTACATCGCTGATGCGTGGTTCACATATTAGTCATTCAAGATCTATTGAAAAATATGGCCATCGATCGGCGTATTAATACTACCTAAAATGCATCAGTACCTCCCGGACTATTGCATGTCGAAACAATTGAATACTTGAATAGGTCAAAAGAATTAATGGGCTGGAAGGTGTATTGTAAACATCAACTGCGCTCTGCGAGTGGGTTTCATTTATTTTAATGATCTGAGTCGTAATCCCAAGCTAAGCAAACTTATGATATGGAAACTAGATAAAGGCTAATTTTATTTCATATTTTAGTAAAACTTTAATGTACTGAATATACCAATTTTAAAGGTTTAATATGAAGGCTATTCATTGGTTTAACTTTATCTTAATATTACGACTTAAACTTCACAAAAAGAAAGCTAGATATAGCGCCCATATTTTGAAAATATTGAAACAATTAACATTTTTTCACGAATAATGTTTAATAACATACTCGTATGTAAGTACATACTACTAAATTGACGAGATATTTTTTTATAAGGAATAATAAAAATAAGCCAGATATCAAAGACTTCTATATAGAATTTGGAAGAATTTTAGCATTTCCAGTAAATAAAAATGCATTGACTTTGTAGTGCTGTGCACAATTTAATCAATGTTTATTTCAACAAGAATAGTTTAAGAATTACTCGCCAAAAGTCTCAACTGTTGAGCTTGACGACGTTTTTCCAAGATATCTTCATCATTGGCTGATTTAAGGATGCCCATAATATGACTTATCCGAGCTGCAGATATCTGAAATATGTATACCAACTCTGTAACCACTATAAAATTAGTATCATCATCATATTCTGTCACGAGATGTCCTCTGCTGAACTGGGCCTTTGTTTTTGACTGATTTCGACAAAGAACAGTCTTGGATTTATAATAAATAATTTGTAATAAAACATACTTACTTCAAATATCATAACATTACACAGAAACTATCATAAATGAAAGTGATCCACAAAGTGACAGGTTTTTTTTTATAATGGATACATAATACGACCTTAATAGGAGCTTCCTAAAATTAAACATTAATTAATTGACCAATTGAAAAATGTAGCACCGCACTACGAATGTATAGAGAATAGACCGCGACGACGGACGTCGTCGTCGTCAGCTGTCAAAAAAGAACAGAATTGCACTACAGAGCGCATGTGTGTGGCGCGGAATTGGCAGAATAGATTTTATACAAAATTAACGTCATTGCGTTTCTTTGAGTTATTATCTCACGGTAGGGTAACTATAGACAGAATATTATGATAGAAACTATATTCATTGAGAAATTATCTTCTTCTTTCTTATATATAAAATTCTACTGCACGTGTGTATGTCACTGAATTCTTCCTAAACGGCTGCACCGATTTGAATGTTTTTTTTTGTATGCGATAGGGTGGCGCCTTGGATGCTTTAAATTAAAAAATCAGCAAAATGCAGTTGATAATATAACCTAGATACCGAAAGCAGCGCCATCTGCCGGGATGATTTGTGAATCTAAACCATCCAGGGCGCCACCCAAACGCATACAAAAAAAATCATTCAAATCGGTCGGTAGAGTAGGGTAGGGTAAGATAGCACCACAGGGTAGGGCAGCACCACGCAAACGTAGTCGCGCCGGGCAGCTAGTATGATTATAAAAATTAAAGGTGGCGCCCATACAAGAGAGAGTCTTTTTTTGCCATTTTTTTTTCATAGCAAAGTTGAGTTAGTTAATATTGTACGGGACCCTCTGTGTGCGAGTCCGACTCGCACTTGGCCGGTTTTTAAATACTAGCTTTACGACTTCGGATTCAACAGCGTCCCCTTCTTTTGGAATGGTTTTTCTAAAAAGCATCTCTTATAGGCTATAAAAGGAAATATTGTATAGGCTAACTTTTGAGTTTAACGAACATTAGTACCCCTTTTTGCCGTTAGAGGTCGATTTTCGAGAAACCCAAAAACACGTGTTTCTTTATTTTCTATCCGAAGTATTAATACCAAGTTTCAAGTAAATCGGACCACGCGGTACGTTTCTTCTCATCATCTGCCTGCCCTGTTCCCAGTCATTTGGGGTCGGCACAATATGTATGCTTCTTCCATTCGTCTCTTCTATCCGTCATACTAGCATCCACTCCTTTCTTACTCATATCAACTTTCACACAATCCATCCATCTCTTTTTTGGTCTTCCTCTTCCCGTATATCCATCTACTTTCATATTCATCACTTTTTTAGTGACGTGGCTTTCATTTCTCCTCATAACATGTCCATACCAGGATAAACGGTTCCCTCTCAACTTTTCAGTCACTGGCGCTACTTTCACGGAAGGTTTCTTCTATACAAACTTAAACACCCCCTAAACCCCTTTCAGCGGAAGTTTTCAAAAACGAATAGTGAGATTTATTACATTTTATCAAGATAAAAGGAACCCGTGTGCAACATTTCAAGTTTGTAGACCCAGCGATTTGGTTGAAGAATCATTCAGTCAAGTAATTATATATTGGCCCTGATTCTGTTGTTCACAACTATACTCTATTTCACATAAGATGAGTCGTCAAGGTCAAGGGTTTTTTACCAATATCTAGTGAAATTCCATTTGATTACTCTGAAATAATATTCACAATATTTCGTGAAACCTAGCTCTATCATAGTATTCCTTTATTATATCGAAATGAACATTAACCATTGAGAAATTTAATAAAATACCATGTGTCACCGAACTCATGTTATTTGAAATAGACTATAAACTAATTTTAATCTCACTATGTCTCTTTCTAACAATGTACATAAGAAAAGGATGTAAGAATTTAGTCCTGTCAAATTAGTCCAATGCTAGTTTTCAATATATATTTAGTCGCCATCTATCGCGGTTACGCCTAAATACACGCAAAATAAGACGGCAAAGATTAATTTGACAACTTAACATATGTTCTATCCTTTTTCAATAATGCTCGTAAGAAAGATATGAGATGTGACTAAAATTAGTTTAGTGCGATTTACAACAGAATCGGCACCATTATCGGCCTTACTCATAAACGCTATTTAACTAAATCTACTGAATAAATTAAATAACGTCACCTTGCTGTCATTGTCAAACAATTTGACGTTATTTAGGTGACCACTTAATCAGCTTATTAGTTAAATAACGTTTTATGAGTAAGGGGGTTTAGGTATATCGATAATAGTAAATTACAAAGTCGAAGTAGTTCTAGGTGATTAGGTTCTTGTAGCTCCGCGTTTGAATACATTCTCACGCTCGTTAGTCATGATGGCTGGTAAAGCCTAGATGGGGATTAACTCTCACAGTACAGTGCAGTGCAGCATAGCTAACAACTGTGTACTTATAATCTTCCTATACAGAGTGTAAGTGTTATTACATGTGCACATTTGGTGGAGCAAACAGCCAAAGAAAAAAGTATTTATATCTTCGTTGATCAATGGCGATTGACATTTTAAAATGGCTTCATTAGTTCCTCTTTTAACCACCGGGCCAGATAATTATGTTAGACTATAGAATTTTGCATCGGTCTTTGAATTTTACGAAATATTAAAAAACTGCTATGTGCCTGCTGCGCTGACTTCACCCGTGTCGTTGGCGCCAGACTTATGAAGGTAGGTAAGGTAGCCAGCCAAGAGGAATTATCTTATCTTAGTTATTAATGTTCACTGTTAGATTTTTGTTGAAATACGACATCGAGAATCTTGGAATCCAGCGATGGAAATATATTACTAGGTTGTTGACATTTTTATGGAAAAATATGCGGCACCTTTTATAGTATTGAACCCAAATACGATGATACGGTGAAAAGTATATCATCTATATATAATATATATATATATATATATATATATATAATATAATATATCATGTTGAAAACCGGTGTTGATTTAGTATGGAAACATACATTTTTTTTCCGATTTTGAAGAAATATGGGTTGAGGGGTTTATACGGTTCGATCTTGGAACGCTGTTGAAACGGCGGGGACAGCTTCTTTGAACAATAGTTTTCTCTTTACGGTTGTCCCTTTTTATATGTTATTCTGGAGTACCTATACCCCTCTATCTATTTGCACAAACGCCTTCATAATATTATTAGGATAACACTGGAAGCCTATTACTGCCTATGTCACGTTTGTGATTCTGAACATCTTTTACTGTGGGACCAACTCTGAAATCAGCATGTTGAATCCAACTTAGGCTTCACAGATATTACCTATATTATAACAAGTACCTATTTACTCTGTACATAAGATAGCACCGAAACTCTTGAAGAAGTCAGCGTCGCGTCGGCTTCGTCTGCTGATACATAGACATAGTTCGCAACGTTTCATTCCTGATTGGATTAGTTGCAGTATTAATAAAATGGTGCTGGTTTTATTGTGCGCTGGTCGTAATCTCGATGCGATAGTAATTCACGATCGTTAAACTAGTATTTTATTAGTCCTCGATCTTTAACACCATACCTAATTTCATTTGATATTTTATTTATATTTTACCATGAATGAAAAATAATTAACTATCACTAGTGAGTGTTCGGCATTAGGTAGGTACTTTTCCAGTCCTTTGTGCCTTTTATGCATGACAAGTAGGTATATAGACATAGCTCTGAGAATAAGCAAGCCGAAGTGGCAGTGGGCAGGCCATATTTGTCGCAGAACCGATAACCGATGGGGTAAACGCGTTCTTGACTAAAGTTCACACTCAGGCAAGCGAAGTGTGGTAGTTCACCGCTAGGTAAAACGATGACCTGCGAAACTTGCTGGACGGTAGGTGGATGCTGAAAGTGGAGGACCGGAAGATGAGGCGACTATTGGGAAAGGCATACGTCCAGCAGTGGACGTCCACGGGCTGATGATGAGGATGATGATGAAGTAGGTATAAAGGTACCTCAATGATCAGTTGTATAACAGGATGTTCATAATTTATAAGGAACAAAGTAAATTTGAAGGAAACGCATCAATTGATTCAAATAAATTCATCATATTTGTGTATACATTATGCCACCACCATAATCATTTAATGGCGATTATTTTTGGAAATGTTTTTTCAAACATAATACCCAAACATAAAAAAGACAACGAGGAGATAAACAAAAAATAATAATCTCAAAAAGTTCATATTTAAAGAGATTACTGGCTTTTGTACAAGGTGAACTTGTCCCGAGTGCAGTTTTCTAGACATCTTTATCATTATTTTATTATTTAATGAGCTACTTGAAATAAGCTCTTTCTTTCAAGAATTTCTCTAAATGAGATTTGAATTTAAAATTTAAAATACTACTTTTGGCAAGGGGATGACTGCTTGGTAACCAAAAGTGGTATTTTAATATAAAAGAGCACACTATTTTCAAGCAACAACTTTTGCACTTTAGTTATACGACTTTTGACCACTAAGTATGTGTGTACTGTATGAAGTGCCTAGGTGATCCTTAGCTGCATAACAGCGAACAATTTGGAGACTATTGCCATTGTTATCATTTACTTTATTAAGTTCATTGTCCTTTCTTTCCTCGAAAATAAATGAAATATCGTGAGCAATCAAGATTATGTCTTGGAGACCAAATACAACAAATGGTAAATCATTAGTATATACTAGAAACATAAATGGCCATAGTAATAAACTCTGGGGTACCCCTAAAGAGCTCATTATTGTAACAATTATTTCTGACGTAATTGAAGATTAAATAACATATAATGAGCATAACGAGATCATGAACAGTTCCACGAATACAATTATATTCATGCTTTAGGAGTAGAGTACGGTGGTTAACGCAGATTTACATAGATCGCAAATAACGCAAATTGCATCTTATAAATTTTCAGGCTTCATAGATGTGCTTCTATAATTTTTCCTCGACTTCCGATGTCGATCCTCCCGTCGTGAAACTTTAAAAGTAGATACTCATACTTATTAAAGTGGCTTATCATTTGTTTAAGCATCTTTCAAAGATTTAATACTTTGATGAAAGTACTGACACTATACACTGTATAATTATAATCCTCTGTGCCGTGTCTAGTAAGACAATAACTTTGTATACCAATTATCTATACACATGATGGATATGACAATAAATGAAACCACGTAAAGTACTCATAAATACGAACAACTTTTACAATGGGACCAAATTCGAAATTGCAAAAAAATACAGCTGTTTCATATAAAATGTCTCATCGGCTAAAATTTATGAAAGAGCTGTTTTTTTTTTTGCGAATTCGAAGTTAATCCCATAATAAAAATTAATTTATTGTCGCATTGTCGTATTCACCCTGTATATAATAATATCAAGTGCTGTTCGTTAGTTCCGCTAAAACTCAAAAACGACTTAACCGATTTGTTTTTTTTTGTTTGTTTTGTCGCTCTAATATTAAAAAGAAAAGAGGGAAAAACACAAAAAAAATGGTGGTACGAAGTTCACTGGGTCAACTAATATAAAATAAACACGACCTGACTGATTAATCAATTCAGAACCTAAACCATAGAACCATGTAATTTGGAGGATATTGTTTCAAAGGTGTACCTACTAAGAAATAATTTTACGGGTTTTATCCAGAAATGCCGGGAAAACACGAAAACCCCTTGTGAATGCAAGTAAAGCCAGTAATACAAAATTAGTAATGCAGTATAATTCACAGTTACATAACATTATGCTACCTTCTGATAGCAGATCAAGTTCAAGGGATGTACAGAGGGCGATCATTTGTATTTAAAAATAAAGTATCTTTGAGAGAGGTAGAGCGTAGCGTTTATTCGTTCAAAGAGCAGCTCGACTGGGGAAGTCCCTCCACCATACAGAATACTGCAGCCAAATAACTTTACGTTGTGTAAGTTATGTTCCTGCGCGTGTGTATGGTCGCCAGAGCTCATAGGGGAGAGGGAAAGGTCGGTAACGCGTGAGCGATGCTTCGTTTGTTGCAAGCGTCTATAAGGCTACGGTAACCGCTTTCCATCAGGCGGGTCGTCTGCTTGTTTACCGACTTAGTAGTATAAAAATAAGAAAAATCTCTTTATGGAACTAAAATAGAAGAAATATTTTTTAGAGAAAAAATACCAAAATAGAAGCGGGATTATTTAAATATGTTTACATTGAAACTATGAGTCAATGCTCTACAGTACCATGGACAAGCAGCGAACTGTGTAGTTATGTCATGGTCACGCGAGCTACACTGGTGCGAGTCAGTAGGTCAGACTACACTTTGGCTAAATCAGCGTCGTTCATGTGTTACTTTCGTATTTTTATATTACATTTATTATCCAATAGTTGCATTTTTATGCCGAGGGATAAAAATGATCTGGCACATAGACTCAAGTTCACTATTGAAGGTATGATGCCGAGGTCAAGAGTGTTTGATGACGTATGATATTATGAAGGCAGAATAAGAAGTAAACAGTAACATGACGACTGATAGGACAGGAGCTAATTCTATACGTTTTAGGTCTATATTAGCGAACAACAAATAATTAAAATGATTAGAAATTGGAGTGTAAATTTTTCTTTATTATAAATTATAATGATATCTTATAAAATACAGGCGTGATCATAGAGGCGGAGCTCAAATGACTGTGTCTCGTATAGACATCACTTGAGGAGAAGCCCCAAAATAAGCTGAAATTTAATATCTAAATATTTGTTAATGTCGGGGTTATGTTATAATGATGTTTGTTATGGTTTTTACCTTTTGCCAGTTACGAGGCAGTATGACTCCTTAAGTCGGAATATTTCTACTCTTTCCCAAGCGTAGATATAATACTTTTAATCAATATATTAAATAATATTCCCTATTATGTCGTAAATCGTCATTAGTGCTGAATAAAATATAGTTCGATTTGACGTATTCACGGAAGTTCTAGTTAGTGGGCAACAGGTGGTCGTATTGGTAGACATATTGTATCGAAAGTATATGGAGGTTCGTTCATTAAAAATATATTATATTTTCTATAAAAATAGCATAAGTTGTTATATTCCAGAGCTATATTTATTGTTTACAATTCGTAAAATATCAAATAAGACATGTTGCTTACAAATTAGCTAACGTAAATGGTAGGAAAGCACGTGATCGTATTCTATTATAGGAAATTTCGTGGAAAACTGATAAATATTAAGTTTTATTCCTTGCTTATGCTAATGCTAGTAATACAAAGGAAAACTGCTGTGGCTCAAACTTTTCACGAATTAATACGAGACTATTATTGTTAAGTTTAAGTTTGTCACGACAACGTTTC
Organism: Polyploca ridens; assembly: GCA_951394255.1. Lineage (NCBI taxonomy): Eukaryota > Metazoa > Arthropoda > Insecta > Lepidoptera > Drepanidae > Polyploca > Polyploca ridens. Next base: position 13,324,784 of record OX596244.1, read on the forward strand.
GTTTGGTTCTTAAATCTTGCGGATATTTTTCATCACTATTCACACATTTAGTACATACTTTTATGTGTATAGCGTTGTGTTGGTGTACTCAGCATGATTCATAAAAATCAATGAAAGAAATGTACGCACAGTCGACACAAAAGCTATACGTAAACACTGCCTTGTCTTGGAGGCGTCGAAATTTAGGTAATCTGATCAATATTTACAATCGTTGCGAATAAGCTTTACACGCATAAATTAATTTTACGATTTCGCGAGCCCAGCGTGTGTTTCACACAATATTTCTTTCACCGCCGCGGATGTAACTCTGCGGCTGGCAATGGACGGATCCAAAAATACATTTTATTGTGTGTTCTTCAAGGGCGGGCGGCGCGCTTACTGCAGTTTTACACCGGCACGCTTTTATGAAGAGATTTTAATTAATTTTCCGTTATAAATGAAAACCGCGAATGATCGCATGTATTAAGGTCAGATTTATATTTTTATAGGTTGATATGACGCGTGCCGGGCGGTTCTGGACACGTTTTGTTACTCGTACACTAGGTAGGCCACCGAAGCAATTGCAACCATGTAGCGTGGGCGAGATGGATACTAAAATATTTATATGCGGGCAATGGTCACTGACTCTCCATTCTCAAGGACGAGTTTCTTCATTTATATTGTTCTGCGAGTGATTGATCATTCGATAAATATGGTGCAATTGACTTTTCAATCCATATGGCGTGTTAATTGAGTACTTGTTGCCAGCATATATTTCGACATCAAAGTCTAATTGAATTTTTTATTGTTTCACCTGAAATAAGTCAACTTAAACTCATTTATTCAGTTTAGACCCTAATGAGTCACTTATGAACGATAGATAAAATTGACTCTACCATTGACTCCCATTTATTAATTGTCTTATTATCATTTAGATCACACGTGTGTATGCATCAGATAATATTATGTTGGTGTGCAATGCAGACTTATAGGCGCATTACAGCGCTTGAGTTTCGGACAATAAGGAAGATACTGCTAATATTATTTGAAACGGCCACGTAGCTACAAAGAACCATTTATCTCACGGCTACTCAAAAAATATTCCATCAAGTGAACTAAAATCAATGTAAATAATATAGAAATACCAAAACTGGGATAGGCGGCGGTAACAAGTAGGCGGTACTCGCTCCACAGAACCGTATTGCGGGATTTTGGCAACGGCACCTGCGCACTGCCGATGCCGTAAGTGCATTAACTAAAGCCATTTGTCATCGGCGTGAAATGTAAGTGCCGCCGTTTAATGTTACGACTTTACATAGAACCAATAAATATATGATATGTCATACATAAAATTGTGTTAACACATTTTGTTTATTTTTCATTAATCTAAAATTATGAAAAATTATATGTTTGGTTATTATTTTTTAAGCTAACAGCCGTAATCTATTGTTAGGTGAGATGGTACAAATACAATAGGAAACACATCACATACAAATCTGGATGATTTATACATCGTTGTTTTTATGGCTAGGTACCTACTTTTATAAACAGGCTTAATAATAAATCTTTCGAAAAAATTAATACTCGCATCAATGACACATATGTTAGTCGTTATTTCCGCAGACTCTACCTCGCCCGCCGCCGACTGGCTTGGGCGAATCAGATTGCACCGGTGAGATTGCACGAGTTTCAGGTACCTACTGCGTATTACATTAATTTTTCTCGTTGACGATAAGAATAATGTAGTACCTATCTAGAAGTTCGTTGTATTTTTAAATTAATTAATAACAGGCACAAAAGATAAACGAATTATGAGCAATTTTTTTTTCGCTGATAAATGAATCCATAGGTAAATTTTCCGTAAGAAAATTTCTAATGCAAAGAGCATTAGAAGTTCACACGTTACATTTACATTACATGTAACGTGTGAACTTTTGCTTCTATCTTACATTACATTTATTTAATTTATTTTACTTTTCAAAAAGTAAAAGTATTACAAATGTTTAAAATTTATATAGGTAACTAGACTCATAATATTACTAATGTTAATAACAATAGTAATATTATAACATAATAACAATTGTTTAATCATACTTTATTGTTTTATTACCAAAACCAACATTTACTAAGCATCATTAGTAAAACCTAGCTTGTACTTGGCAGTTTGTCGTAGTACCTGCATATCTTTATAAATAAAATTGTTAAGTATTTTTTTTTTGTTAATTGATAGGATTCTTTTGTTACTTTTATTTTTTTAATGTCTATTGTTTAATTAGCGTTCCTACTCTTTTTAAATTAATATTATGATTTTGGATTATATAATGAGATTCGTTTTGGCTAATAAGCTGTGAATCTATGAAATAAATAATTAAAAAAATAAATAAAAAGTACCAAACTCTTAAAGATAAAACCCCCAAAATTTTACACATGTTAAATCAAACCTTGCTTTTACCAACTCATGTTGGTAAATCCTAAGACGTACTCGTAAAACCTAGGTTATCCTGGTAATCGGGCTTTTACAGTAACATATACATAAACTTTAAATTTGGTAGGTTCACCATACGGTATACTTAAGCCTCCGCTAACAAAGGATTTTCTAAATTCAACCCCTAAGGGGGTGAATTAGGGGATCACAGATGAAACCGTAGGTGAAAACTATCCTACCTAGTTTATAAAAATGAAAATAATAAATAAGAAAGGGGTTACTTAATTGTTAGTTGACAACATAATATTACCTAACTACTTTCCTCGACAAAAAATATTCTTATGTGAAAACCACACCTAGAACACCAATCTAATCACGCATATTCATGCAGTTTTCACGTCCCAGGAGTAATCGTCCCTATCCTATTCAAATAGTATCCAAAAGATAATATAAAACCCCATTTGCGTCTTTTGTTATCGTTTATTTACCAAGTGTCCTCTTTGCGCCAGTGCTATTTGAAAAGGATAAAGTCGATTATTACTTAAACGTGGAAAAATGCTCGAACATGCGCCATATTTTTTCCGCTTTGTGTGATCCCCTTTATGCTAGGAACCGCTTTATGTAAGAAGAGAGAGAGTAAAAAGCACACGTAATACCTACAAAAGTTCAAGCAATATACTGCAGCTACCTTTTGTTAAAATACCTAATACCCAGTGGCGTGCCTAGGGTTTCAGAATAGGGCAATCCGAGAGATATGTTCTTGTTGGAAAATCTATCACGTTGCTTCATTACTATTCAGTTTTCAGTTTATATGCAATTTCTGTCGGCGTGGAAAAGCTCACCAAAGCACACTGGAGGCATGCTACACTAGATGGAATATTACAGAAATATCAGCATTACATAGCTTCGGTGGCTTTGAATGTATAAATAGTTGTGTTCCAAAAATTGTAGTCGTTGATCAAAACTTGTACACACTTTAAGCCCGTCACAGACGTAGCTATAATATATATTAATATAAATTATAGCTCGGCATATTACTATATATTTTCCATACAAACTTTGAACTGACCGCACACGGAGCTATAATATAAATTATGTGACGTCACCAAGCTATACTGTAATATAATATTATCGCATATTAATATATATTATGGTATAGCAAGACATATTACGACATATTTTGAATGTACAGCATGTTCCACGCGTTCATCGGTCATTCGAGCGCATTTTTTTTATACTAAGTTAGCAAACGGACGCCCACCTGATGGTAAGCGGTCATCGTAGCTTATTGACGCTTGCAACACCAGGGGTATTACTCGTTCGTTGCCAAACCTGCTAAAATCTCTTCAAAACCTTTTTGAACTTCTCTCTTTTCTACCGCCTACATGCAACGCCCGTACACCACTTATCCGTCCGCAGTCTTTATAAATTTCCAGATAAGGAAATTAGTTCTAGTTTTTGTGAGTGACTGGGCAACCAACATAATATCAAAATTAGCAGCGGAATCTTCCTCCGAAGAACTATCAGTTAAATCCAATAATAATGTGTTTGTTGGATCCATAATTTTTGTATTCACAAATAAGAACACCCTCTATTTAAAAACTCGTGCGAAAGCTAGGCCAACCGTCAATGAAATGAAGACAAAATATATATTATAGCATCGTCTCCGTGTGTGGGCGCTTGCTATAATTTATATTATAGCTCGGCATATTAATATATATTATAGCTACGTCTGTGACGGGCTTTACTTGTACACATAATATCCTCACAAGTTAACTATTTACTCCATTGTCAATAGAATTATATCACTTTTAAGTCATAAAATGAATATGCATAGTAACACAATAAACACATCACTTCAAAACAAATCAATTCGCTTAAACAATTCAAAGTACCTAATGAATGAATATGAAATGAAGTTAGCCGCGAGCGGTGCACGCTCGAAATTTCGCATTTCACTATGAATCCGTACAACTAACTTCATACGCATGCACGGCTTACCATTTCATACTGTTGTGCTACGTAAGCCAACAATAGCGATAGCTATAGCTCACTTAGACAGTTTTTTATACATTAGAAAGGGATACCGATAGCCGGCAACGAAGCCCGGTTGCAAGCCCGCGCGTGCGAGGGAGATAACTGACCGTGTTTCAACACGGTTGCAACTGATACTGATGTACTGATCTGTGCAATGAGACGTTTTCTTTCCATAGAGTTTTATAGAGTTGGTTGAAAATACCTGTCAAATCGTGTACTTAAGGTTCAAATTAGTTCGAATTATCAACAGTTTGACAGCTAATTTCAACCAAACTCTATAAAACCCTATGGAAAAAAAATGTCTCATTCTTTAGAAACAACAACACTGTTTTTTCTTCTTCTTTAGAACAGAACATTAGAAATCAAAACGTGCGCTGTCATTTAAACGTCGTTTTATTTATAGAGAACATAATATGTACTCACAGATTGGTATCTTGAATACATAAGTGTCGTATCATACCTTACCTGAAATAACTTCCCCCGCATTGCACGCCCCGGGGCAACCTCTGATTAGATCAACACTGACCTATTATTCGTTTGTATTTATAGCTATTGAATAACTAAACATTCTTATGTACTCAAATCTTATTACAAGAAATAAAATAACTATGTTATGACTATGAGGTAACAAACATAAAAAAAAAGAAAATACAACCGAATTGAGAACATCCTCCTTTTTTGGAACTCGGTTAAAAATAGTACATTAATAGTTTTATCATAATACAGTTACAATAACAAAATAATGGCTATAAAATTTAATTTTCCTTTTATAAAGAGACATAAAAGACGTTAAAGATGTCTATGTATAGTCCCACAAACTTATCTGGCCCGATGGCCAAAAGAGAATATAACCACTACGTTCATAGATTGTTTGCTCAACGAAATGCGTTAGCAGCGACTCTCTCACCGGGTCAGATAGTTTGTGGTACTGTAGAATACTTTGAACCGATTTCAAATATTCTAACCTTGTTTGAGATTAATTTATATTCTGTTTTATTGGTAGAGCGCGCTATACACGGTGAAGATACGATGATATTTTATCTCAAGATCAAGGAGGCAGTGCTACAATCTCTACGAGTATTATGCTATAGTCGCTGTGTGTAGCGAGCAATGTTGTGTTATCTTCGGTTAAGGTAGTGACGCAAAATAAAGCTTACTTAGTTTTTAGGTGACCTTTGATTTTATAACATTACGTACTATTTAACAATATATGGTCTGGAGCGATGCTCAATCCGGACATTGAATTGGATTTGGTATTCTGAATCCACGTAACCATTTCCCAGATTTAACCTTGGCCCAATAAGCGATGTACGATGTATCGGTTGCTCTCATAAGCAATTATTATTATTAGTAGGTGACCACTATAGGCACGCAGCGTATGGATAAATTTTCTAATGGATAATAAATGACGACTTATACTAAATACGTCAAAGTCAAAGCCATTTATTCAATTTAGTCCCTAGTAGGGGCACTTATGAAGGTCAAAGCTACTGAAGTTACCACCAGTTCGTAAGTCGGCCTGAGAAGAACAAGCAAGAAACTTAGCGAGGTAACATTATATAAATATTTTGTGGACAATTTTTGTCTGTATTGGCAATATTTTTCCAAAACTTTTATTTTAAAATACGCAAGGATAAAAACATAAAAAAACCAACAATTTACAAAAAATAATAAACTAAACAAGTTCATAATTAGGTACGTAATCTACTGGCTTTTGTACAATGTGAACTTGTGCAGAGTGAAGCTACTTCCAGACATCTTTATCTTCAATACAATGTGCTACCTGGTAGTAAGATCTTGTTTTCAAATCTTTCTTTATGTGAGATTTGAATTTAATATCTGCACGTACTACACTATTTTCAAGAAGTGACTTTTAACTTTGACTAATCGAAAATACGGAACAACGAAATTGTCTTGCATTGATATTGTGGACTGTTTTTGTTAAACGTGTCTTATACACTTTGTGAAATCCAAAAACAAGCAATTTTCTCGCACTCTATAGACAAATATTAAAATATGACTGAAATCATAATAGTATGTGTTAAAAGATTCTGTCTGCATAATATCTCATCATTTCAACTACTGGCAAGAGTGGCAAGTGAAAAACGTGTTGAAATTCACTAGGTGTATACATCATTATGTCCTCGAGTGTACACCATCGGGGTTTTCAAGAAGGTTGTGATGACTTTTTTCAGATTTGGCTACGCGTGATTTTTTTCCCCAGGGTTTGGCAATCGTCTAAATGCTACAAAGTGTAGTATAAAAAGAAACGTTACATGCATGCAATTACAATGCAATTAACATTAAATAGATAGCAAAATCCCACCAAAAACATTTGTATGTAAAATGTTGCCGCCAAGACATATGGCTCGTATTGTCAAAAAGTTATCAGATCTCATGCAGAGCCAAGCTTATAACTATACATGCACTTACTCTACAACCCCTATCTTCACAAACTCTACACACCGTAGTCAAAATATGTGGCTTGGCCGTTTCGCTACCGTCACATGGGAGTAAGGTGAAAAATGTATTCACTGTTCATTACTTTTTTGTTATTCAATAGTTCTTGTAGTATTGAAACGGCCAAGCCACATATTTTGACTACGGTGTGTAGAGTTTGTGAAGTTAGAGGTTGTAGAGTAAGTGCATGTATAGTTATAAGCTTGGCTCTGCATGAGATCTGATAACTTTTTGACAATACGAGCCATATGTCTTGGCGGCAACATTTTACATACAAATGTTTTTGGTGGGATTTCACTTCTTTTTGTAAGTTGCTTATGTTTTTTTTTTGTTTGAAATTTCCAAGTTTTATATTTTTTTTGTTGTTTGTGTACTAAAACAAGCTTACATACCAAATTTCAGCTTTCTAGGACTTCAGGAAGTACCCTATGAGTTTTGATGATCATCAGTGAGTCAGTGACGAAATCGGGGTTTTTTAGATATCAATAAAATCTAAAGTATAAGAGCTATATTATTGAAACTTAATATGTTTAATAAGTTTACTATTGACATCATGTCCTGCGAATTTTGTTTATCTGGTATAATCCAAACCCAAGTTATGAGGGTTCAAAAAAACGACGAAGCGCTTCGAGAAAAGGTAGGTAGTGCCCTTTCGCTTCGCTTGGCTGTCTTGGCGGGGGGCACTTCCGTGCCCCCAGATGTTATAGTGTAAATAAATCGCTGTATGTGTGACATACACAACTGTGTGAAACGAAAAAAAAATATATTGAGTGATGTAGACCATAGTTTTGTTTTGCTGCAGAATAGACGTTAATTTCAAAAGCATAAAAGACTACAGTGTTTGAATATTCATCGCTGCTAAATGTTCAGTGACGTGTGTCAATTGGTCGCGCGCGGCCAACCCTATTGTTCCTTAACTAAGCTATTCTTTGGGTAACGCCGCGCCATGGTAAAACGCAATTATTGTACATGCAAATACATTTGTTGCTGAAACAATAAGGGAATGTATTTAAAGAGCAGACAAATCGCTTTAAATTCAGCTAAACGGCCAAGTGTGAGTTTCAAACTTCCATACCTACGTATTTTTTTGTTTGTCTATAATCTCACCATGGTAAGTAATGATGTAGATGAAGGTGGAAAACTTAGAAAGTACCTGGCTTTACAGTGCAGTTGTCGGAACACACCGCTTGGAGCTTGGCGGCAGATATATATTATAGATTTATATTCAACTTGAGGGTGGTAGACAGCAAGGCGGGTACTACAAAGTACCCTACCACCGCTGCTATGGTTTCCTTACGATATTTTCCTTCACCGAAAGCTCGCTATCATTGCCTTAAATAGTATTATAATTCTTAGTTTAGGCTATAACTATTGTAAAAAACCGTACCGTATAACTTTTTTGTGTATTTCATGTGCATATGAAACGTAATTTAGTGATTTGCGGCAAGGCGTAAATGGTAACCCATCCAAGTAACGATACGACATTTACAAAGCTTCATGCTAAATCATACGTCATAGTAAAATAGAAGATGGGAAATGTTTCTTATTTGAAAGATCCGTTTGAATCCTCCAATTCTAGTCTAAAACCATAAGATTTTTTTTATCATAGAAATCAAGGTCATATAAAGTGATGTTCTATAAATTCAGACTAATGCCTTTTTAACACGCTTTTATTAGTTTCACCTGTATGCATGTATGTAATGGATTCTGCTAACGTAATTTTCATCGACATTAAAACGTCAGATTAAACTGCACACGATTGATGACAATAAAATAATTTGGTGCCATCGAGCTGATCTGATGGTGGAAGGTATGCACTGGAATTCCATAGCGAAATAACGTATGTTAGCTGTGTTTGGACTTGTTGGAATCTTCTTGAGACGCACTTTGGGCATATTTGGTTTTGATAATGGAGTAGGAGAGCAGCAGTGTTTGGGGTTGTTGAAATTGTTGTGTGATGAAGTTTGACCACATATGGTTTTCAGGGTCTGATGATGGAGTCGGACGGCACTGGAACCTCATAGCGGAGTAAGTATCTTAGCCGTGCTTAAGCGTATTGGAATCGTATATTAGGATGCGTTTTGGCCAAATAATGGTTTTCAGTGTCTTATGGAGTCAGAGGGGACTATATAGCGGAGCGAGACAGAGAATTTAGGTTTAATTTATTATTTATCACTTTTTAGTGCAATGCTGTTTAAAGCGTGTTTTTTAAACTATCATCATCAGTATCATCAGCCTAGGAATAGGCAGATACTCCACCATGCGTGCCCACTGCGGATCGGTGGAGGTAGGCAGTAGGTAGTGGCAGTGGCGTGCATTGATTTTCGCAGTAGGTAGGCAATCAAGCACTACGTAGCTGGAGCAAGTTAATTGTACACGAATATTTATGATAATAAATGTAGTAATTAATTTAAAGAAAGTTTTGGTGTTGGTCTAGGGAAAGATACTAGGTATTTTGGCTTTTTTCAACGAAGGAAAACTGACTGAGTGGGTTTGCACGTAATTTTTCGATGCATATTGCATCTTCACCACACGTACTACATTTCAATTATCCATGTTCACACAAAACAGACACACAGCACAGCAATTCCTAACATATACAAAAAATAACAAAAACAAATCACAATATCAACACATACGACGCCAGTAACGTAGGACGATTGGCAATAACGATTTTCTAAGGATCGATTTTTTTATTCTTTAATTTTTTTTAATCGATATCACTTCGATTTGAATCTATCGATATCAAAGTACGGTAACCCTATGCAATACCAGCCAAACAAACCATAAAATAACACAAATAAATTGCGAAGTTACATTTGAGTTCCTCTAAACTTGGTAAACTGTAGTTTTTTTTAATTTGGATGGGTTACAATTGTCACAACAGACTAGGTATGGTTACTTTTGGTCCATAAATTGCGAATGTCAAATGTCAGTGTGCTTCGCATAGCAAAATACATGATTTATGCTTTCGTCGTATTATCCTAAAGAAGTGTGTGTATGCATATACCGAAATCGTTTTAGTGTGCGTGAATATGATACACAAACTCGCGAGTGCATGCGCGGCAATGTTTGAAATTTCGTATTGAATGCTAGGTTAGAAATTTGAAGTATTCCCATTTGTGCACCGATTTTTTGAGCACCGATTCTATTCCCTTTTCAGCACCGATTAATATTTTGGATCAGTGCTCAAATGGGAACAAAAATTTAATTCGAAATCATTCCCTTTTGAGCACCGACGGATTTGTAGCTTCTAGTGTTGTGGTGTTTTGATCTCTCTCTAATTACCTCCAAAAAATTATACTTGGTAATTAAAGAAATAATGGTACCAAGACCTAGTACTTACGTTATTTTATTGAATATTCCCATTAGAGCACTGATTCTAGAGCATCAGCTAATATTTTAAATTGTACCAGTATAACATAAGCTCGAAGGAGCTCTCTCCTTTTTCATAAGTTAAAATAATATATATGTTGTTTTTTTACTAGAGAGAGCTCCTTCAAACTTCTGTTATACTGGTACAATTTAAAATATTAGCTGATGCTCTAAAATCATCATAGATCATTTTACCTAAGCTCTTCATAATAATAAAAAACGTATGGTGACTTGTATTGTTTGTGTTTTGTTCGAATTGAGAAAATGTAAGTCTAGGAAAGTAATAAATAATTAATATTCATCTGTAATTGATAATAAACAATTAAATTATTCTGTAAAATAAAATTAATTTTTTCATCGATATATTTTATTTAAACACCACAGTTTTAAATAGTACCAGTACAACAGAAGCTTGAAGGAGCTCTCCCTAGTTAAAACAACATATATTATATATTCTTTCCACAAAATGTATACTTATTATTACATATGAAAAAATGGTACCAGGTTTTGTTTTTAATTTTTTTTTGGAGATATATCCTTCGAGCTTATGCTATCCTGGTACCATTTTTTCATAAGTATACATTTTTTGAGGTATTAAGAGAGATATTTAATATAAGTAAAATGGAGAGTACATTATATCTAGAGACTGCACAGCCGACTCTGCTATTTCTCACGGAGACGCAAATATCCTGCCCTGATGATACATCGTATCTACACTACCCCGGGTACAAGCTGGAGCACAACTTTGTGCGCCGTGCCGGGGTGTGTATGTACGTCAGGGAGGATATTTGCTGTCGCCGTCTCCATGGCCTGGAAGACCGGGACCTGTCGATTTTGTGGGCGCGCGTAGATCACGGTGGCTACACCAAAGTTTACGCGTGCCTTTACAGGTCCCATAGTGGTGACGTGGACACAAAACGGTTATTTGAGCACCTGCAATTGACGACTGACAAAGTAATGGAGCAGTACCCCTCCGCGGAGTTAGTGATACCAGGAGACTTCAACGCTCACCACGTTGAGTGGCTTAGTTCTCGGTCCACTGACTTCGCGGGGAGGACTGCTCACGACTTTGCCCTGGCCTATGGCTTCTCACAACTGGTTGTTTCTCCTACGAGAATCCCAGATATTGAGAGCCATACTAGCTCCTTACTGGACCTTCTGTTGACTACGCGACCGGACAACTATACAGTGACAGTGGATGCGCCACTCGGCTCATCGGACCACTGTCTCGTCCGGACGCAAGTGCCATGCGCCCGACCTGATTCGCCCCGGCCTCCCGGAAGGCGACGTGTATGGCACTACAAGTCAGCAGATTGGGATGGATTGCGAGATTTCTACGCATCGTACCCGTGGAGACAGCTTTGCTTCGCATCAGATGATCCTGACACCTGTGCAGCTGCCGTCGCTGAGGCGATACTGGCGGGAATGGAATGTTCAAACCCGTTAGTGGCTGCAGGGGTGAAGAAACGACCGTGGTTTAATCGGCCCTGCAAAGATGCTAGACAAAATAAGCAGACTTTGTATGAGGCTTGGACCACGGCCCGAACTAGTGAGGATCCTAACATCTCTGATGCGAAACGCAAATTTAACGCTGCCTCGAGGTTCAGTAAGCGAATGATTGCCAGGGCTAAGTTCGATTTCGTCGGCAGGTTTGGTGAGAGGCTGACTAGCCTTCCATCTGGAAGTCGCGCTTTCTGGTCTCTTGCTAAAGCTGCCGAAGGAAACTTTTGCCAGTCGTCCTTGCCACCACTGCGTAAGCCGGACGGAAACTTGGCCCATAGTGCAAAGGAGAAAGCTGATCTTTTGGGCTCTCTCTTTGCCTCGAACTCGACTTTGGATGACGGGGGTTCCACACCGCCTACCATCCCGCGGTGTGACATCTCCATGCCGGAGATCAGCATTACCCAACGGGAAGTCCGGCGGGAATTGCTTTCTCTGGACGTCCATAAGTCGAGTGGGCCAGACGGTATACCGGCAGTGGTGTTGAAGCGGTGTGCTCCTGAATTGTGTCCTGTACTGACGCGTCTTTTCGCGCTTTCCTTCACCAAAATGAAAGTCCCGTCTTCGTGGAAGACTGCCCACGTGCACCCAGTGCCCAAAAAGGGCGATAGATCGGACCCGACGAATTACAGGCCTATCGCCATCACGTCCCTTCTCTCCAAAGTCATGGAGCGAGTGATCAACACGCAACTCCTGAGATACCTAGAGGATCACGATTTGTTGAGCGACCGACAATATGGCTTCCGCCACAGTCGCTCGGCTGGTGACCTTCTAGTGTATCTCACACAGCGTTGGTCTCTCGCCATCGAGAGTCAAGGTGAGGCATTGGCAGTGAGCTTAGATGTGGCAAAGGCGTTCGATCGGGTCTGGCACCGGGGTCTCCTAGCGAAGTTACCAGCATACGGGCTTCCCGAGGGACTATGCAAATGGGTCGCCAGCTTTCTGTCCAGCAGATGCATAAGAGCCGTCGTTGACGGCAGTTGCTCCGATAGCATGGACATAAATGCCGGCGTCCCGCAAGGCTCTGTGCTGTCCCCAACACTGTTCTTACTGCATATCAATGATATGCTGTCTATTGACGGTATTCATTGTTATGCAGACGACAGTACAGGGGACGCTCATTACATGGGCCGTGCTAATATCCCTCGTTCCGAGGTGGAGGAAAGCCGCGAACGGCTGTTGTCTGAAATCGAGAGTACACTTTCTAGTGTCTCCGATTGGGGTCGACTAAACCTAGTCCATTTCAACCCCACTAAGACACAAGCCTGCGCGTTTACCGCTAAGAAAACCCCATTTGCTGTAGCTCCACAATTCCAGAACACGTCCTTGAACATCAGTAAAAGCATTGGGATCCTTGGCGTCGACATTTCTAGCGATGTTTTGTTCCGTAGTCACTTAGAAGACAAGGTTAAGCTGGCATCCAAAAAGCTTGGAGTGCTCAACAAAGCGAAGCAGTACTTCACGTCGGGCCAAAGACTGCAACTTTATAAGTCGCAAGTCCGGCCTCATATGGAGTACTGCTGTCATCTGTGGGCGGGGGCACCTGGATACCAGCTTGGGCCTTTAGACTCGGTTCAGCGACGTGCTGCTAGAATTGTTAACGATCCTGAGCTCACAAGCGGTCTAGAGCCCCTCAGTCTGAGGAGAGACTTTGCCTCCTTATGTGTATTCTACCGCTTGTACAACGGACAGTGTTCTGAAGAATTGTTTAAGATGATGCCCACGGCTACATTCTACCATCGCAACTCTCGCCATCGACAGGGAGTCCATCCCCACATATTGGAACCAAAATTGTTTCGAACTGTGCGGTCTCAAAGGAGCTTCCTTCCGCGGACGCTCAGATTGTGGAATGAGCTCCCTGCCGTGGTTTTCCCAATGGAGTACAGCATGGGGTTCTTCAAAAAGGGTGTGAAGAGATTTCTGCAGCATATGTTATATATAGTGATGAACTGCACGGCGAAAAATACTCAAAGCCAAGATTAAAGCTACTAGTGTAGTTTTATAAACCAACCGCCCGAAATAGTGCTGCACAACTCTCGGTGTGCAAAGGGTAATTCCGTAAGAATATTTACTAACAAGACCCGCGATTGTATTCAAAATATAGTGGCGACAAATCAACAGGTACAATAATTACCTGCATCGTTGACCATCGACCATTAGACCACGGTGAGATTGTGTCGTGACAAACGAAATTAAACTTCGTGTAATGATCGGAAAATCGATATTTCAACCGACGCGACGGTATAACAACGTTAATTAAATGATGTAGTAAAAAGAATTTCCCAAGACACCTGCTGAGATGCAAGCCACTAATAAAACTATGCGACTAGACTAGATTAAGAGTGCTAAGGTGAAGGTAAGCTTCCAGCAAAGTGGCTGCCAAGGCCAACTGAACAATTCAGTTACTGCGATGCCGCCTTGGGTAAATAATGTTATATTATTTTTCCATCTCGTGCAATTCCATTTTCTAGTTTGCACATTTTAACGAGAATTTGTTGTAAACCAAGATGACTGATTTTAAATTCAAAGCTACACAACGAAAGCCTTGAAAGACAAAGCTTTTTACAAGGTTGCACATTATATTGAATATAAAGATGTCTAGAAGTAGCTTTACTGTGCACAAGTGCACATTGTTCATGCTTGTACAAAAGCCAGTAGGGTACTATAATTATGAACTTGTTTAAGTTATAATTTATTTTGGTCTTGTTAATTTGAAATTGTAGAATATTTAGAAAAAAAATGCCAATATGGTAAGAGTGCCTACATTTGTAAAATAGTTATTGTGAGTGGACTAGTGATTTACAATATTACTCCCAGAGATATTGTCGCTTTCTTTTGGTTTGCAGGTACATATTTGCGCGATCCAGATTTAGTCCAAAATATTTAACGTCATTTTCCTGTGGTGTGTGATGTCAATTTGTACTTTATTTATTTGGATTAATGGACAAGTCTTTAAGTCGTATGTAGCGATAGGTTGTGCTCAGGAATCTCCCAGCAGCGTAGGCACAACACTGCCTAAACTCTCCTCTCTAGATATTGAGCAAGTAGCTTTGCAAGAACCGTCTATTTTTTAAACTTTAATATAAATGGGAATAAAATAGCCGACCTCATTCACGTCGCGTTGAACATAAGTGTTGTATGTATGTTTTTGAGTGCAGTCATTAAAATATTATTGATCATTAATCAATAATATTTCATAGCCGCTCTCTAAAACATCTACATCCCTATAATTAATAATTATCCCCAGACCTGTCCCTTTCTATAGCTATAAATTAACACAGAAATATACTCATTCATATTTTTTTATAGACTTTTCTTATTATGTCATAAGTAAAGTACGAAGTGAAAACTTATTTCTTCCTATTCGGATTTCAATGGTAACTGGAAGTTATATTACAACTTTTAGACCTTTGACAAATATTACGGAATCATATTTCTTTCTTTACAGTTTGGAAGCTACCGTACAAATTACAATCATTGGGTTTCGTGACGTATTTATTATATTACGGCACATCACATCATTGAGGCGTTATTCTTTGTTCATAAATACACTCATACTTTTCAACGTCGACAATAATTGTTTTATTCTGTTTATATGAATTTTTCCAAAACACTATCTACTATCTTGAAGATAGAGGATTCTTTCTGATCTGTATGGTAGAAGTACGTATGACATAACATTATTGCAAAAAAAAAACTACAGCATATATCTACGACACGTTTCATACTTGTTTTATTTCCCGCGATGTATTAACACTCGGATTCAAATCTGACTGAATGTTTGGCGTCAATAATATAATTTGCGTCTGTTCGGACGTGCATGAAAGAGATAGCAAGCACCCACCCCAGCCAACTTCGATTCCGGGAGGAGGGCGTAACACGATAGACCGCAGGGCGCTAGGATCGCTGTAATGTCAATCGGAAACCGCAGGAGCAGGTCAGCATGCCCTTGACCCAGTTATTTGAGAACAATAGTCTAGGTACCGGCCGTGAAGAGCTCTTCATTGGAACTAACATGACCTACATCGATCACATAATAATTAGTTACACAGGTCATAAAGCAATAGAGCCAATGCCAATACTTTCGATATTATATGATAGCAAACATATTTCTCCTTTAATTGCAAATTTTAGAATTCCGTACCCAAAAGGTATAAAAGGAACTCTTATTATGTGACTCCGTCTGTCTGGTAACAGCGGTATGTAGTCTAGGAAGGTCGGAATCCGAATCAGGCTCTCGCTTGCCCGGTTTTATTTAATTGTGTAATTTTAGTTGTTTTTGTATCTTTTTCATTTGTTTTTTGTGTTTTTTTATTTATCTTTTTAATCTTATTTTATGTGTAATTGTGAGTAGTTATTTAAATTAACAGTTTGATCTATTTAAATAAATATATGAGCATTTTAATAGGAAATATACAAGTTAAATGAAAACATTATAATTAGATGTGACATGTATGCTTTGGTAAGAAGGAGGAAGAATACACCAGTAAGTTAAACATAATAATAATAAATATCCAGGGGCATGTCCAATAAATAAATATTCTGGGACATTGTTCATACTCGGCTATCTGAATATAACTTTATATTTTTATTATACTTCACCCAGACTGTATTTTGTTAGTCGTTGGAAAATTTCAATGAATTCCATGAAAATATAAAGTTGAAACAGTAAAGTTTCCATTACATCCTTTATTATCAAAACCAGAGACAGGCCAAACGCAATACGATAACTCTTGGAATATTATCGCGTGCCCGTTCTATAATTTCTTTCCTAGAATCGTAGCGAGAATAACTTGAATCAGTACAGTACCTAGGTGATCGAAATTTGCTCGAAAACTCGAAGACTCCTAGCTAGATCGATTTTTTGAGAGAGAGAAATTGTTAGAGCCTTGTTCGAGATCTCAAAACATATATATGTACAAATATTGCTTTATATTGTCTCGCGGTTAAAATACTAACATCAATTATTGTTATTATAGGACGCGCGTCCCTCGCGAGAACCAACGGTTTAATAGTATAGGAGATGATTTAAATAGTATATATTTTATATACATTTTCATAACATAGTTTGTGATCAGATGATCTTTGTGAAGATGTTCCAGGATGTTACCTATATCTGGATAATCACAATGGATCCCTAACAGGTATCAAACATCTATTTTAAATGAATAAATACTATGAAATTGTGTTGTGTCTTGTAGTTTTTAGATATTTGTTTTAATTGTTTTCTTTTATAGTGTTGTGTAAGTCTCGGGTGTTACTTTTTATACAGGTCGTTGTTTTGGTCAGCGACGAGCGACTCAGGGTCGATAATACAATAGATACTGGTGCTAAAAAAAATATAAAATAAATACTTTTTTTTTTAATAATAAAAATAAAAAATAAAAAATTTGAAAATCATGTAATAAGCTAAAGTGTAGACATAATACTCAACGGGAGTACGAGGGAGTAAAGGGGTGGGGCGATGGCGGCATGTGCCCAGCTCTAGTCTGTGCACGTGCCTAGTAACCATACTTTGCGGTAATTTTATTTCAAATTGAATAAGGTATTTCTCAACATATTTACAGTATTTAATGGAATTAAGTCCATTTTTGGGGAATATATATTTTGTACTATCGCTCCTGGGTCGCTTGTCGCCGACCAAAACAACAGCCTGTATTTTATTTTAATATGTACTAAACAGATGTTTGTGTACAATATTTTTAGTGTGTGTCAGGTGTTTTGTTCAGCTTCTTAGGTCACTGACCGTACCTATGGATTTATATATGGAAGTACTATTAGACGAGCCAGTTGGCGCAGTCGGTAAAGATTCACCTTAGGCGTCGCAGGTCGTGGGTTCGATTCCCACACAGGACATGCATTTGTGTGCATGAACATGTCTTTACGTCCTGAGCCTGGGTGTAATTAGCTTTAAGTATGTATTTACAAACAAAAAGTGGTATATGTATTATATCAGTTATCTGGTTTCCGTAGTACAAGCTCTGCTTAGTTTGGGATCAGATGACCGTGTGTGAGGAATGTCCCAGGATATTTATTTATTTCATCATCATCAGCCTATAATGTCCCACTGCTGAGCACAGGCCTCCTTTCACAAACGAGGGTGAAAGGGAATGGGCAATACAACCACGCGTGCCCACTGCGGTGGAGGTAGGCTAGTGGTCAATCTACTGTTGGATTTTTTCAAGCTGCCTAGGAGGCATCCAACTAGCTTAACGACTATCACAATTAAGTGATAACCGGGACCAACGGCTTTACGTGCCTTCCGAAGCACGGAAACGCTCGATTTGAAATACCACTAGGCGGTCACCCATCCAGGTACCGACCACGACGGTGGTAGCTTAATTTTGCCGATCGATTTAGAACGGCTAATCATGCTACACCACGAGCGCTTCATTTATTTATTTATTTACTATTGTTATATTTAGGACACACCTTTATTCGTGGTCATCATAATTTTGACAGTGATAAATTCACGAAGAAAATAAATACATATATAGTTAAATCTATACCATGGTCACTGAAGTGATATTCTACCCAAAATTAAAATTCCATTACTGAATTATTAACGTACAAAATTAGTTCTCGTGTGCAGTCGTTAAACTGGAAGTAGTTGCTGCGCACGCGCCGGTCACTTGTAAACACCTTGACAAATAGAAGTTTGAACACATTTCACGTTCGGTTGGGCGTCACGTTGCGTGAGGCATCCAGCCTCAACTAATAGCAGCGAAACTTTTATTTAGAATTAGATATATGTATAAAAAAGCTTGTATTTTTGTTACAATAATCGATGAAATACGTGGAATTATAAATATATTGTTGTGTCGAAATATGTATAGGTAGGTACAGCCTCAAAATGTTTAAATATTCTATCTGTAAAGAAACTTAAATCAACGATCTTTTCCTTTAAATTTTATCGTGTAGGTCTATTGATACGTCATTACTTATAAATATAAGTACAATAATGACGTAAAATTTATTATAAGTATTGAAAAGACTAGCCAAGTGCGGGTCGAATCACGCACAGTATAGGAATCCGTTATATAAATTATCCTACTTACCTATATTATAAATACGAAAGTGTGTGTGTGTGTGTTTATGTAGATGCTAATTATTCCCTAAATTTCTAAATGATATGAATACATTTGGCGCAAATATATAATACCTATAACCGAAAATAGAATAGTGGTATCAGCTTGGTAAGCTGAAAATTGTGGTCAACTAAAAAGAGTTTATATTCCAAAAACTAATTTACGTATCTATTTCAAAACGATGGTCGTGTAAAGCGTCCAGGAAGTACTTACAACAATCTTGATTAGATTTCAAATTTCTTGATGACATGGTCGTAAAGTAAGATTAGGGCACACATTTTTGACAGAGGTCATGGGGGATATTCAGAGCTACACGCCTACCCAATTCTGGGGACGTGCTGATTGGATATACTATCACTATCAAATTAAATGACTTAGTTTTGCAATTTAATACCATTTAGAAAAAGACAGTTGATCTGTACACGACATCGCTTTATATTGACTGCAACTAACAAAGCATCATTATTTTATCTAATTTTCACCACAATACTGTACGGCTGTAGAACACACATACTTTACAACCAAACATATAGACCCCATTTTTTGCCATTCTCTACAGAACCCTAAAAACGGTAGGCGTCGAAGAATATCACAAATGAAACGATTTTAGTAATATTTAATTTATAACTGTTTATTTTTCATTCCAATCTCGATCCGCCTACGTCTACGTCTGCAGTGAAGCAAAAAAACCGATTAAAATACAACCCGATAAAAAAGATGTCCGTCCAAATGGCAAACCAACGCAGCGGTGAATCTATTTTATTTTACTCGTGTTGTTGTAGCCGTACATTCCAATGAAGTTTGTCGTGTTGAATCAGCCCTGCGAGCATGGATGCTATCAACGAATAGATTGAATTTTTACTACAAGCCTGACATAGCTTTATAACAATGGCGTTGGGGATTGATAAATATACCTAGTAAATCGATGTTCTAAACCAGTGGTTCCCAACCTTTTCTTGCCCAGGGACCACTTAGATTTCTTTGATATAAGCAGGGACCACGACGTAGGTATGTACAATAAAAATAATTTGAATCATTTCGAAAATAAACTTTTATAAAAAAATCAATACATGCATTACCAATATTAATTTAAAGAAGACAACATTTTTGGTAGAAAGTTAAATAAATTTTTAATCAATGTTTTTTTGAGTGTAAAGTGATTTTTGAGCTTGCATCTTCTGCACAAGTTTAGTAACTAATAAGTATTATTTCTCAAAGCTACACGTAAATCATTACATACTTTCAATCGATTCGGCCTTATTTTTAAGTACCTACCAACAAAGTATGAAACCCATGTTCACATAAATAAATTGTTGAGAAAACCATAAGTAATGTCAAGGCGATTTCTCAAGTTTTGATCACGAAGAAATAGATTTTTTACACCAAAACTTCTCAAATGAATGAGATTCAAATGCACCCTTACAGTTTCTATCATTTTGAAATTCAATTAGTTCTTCCTGTATTTCTCTTGAAATGTGTCGTCCGCCTGTGAAATCATTCGCGGATCATAATTTAGCTCCCACGGATCACTGGTGCTCCGCGGACCACTGGTTGGGAACCATTGTTCTAAACTAATTGACAAACCTACTCGCAGGGTTAAACTTCATAGTATTAGATACATTTTTGAGAACGTTTGCGTATTGACTGAGGTGGCGTGCCGCACGGAAAGGCTGACGGCAAAGATGGATTATACAGTGCAACAACTTGATGCTTCAGTGCACCTTCACCTTCGGAAAGTTTAACTTTCTTGGTTGACTTTGTAAATTTGTGGCCAGAGCTTCATAATATTTTTGAAACTATTATGAAATAAGACAAAGGTGATGCACAGAATTATAAACAGATTAGGAAATTTTGATGTTATTGCATATCCTATTTTCAGTTTATAATATGCATAAAACATGTGCAGATGACCGAATATCCTGGGTGGAAATAGAACCTACCAGCATTCAATATTAAAAGTGTCTTTATTAAATTACAAGTTTGTAAATTATATTGGGTTGGGACTTATTAAGTTTACAAAACCTTTGTCCGAGGACGCCCGCTCTTCCGAATTTTGAAGCATTGGCGTAACAGTCAGTGAATAATATCCGTCTACTTTTTCAGAATCACAGTTTCTGTAGCTGTATTATAAAATGATGTATGAACTCTGTCCTAAATTCGGTATTTTTAAGATGTCAGTTAACTTTCTATCGAAAACGAATAATTATTGTTGTGCTTGAATTCATTGCTTATTTTTTTAAGTCGGATTAAAAATAAAACGAAGGATTATTTACATGAAATAACTCAGAGCTTCATTGTTGAAAGAACGCGCTCAGCTCAGTCAAGGTGTGGTCAAGGGCCGCGAACTTGCCGCGAACAAAACAAATACAAAAACAACTGAAAGTGTTCTATATTTGAGTAGAGGAAGTGAATTTGTGAGCTAAAATGAAATCCCGCTAAGTGCTCGGGATGATGTTACGAGGTCGTTTCAGTGTTCGTTCATTAATTTTTCATATGTTTGTGATGATTATGTTTTCATGGAAATGCAAAGCCGGTTATCGGGACACGATTGATTGACATTGTAATCGGAAGCGGGACTGGTCAGGTGCGGTGTAGGCTAGCGAAAATATACGTCACGTTTTGTGGTTTGGCAATGTGACAAATCAATATCCGTCCCATAAAAACATTAAATATTGGGCTTTTGCATGCAAGTTTTTAAATTTTGATATGTTTATATTTTACAGCATGTCTTCTTCTTCTTCCTTCTCGACCTGGTCCCATTTACTTGGGGTCGGCCCTCCTTATCCTCGTCTTCCATTTAGCACGGTTTTGCGCCATGTCTTTATTTAATTGAGCATCTTTTAGGTCTTTTTCAACCGTCGTCAGCCAAGTGGCGGGTGGTCTTCCGCGCGAGCGTTTCGTCACTGGCAGATCGAGGGCAAGCTTCACCATATGGTCGTCTGGGCGTCTTTGTATATGGCCATACCATCGCAATCTCCTCTCTTTAACCTTTTCGGCTATCGGGGCAACCTTGAAACTTCCTCTTATATACTCATTTCGGATTTTATCAAATAGTGTGACACCCGCTGACCAGCGTAACATACGCATTTCGGTTGTGTGCAGTTTACTCAGGTGTTGTTTATTGGTAGCCCAGCATTCTGATCCATACATCACAGCGGGTCTTATAGCTGTCTTGTACAGGTGTCCTTTAACTTTAAGGGGCATTTTCCTGTCGCACATTACGCCTGTGAGTTGTCTCCACTTCATCCATCCAGTTGTTGTTGTTTATATTTTACAGCATGTGTATATGAATTATTGGCATACAGCCTGATTCCACAATTAACTAGATGAAAGTATATGGCACGAATGACTGCAGGACTAGGAAGGAGTCTCGTAAAATAAACTAGCAAATAGGTAAGTATTGTACTTACATTGATCACAACTCGTTCGCAGAAGTCGTGATCGTGATGTATTGGTTCGAAGGTGACTACACCGCTCTGAGGCGGCTTGCCGGGTTCTTCTTCTTGACTGTACAATTTCGGCAGCGACCTGTAACACAAAAATATTTTTAATACCACTTCAAATTTAATTTTGCTACAAAAACTGTAACGTATGCAACTTTTGGGTAAAGAAACTTGTACCTATATATCCATATATAAAAAATAGCATTCTGAGAGAGTTTTTTTATAAACACATCTGTATATTATTATGAAAATGTATGTAAACTATGACATTGATAAAAGTACGTGGGTTTTGGAAACCACAACGCGTCGGGCGTTTTTTATATGAAGGCATTGCTCACACTCTGGAAAAACATGAACCCTTCACTGAAGCTTTGCAACTACTTTTATATAACCAGAACGCAGCCACTGAACAGTAAAACGTGCTTAACTACGTGCGCCACTCGATGACTCTTCAATCTATCCCCGACAACCATTTTTCGCTGCTCCCACAGCTTTTTGCCCTATTAACCGTTAAATATTAAAGCTCATGAATATCATTCAAAATAACAGAAATATATTCTTAATAGATTATGCATTTAATGTTTGTAATAGAAATTATACTGCATTGGCTACGGATGCTACGATACTGCTACGAAATGCTACGTGCGACCCGCGTAGCATTTCGTAGCTAGTGTACATCGAAGTTAAACGCCAAGAGATTAAGTTGAATTAAAATGTATTTCATTAAATTAACAAAAAAATATTTCAATTGGGAGGTTAGTATATAAAATTAGACAGAATAAAGATCTTATCTAAAGTAATTATCTTATAACTCATCATAACTTAAATGGTCGAATGAACTTTTTTGGGTAATTTTTGGTCAATAATTACCTTTCTTAGTTTTATATAAATTGTATTATTAGTTAATCTTAAGAGGACTCAATTCGTCATACTTTTCATACAAAACCTCTGTACTTATTATGGCGTTGTTAAACATTTTTCGTTAAATGTTTTGAACAAATTAGTATCTTGTACACTATATCTAGCCGTGTATCTAGGCGTAATTTAAAAAAAGTGTGAAACTAATTCAGTCAAAGCCTCCGAAAAACAGCGTTTTTGCCTGAACTTTGGCCATATCTAATGTACCTATAAATTGTAAAAGTAAAGAAAACATTTAGATACCAGGCTTGCAAATGTATTGGAGATTCTAAATAACTAACTTCTTTTTCACAAACTTGTAAGATTTTTTCACAAGAAGTATACTCCTGGAACAAGTTTTATGAATGAGAAATCATGAATGACGACCTAGCGAAGCGGCTGCGAGTGATCAGCGGAATTTACCGATAGATAACCGACGGCTCTGATGCTGTCTCTCTTTTTTCGCAGTCAAACATTACGTTGGATGAAACAACAAGCTTTTAGACTATGCTTGCGTTGGAGTTGCGCCGGCCACAGAGGGCCGCCTTAAGTGTGCTTTGCCCAACATAATATACGTTCTTTTTTTAGGTATCCGAACCAAAGACGTAAAAATGGAACTCTTATGGTGCGTCTCCGTCCGTCTGTCACTGCGCTATATTTTAACATCTACGAATGCTATCGATTTGTGTAATATATTAAAATATTGCTTACCCGACCTTTTTGTAAATGAAAAACATTATCAGTTTCTTTAGACATTTTCAAAGTAGGGCTCTTGTTTATAAGGGCTTTATTTGTACATCCAAATTAGGTTTTACTCTCTATTATTTTTCTATATTGCTGCGTAGTTACTTATGTTGTACATAAATATAAAAGGATAAATAAATAGATGTTTCTATCAGTCATTAAAATTCTTCAGAAATAAACCTAGTAATGGTGTTCGGTTTCTGATTTTCCCTCTCCTCGGTGCTCAAGTCAGACTCAGACTTAGCCGGGTTTTATTATTAAATGCTATTTCTCCTGTAAGTATTTCTTATGGGAAATAAAGTTATCTCAAACATGAAACCAGATATCGAGAAAATTTACTTCTTAAATAATTTTGAGGAATTATAGTGCTAGCCTCAGCACTAGAGACTATACTACCCGCGCTGTTTCTTTAAACACACCCCTTATCCGTCGATCGCTCTTAAAACGTCTTAAGATAACGGGAGAACACAAAAGATCGCTTGTTAAATAAAATACATAACAACCCTTGGCTTTCTCTTGAGTAACTCTAGAAATATGGATGGGAAAAATGGTTGGAGGAAATAAATTGATATAATTTACGTCGTGCATCCTTTGAGAAATACGAGAACGTCATACGTATATGTCTCAATAAAGCTGCTTGTTAAAGATGTATTTTTAAAATGGCAAGCATTTTTATGATACATCATTAAAAATGCCACTTTACACACTAAATTCGATTTTATTCTATAACTAAGAATATTGAGCCAATTTCTACTCAGGCAAAGATGGGTCATTTATGAGTTTTGGATACCTTATCAACTGTTGTCTGCTGTATTCGTTTATAAATAAATAAATAATCTCTTGATTAGCAGTTCCTTAAAATCTAATTCCAGTGCGTCATCTGCGAGCCAAATGTTATTATTAATGACTGACAGTTATTACTATTACATTAAAACATCGCATCGTTATGGCAATCCTTTACTGCGGAGTTGGTTAAGATTCCACCTATCGCACCGCAGGTCGGGGGTTCGATTCCCACACAGGACGTGCAATTGTGTGCATGAACATGTCTATATGTCCTGAGTCTGGGTGTAACTATGTTTATTAAGTATGTATTTACAAACAAAACGTAGTATATGTATTATATCGGTTATCTGGTTTCCACAGTATAAGCTCTGCTTAGTTTGGGATCATGATGACCGTGTGTGAGGAATGTCCCAGGATATTTTTATTTTATCTTTTAGCGGGCATATAACTCGTTCGACGTCCAATTTGACAGATATTGATTTCAGTTGCAACTGTCATAATTTTTTTCATACCTATAGTTAGTATAAAAATCATTCGAGCTGAATAAAATAGCGTAAACAGGAAACGGTATTTGTGACTAATCGCTCAGATATGCCTCTTGGGCGCGTTCATATCTCAAGATGATTTTTAGAATCTTAGGCAATTATAGTTTACTATATATCCCCCGCAGTTTCACTCGCGTTCCCGGGATAAAAAGTAGCCTATATCCTTCTCCATACCATAGGCTATCTGCATGCCATCATGATGATCCGTTGAGTAGTTGACGCGTGAAGGCGTAACAAACAAACAAACTCACTTTCACATTTATAATAGTTAGGATTTAGTGTCATCTTGAAAATAGTTTATGAAGGGTTTTGAGAATTCTATACTACATATTATAAAGTTGAAGAGTTAGTTTGAAAGCACTAATCTCAGGAACTATTATATCGATTTGAAAATGTAGGTTTTTGTGGATAGTCCATTTATTGAGGCTGTAATAATAATAAGTACTAATATTATAAATGCAAATGTGAATTTGTTTGTTACGCTTTCACGCCTTAACCGCTAAACCGATCCTAATGAAATTTGGCGTGCAGATAGCCTATGGTATGGAGAAGCACAGAGGCTTCTTATATCTCGGGAACGGGGGTGAAAGGGGGGCAGCTAATATTATAAAGCATGTAACGTGCTACTTTCAATTACATTTAACATTTATTGTACTTTTGGGGTTTATCTTTGTATATGGCCTTTGTTTTTTGTTTACATTTGAGTCAAAATATTGAATCAAAACTAAAGCGAGTAAACTCTCAACAAAAAAAACAATGCAATAGTGTTATTCTTAAATCAATTTTCGTCACATGCATTTAATAAAAGTGGTTTGAGAAGGAGGTAATAAAATATGTAGTATGATACTTCATAATTCCATCGTGTGTATTCGAAAACATCAATCATGTCTTAAAATATTGTACTGTATATTATTGTTGGGAATTTTCATGATGATGCGACGTTGACGTACCTAACAGACTTTTTAAAGTATGGACGGTATCTGCTATCGCTCTATGGGTGCGAAAAATATGTAGAGAACTTAACGGCTATTGAAAATCAATCATTGTTTGCTACTTAGCGGCAGATTCAGAAGCGCTCGTGATGTAGCATGATTAGCCGTTCTTAATCGATCGGCAGAGTTAAGCTACCACCGTCGTGGTCGGTACTTGGATGGGTGTCCTTCCAGTGGTATTTCAAATCGAGCGTTTCCGTGCTTGGAAAGGCACGTAAAGCCGTTGGTCCCGGTTAACACTTAATTGTGATAGTCGTTAAGGTAGTTGGATGCCTCCTAGGCGGCTTGAAAAATTCCAACAGTAGGTTGACCACTAGGCTACCTCCACCGATCCGCAGTGGGCACGCGTGGTGGAGTATTGCCCATTCCCTTTCACCCTAAGGAGGCCTGTGCTCAGCAGTGGGACATTATAGGCTGATGATGATGACATAGCGGCAGAGGGCCTACTTTCCTTTTCCTACATAGTTGCTTAACTGCATGGTAATGTTTTTATTATTTCATGCACGGCACGTATAAAAATCAGCACGCAGAATTTAAGAAAAGTACCTACATAATGTGCATAACATACCTTCCATGCCTGGTACCTGAATATTGGCCCACGGGACAAGTTAGCTGGTCATACGTTCATACGTTTGAAGTACGTAATAACACTACTCAATTCTATACATTTTGTCCGTCAGAAAATAAGTAATGTCTGGCGGCCCCAGGACTTCGGTCTATATGGCTTATGTACCTACATGCTGTTGTAAAATTATCGATCTTATCGACTGCATAAAACGTGAAATCGCCTTTTTCCAGAGATGAGACCTATCTATATCAAAATTTGCCCCATAATCAACCATTTAGCAAATTTCATCGAAATGGTTAAAGCCGTTTTCGAGATTTCAAAATATACATATATCTACAATATACAAATATTGCTCGATTAGATTTTTAAAGCTAAAGGGAATTTATAAGTCCGTGGTAAGACCTTGGTCAGTAAAGAAGATGGATGAAAGAAGATTGCATGCAGCTGAGATGAGGATGTTGAGATGGATGTGTGACAAGAATGGATAAGATAAGGAATCCTAAGTAATATTATAAATGCGAAAGTGAGTTTGTTTGTTACGCCTTCACGCCTCAACTATCCATCGCATCATCATGAACGACCTGCAGATAGCCTATGGTATGGAGAAGGACATATGCTACTTTTATCCCGGGAACGCGGGTGAAACCGCAGGGGACAACTAGTGAATATATAAGGGGAAGCTTGAAAGTAGCGCCAGTGACTGAAAAGTTGAGAGGGAACCGTTTAGCGTGGTATGGACATGTTATAAGGAGAATTGAGAATGTCACTGAAAGAGTTATGAATATGAAAGTGGATAGATATACTCAGAGGAAGCCCGAAAAAGAGATGGATGGATTGTGTGAAAGATGATATGGGTAAGAAAGGAGTGGATGCTGATATGACGGATAGAAGAGACGAATGGAAGAAGCGTACATATTGCGCCGACCCCAAATGCCCAATCATTTGGGGTCGGCGGTTATCAACAGGGCAGGCAGATGATGATGACAAATATTGCTCGATTATAGTACAGGATAGAATTGATTTTATTGGTATATTTATGTTGTAGCTGTTTTTTGTTCTAAAATAAATAAAAAATCATAATTTTTATTCATATCAGCTAAGCAGACAGATTCACATACTGACAGGTACACACACATACTGATTTATTGTTAAAATAATGATCCTTCAGGAGTTACTTTAGGGAGAAGAACATCATTAAAAATATAGGTGTCGTAGTATATCTACTGTGCTCTGTGTCTGTCTGTGTCCGTCCGTATATCACGAGTCTCTAGCTCATGAACTATATGAGCTGAGACCTGAAATTTCGTTATTTTGACAAACAACACTGAATCATTTGAATTTTTGATACTATACCCTTACCGTACCATTAGAGACCTGACATTTGAACATTTTGGGAAGCATACATTGAAACTTTTGAATTGTATACTTACTATCATATCAAAAATTCAAAATCAGGAGTGATGTGTCATATAATTACGAACCATGTAGAGTCTGAATGATTGGCGCTATAATTGCTTCAACAAAGAAGGGAATTACCGAATTTTTTTTGTGAAAGTATTTTTAAAGGTTTTTCTGAATTATATTATTTTATTGACTGCTAAAGCTTGAGTGAGTGCATTTGTTGGTATCGTGGTTAAAAACTGTAAATCTTAGAGCGCGTTTACACGGTCAAATTATCTGTTTCTGTTAGGTGTAAATAGATTTCTGTGTAAATGTTAAGACTACTCGATTAAAAATAAAGTAGTTTACCCACTGCTGCAGCTATTTATAGTTGATACTTTTAGTTATATTCCTATGAATGCAGGTATTATTCGACGTAATATATTATAGTGAAGTGAGGACATTTATATCATTAATTATTTTTAATGTTACTTATATTTTTACATCTTCAGTTACAAGCATCAAAGCGCCCTATAATTAACATATAAGTGTCTGTACATTCAAAATGTATAAGAAAGAAAAACGCTATGATATAGGTTATGGTTGGCTTTTAGTTTCTCTATTTGTTTGTTAGAGAATCACGTAAATACTACTGGAACAATTTTTATAAAATTATGTTTAAAAACTTATTAGTTTCAACTTTAAAACCAAATAATATACGCTAATTTTCATTTTCCATTATTACAAATAAAAACAAATTGAAGAGGCTAGTTTTGAATGGCTCTTGCACAATCAAAGACTATATGGATCAAGACGTAGGCAAAAGCTAGTTTACTATAAAAATGTTCAGACCAATGTAAGTTTATATTAAAATTTACTAAATAAGCAATAACGTAAACATTGTTTGTGCTAAAAGCCGCAAAATTTTACGCGTTTTCAACTATATCAAGATTACGAATCCGGCCAGCCTCTAAAATAAGGTTGTACTAATAATAGACGAGCACGTTTAACATGCCGTCGGTTTGGTAAATCAAAATAAATAGAATATACGTCGCATACGTGGGCGTGGACCGCATAGCGGCAATCCAATGCAAACTGAGCAGTGTCAACGCAGCGGGTCGCGCAGACGTCATCAGCGATGCGAGAGCAACATGTTTTGTCTGTAATTTATGCGAGCTGAAACGAACCATATTGAAATAAAAGAAAATAACCAGCCCAAAGCGAGTCTGATTCACTCACCTTGCTTGGATGTATATTTCTTAGTTCTAGCCATAACTTTTGTAAATTAATCTTGATGATTTTGAAAAAACTGTTCTAGTTGGAAACAGATGGGGCGGCCTTTAGTAGGGATGAGACGCAACTGCGTCGATATTCTTGACCTTCCAGAAACTGACAAAAAGGCGGGTGGTACGGCTGTCTGTGGCGAAAGCCTCTTTGGCAGTTTTTTTATACTAAAAAGGTAGCAAACAAGCATACGGCCCGCCTGATGGTAAGCGGTTACCGTAACCTATGGACGTTATTTTAGATTTGTCACTATGCAAATTTTGGAGGTACGTGGTATTTTTTGATTTTTTTCTTTATAAGTCAAAAACTACGCAATATAAAAAGCTATTTTTGAATGTACATACTAAATTAATCCAGCCATAAAAATATATTCAGACTCAGTGACATTACTAATTCTGACCAATTGGATTTGTTATTTTGATTTGGAACAAGATTGGCCATTCTCTACATCAGGAACACATTCCCCGACAAGCGCTTGCTTACAGCGTAATCGAAAGCGTGGCTGTCCTAAACAAACCTGATGAGGCACTGTCATTTTCGAAAAGCAGATAAAATAACTAACTTATAGGGGAACCAACCATGCCTAGCCTCTACTTGACCGCGTTGAAAGATGATTATGTCTGCCTTATAACTTCCAAAATATTGGAGCAAGCTTTATGCAATACCTAATGACTGTATTATAGACAATTTTATAGAGCTTAAATCAAAGTTATAAAAGTTCAGTATTATGAAGTTAAGTAAAATCACTAGCTATTACTGTTATACGGTTTGGCATGCTTTTCACTAGATTTATAAGCCTAGGATATTCTCCCATTCCTTTATCAGTGCTTCTTTCAGTTCGCGTGATTGGAGGGGAATTTCACTGGCGTACACGTCTTTCTAAGCAGGCTGGCAGCGTTTCCGGAGTATGTGTGATTACCTATTAATTGAATGTGATTGTGAAGACATAAAAGTGTTCGATAAAATTCAAAATCATTATTCAAAAATACCTTCGCAGGCACTAATATCGGCTCGGAAGGTTGCATTTGCTGAGAATCTAGAATATTGCCTATTTTAATACTATAATATTGTCCTCTGTAATAGTCATAAGGGCCCCATTACCAATGTGCCCAGGGCATCCAATAGGTTAAAGACGGCCCTGGGGACGAGCGTTATCTTGCATAAAGATGGCGTCCTTGGCCATGTTTACTAAAAATGGGCCAACATAATAATTTAAGATTTCATTCAAGTATCTGCAGTTATAGTGCCATTTTCTATCACTACTAGCTCGGTGCGGCTTTCGCCATTCTTATATCGAAATTCCAGCCCACACATGTATGGAACCTCCGCCACGCCGTATGACACTTTCTCTTCAATGCAAGCTTGTTTATAGCGCTCTCCTGGTCTTTTGTAGACTCTTTTCCTTCCATCCTACGTGTATAGCTTGAACTTCGACTCGTAAGAAAACATTACTCTTGACCAGTCATCCAGAGTCCAATTGCACTATGTAGGTTTATAAAACACTAACTTTATATTTATTTATTTATTTACCTACTTACATCTACTTTTAAAGTTATGTATATGTTTTATATGTTATGTATGTAAAAAAGGTATATCAAATATAATCTACAGACAGATTTAGCCTAGACGAAGCGAAGATTTAAAAGTAAATTGCTATTAAAAACGCCGATCATGCGTAGCGCGAATAAAAATGTAATAAATTAAAATAATAAAATTTATTCCAGTATCCGGAGGGGTCAACAATGTTTCAAAATCATTTATTCAAATAGACCTCCGTAGGCACTCATGAAAAGTTTATTAGTCGCGTCGGTAGAGGATTTTGAAAATCATCAATGTTGCTACGAAGAAGTTTATAATAATTATCTTTAAGCTAATGAGGACTTTTTAAACTATGGTTCGAATAGCTTTATTTATAAACGTCCATTCAAAACCCATATAAAAAACTAAATACAAATTCTCTTCATTCGTAAATCGCAGTATTTTCAAGAGTTATGTATATTGACATGACATTCACATTGATTTTATAATAATCTGGTTTCCACTTCAACTCTAACCTGAAATTTTTGTTAATTGGGTCTCGAGGTGCCGAGTGAATAGTTAAGTTCAATTTATGCAACAATTCTTTGTGTAAGCATCGGACCGAGATAATATTGAAGCCTCACAATCTAGGCCAACGATTCTATAGATAGGGAAAACAAAGTGATGTAAAGGAATAAAGCAAATAAATGTAAGAGCTTAACAAAGGAAGATGTCGAAAGTAGAGAGATATTCAGACTTGAAAGAGTTTGGACTGACAGACTAAAAAGCAAGTGTTCGGATTATGTATATGCCAACCAGCATGTGTAATATATAAACAAAAACGCTCTGATGAATGGGCATCTGTCTGCGATCTGGGACCCAATTCTCACTTCCCTCGAACTAGCCTTCGAATCGAACTTGCATTACGAGTGCTATTTCGACCGTAAAATTTCGAGGGGCAGAGTCAATTTTTCGTTTCCTGAATTCTCGGCACTAATCGAACTAACCTTCGAAATAATTTCGAGTGTACGAGTACCTAAGGAATAAATGTTGCCATTATGATAGATCCAAATTGCACGATGCGTTTTTTTTCACTTGATAATTGCATTGTAAATTTTGAATTAAAATTAAATTTTAAATTTTTCATTTGAAATTGTAAGATCTGGTTTGTATCTTGTTACTGTGTCTTTAAATAAATAAATTGTATGTTAAATTAAAATTTAAAAAGATTACTTAAATATTTAAAACAAAGTTTTATACCTTAATAGGTATATCTGGAATTCATAAGGCTTATCTGTCATTACGTTTCCGAATGACAACCTAACTGTCAAACGTTTGATAGTTCGCATTCGAAATATGTTTCGTACGGTCTCGACCAGTCGAAGCAGTTCGAGCGCTAGCACTCGAAAAATAAGAGAAAATGGCGGCTTCGAAATTGCCAGAATAGTTAAGTTGATTTTCATTCGAAACAAAAACCAACTTTAGATCGAACGAGTAGTGAATTCGAGTGGTTGAGAGTTGGCTCCCTGGATTCCGGTAATAAATTTTTTAAACATACAATACATTGTTTAAACTTCGATGACATGTTTTGTATATTATGGGATCACAATTACTCAGATATTCATACAGTTATAAAGTTGAACTAGATAGAAATGTCTCACTGCATCATCAGTCACGTATGTGAAGTATGCAGTAAAATTAATAGATTTGCAATAGATTTGTTTACCTTGTTAACCTACGTAATGGTAAATACTAATTTCAGTTCATCCACACTAAATACAAATTTTAATGTTTTATCGTAGATAATTGTTGCCTTTCCGGAAATACATTATGATATATGTTCTAAACAATTAACCATGTTTCTGGCAAATATTTAATGTTTTTATTTTGTTATTTATGGTTAAGAATGCCACATAAGAACCCAACATGTAAATTATTTGTAAATTAAAACCGGTTAAGTGTCAGTCTGAGTCTGATTCGTGCACCGATAGTTCCAACTTTCCTTGTACATAATTTTGGATTGGGCTAACGGTTGTAAAAACCAAAACTAAAGTTTGTTTGTGAAGGAATTTTGAAGATTTTGAAAAACTGTGCTAGTTAGAAACATCATTCTATTTTTCCTATAATATTTATATGAATATTAATCAACTGCAATTATTACTGATTTTTCGCTTTGCGTACTTCGATGAGATGGGTTTTCTTTTTATTTTTTATTATTAGTCAAAAACTTTCTCTACGTGACAGGGTCCGAAATGAGGACATTCGTAGGAGAACGAAAGCGACGGACATAGCTCGTAGAGTTGTAAGCTGAAATAGCAATGGACGGGCCATATCGCTCGAAGAGTCGATAATCGCTGGGGACGAAAGGTTCTCGAGAGGTGGACTGACGACCTGGTCAGAGTCGTTGGGCGCCGCTGGATGTAAGCGACTCAAAACCGTTCGAAGTGGAAGTTAAAGGGGGAGGCCTATGTTCTCCAGTGGACATCCATAGGCTGATATGATGAAGATGATGAGTCAAAAACTATGCAACAATAAAGAAAATAAAAACCTGTGTTGAAATATACAAATGAATCCCTGTCGATACCCCATTTGAACTACTTTTGCCCTAGTTTGAATTTTTGGTCCCCCATTACAGCATTGCAAAGAAAATAAAAATATACCAGACCGATTTTATTCCAAAGAGGAAAAAAGCAAGCATTTTCACGGAATTTCTTTCCCTCCTCCTACTTCTTATACCTTATCTATCAAAGAAGATTGACAGAGTTTGGTTCAAAGGTTAGTTTGGTGCCCAGAAATGAAACTATCTCCAGTGAGTTCCTTGCATCAATGTAAATTTTTGAAAAATATGAAGAAAGTCCCGAGAAAAAAAGGTAAGTTTTATTTGAGAGGTAGAGCATAGCGTTAGTAATGATGGGGAAGTACTACCTTAAAGAATCCCGTAACCAAATCATTTAATGTTGTGTTCCTTCGCGTAAGTAAGAGGTCACCAGAGCCCATCAGGGGGGGGGGGGGAAGGGTCGGTAACGCGTGAGTGATGCCCCGGGTATTGAAAGTGTCCATAGAGTGGTTGTATATTATGTTTTTGTCTTTGATATGTAAATCATTGTAAAAATAATGTCATTCATCTATCAATTTTTAAGTTCATTAATCGCCATTAAATGTTCTCAAGAAAAAGCAAATTTTTCTCATGAGTACTGGGATATATTTTGAAGCGCCTTGGTTTGCAGACTAGCGCTAGCGTAAGGAATATAATGCACTATCTATGTGTTCATTCTGGGCAGCACTTGGTCCAACTTCCATATAACGACTGTCAATGCAATTGTACATAAATAAAAAAATATTAATGATCATTCAGCCCGCCTGATAGAATTTTGCTTGATACATGTGTATTAATATTACAAATAAAAATATTAAATTTCGAATAAAAAAATGGTCAAGTTACAGACCGCCAGACCTGCGGTTTATTGTTCAATTCATCTCCAAGATAGAACATTTTCGTACCCTTTTCGATGGTCACCGCTTGTGCTATAGATATTTGAAGCGTAAAATATCGCTTGTTCATATCAGACGTGTTCAGTAAGAAAACTGGAAAAGAAAAATCATCAAATAACCTTTGATGAATGCTGTTCGTACTTACTAACAAAACTATTTCGATGTTTTGTTTATTCGAGCTCGATACGTAGAGTGTCGTGAGTCATCCGAGTTATAATATCTTTATTGATCCAGATTGAGAGCTGTAATTCGAACGTAATCGCCCCAGAGTGTGTCCGACATACAGTTTCCAGCACGTAACGTTTACGACGTCAATCATCGATATTTTTACAGTTCCCAGTGACCGTGTGGATGAGCGAACTATGTTGGCTTAGCAATCTACAAAATGTGTAGAGACACGGTTAGATTCGCAAAAAATTGAATTATACCCATCCTCACAAATACTGCTCTAGCGAGAAACAAGAGGGAAGCAGATGAAAGACGCTCCGAAGAATTAGAACTAAGATGAGCTGTTTCAATACCCTGATGATATCGCAGCATTGGAATACACGAGCTCGTGACGTGAAATGGCTTTTGTAATGGTGATGGTGAATAATACGAAAACGTCTAAGAAATGTAGGTCGACCCGGAGATGCGGCACGGACATGAAAAGAATTCTTGAGACGACACTCACCAGATGTCACTTCACAACGGTTAGTTAGCTCGTCTCAGTGCGGCGAGTGGGTTAGTAGAGCCCCCAGGCGTCGCACTCACCAACACATGTCGAAGTACTCCATAACGATGGTGGATAATTGTAGGTACATGTGTCCCGAAGTGGGTAGGTGGCGAGGAGGACGGAGCGCGCGTGCAATGGACGCACCGCGGTCGGCGTGTGCTTGCTGCCGCAACAGCGCTCCGTCGATGTATTGTGACGTAAACGGGACACATCCTGACCGCAAACCGCTTTACGACCGCTTCAAAACGCCCGCCGCCTCCGTGTTATACAGATCAATGTCGATGCTACGATGATGCCCTCTAATTGCGATACGTACCTTTGGTCCCCGCCTTGCTCTTGGGCCCGGGGGCATTCCTGCCTCGGCCTGAGGACAGGCGTCAGCCCCCATTTCTCGACCAACTCTATACGAGCAATGGTGGCTGCTCAACGTCAATGTGTCATCGGCTCGGAGCTGGTGCGGTGCAGTGGGGACGCGGCGGAGAGGCCGGCAGGCCCGCTGCGCCCCCCGACCGGCTCGTGGCGCGCGCCTCGACCGCCACCTTAGTCGCGAGCCATGCCCATGCCCGTGCCCGAGGCCTTTCGCGCTGCTCGTGCACTCGTTCCCGCGCTACGCCTGTTCGTCGCTGTTTCGCACTGCACCGCTCCTCATAATGAGCTCAGATGAAGGAGCGAAGGATCTCCGATCGCATCGCGCTCACCCGAAGACACTGCGGCACGCCCGTACGACGCCGCGGCCGGGCTGCTGCCTCGCGCACCGCGCACTCGCCGTGAGCTGCGCAACTTTACCGCCGAATTATAGGTCCGTCTCAAGCGCGCGATCAGCACCGCGGAACTCGATTTACCACGTTAAGGGTATAGTCATTAGTTAACGATTAACGTGATACTACGAGACAATTAGATATAATTAATTAGGATATGTATAGGTGTGCGACCGCCGGTCGCGTCCAGTGCCCGTGATGACGAGTCCTTACGTAATGCGTATTCAGAGCGCGTGTGACGGCGCCTCACCGGGTGCGACGAGTCATGATCTCGACAGAAAGCCGCGTGGCGGTCGCAAGGCACGGACAAACGCGTGTGCTGCCGTGTCGCGACGGCAACGTACTGGAAGAGGGGCGCGCGTGCGTCCCCCGCGCCGCGCCCCTCGGTGAGCGCTCACTCCGCTCCGCGCCGCCGCCGCGCCCCTCGTCCCGCACGCGTATCGACACCGGCCGCCAACCACTGCATCGCGGACGCGGCCCAGCGGGCGGCGCGCCCCGCACCTACCACGCGCCCGTCACGCCGTTGCACGCAACCCCTTAAGTCCACTACGTAGTTTCAAGAAAAACATTCGCTTTCCATGCCCGTATTAATACTACCTACTTCCTGGAATTTAACTCACTTTCCATCGTTTACAGCTGTTGGCAATGAAATGATTTATGTTGATGTCAAAACTTTCATGCTATGAGTATGGCTATAAATTAATGATTTACTTCAGTAATTGTCATAATACTGCCTGTAAAAATGTTCACCAAATATGAAGCTAAATTACATGAACTAGGTTGTGAAAATACAAAGGCAGCTGCAGCACATACATAAGTTGCTTAAGCGAAACGTGTGCTTATAAATACAAACATGATTATACCATAGACACGGAAACGCTTTCGAATGTAATACAGCTAATACTAATAATATGGCCTGATATGGATACTCTCAATCCACAACCCGCTTCACTAGAGATCACTGGGTAACTATCTTCTGTCTGTACTATGATAAAATTTTGCATCTGAGAAGTTTTGTCTACTGGGGCAAAACTGATTTTGCTTAGAGTGAAGTCAAATTGTTTCTAGAGCTAATATCAATACGACCGAGCAAAAACACTCCGACTACTACAATACAAAAATATCATAGAATTTTTGGTTTTGGAAAAACAACCATAATCCTTAAGTGCTGCATTACCTACTGAAACACGGTAGGTAATGCAGCACAGATTAGGGGGGTATGAATAACATCCGCCTTTTC
>OX596244.1:13362209-13428266 GCA_951394255.1 Polyploca ridens
CATACAGACTATAGGGGTCTCCGCTGCACCCACCTTTATATTGTCATAGCCAGGCCAGCGAGAAAATTGTGCAGCTATGTGCTCACTGCAGCTCCAGATCTAAGAGTGTGTAATGGTCGGAAAGTTAAGAATTTAAAAAATCCGACTAGTAGTTCTTCTGAATAGCGCGTTTAAAGAAACAAAAACACGAATCAAACAAAGAAACTATCTAGCTTTATTATATTGGTATAGATTATTATTAAACTTTTAGTTTGGTATGGATATGAAGGAATTAAATTCGGGTCTAACGACCAAGTACCTCATATTAACGTGCATATTAGTATACTAGGTTACTAGGATAGCACCACTTCTTATCGTTTACTATTATTATTTAAGGTATAACCCCCTCTAAAAGTGGAAAAAGAAATGCAATGTTACTGATTTATCTGTCTATTTGGTCCCTAGTGCCACATAGCAAACGTGGTTAGTACCAATTCAACTCGAGGCAAACTCGAGCAATCTTCTGTGATCAGCTTACCTCTAACTTTCTCCGCATGGACATCTATTAGTTTAGAGGTGGCAAGATCGTGTACTGCCAGCATAATATTATTGCAGTCTAATAAAATATAATAAAAGTTCAAAAATATACACAGTAAAATTTTTGAATTACGAAAATGCTTCTTTTGTTAGAATGTTCCATTTGTCCATATATACATCTTATTTGGCAGTTTCTTCATCCAGCCGTTTGCTGGCTGCATCATCGATTATCACAGTGAGACTTTTCGATTTTGAGTCCGAAATGGTATCGAGTGTCATATATCTGCAAACATTTATAACCTAGACAGATATATAGGTATATGGAATTGTGTCACCTTCACTCTGTCGGTCAATATCAAAGGCATAAATAATAAATGCATCAATTTTCGCTATCGCTAAATGCATTGTAACGAAGTTATACATTGTATGTGTTTCTATTGATTGATGTTAAATATTCTGGACTTCTCTTTCCACAATATGCATTGGAAATATATGGTAGATCGATAATTTCATACAGGTTTTATAAATAGGTTTTAATTTCTATAATTAAGAGATATACAGTCTAATAAGTTAAGATTTCGATTTCTAGTTATACTTGGAATGGGAACTCCTACATTGTCATCTACGAAACCATTATGTCCTACAATCTAGTATCTTGAGCTCAGATTTTTACTTAAAATATTGCCACCTCCAGCGACAACGTTGATCACATAAACCACACCTCGTTTATCGAGTATACTGAGTTTGCTAAACTGTACGCAAAACTAGTTAAGCGGTAAGTGACGTAACTTAACTACATTGTTATACCTCGTGCAAGGTTGATGCAATTTACTGTATTAGTCGACTCTCATGTCGATATACGTATTAGCAAAGGGTAATAAAGAAGAAAGAAATAAATTTATTATAAATGAAAGGATATTATATATAATTAAATATAATTCCTGCATTCTCCCAAGCCTAACTTACGCTAGCCAGACATGGGTCCTCACGGAAAAATTAAAAAACAAAATCTCGTTTTGTCAACATGCAATGGAAAGAAGTATCTTGAAACTAAGAAAAATACAAAAAAACGAGAAACACAGATATCTGCATGAGAACTAAATTAACAGATGCTCTTAATTTTACTTTAAAACATAAGTGGAATTAGGCTGGGCACTTGGCAAGATACAAGGATAACAGATGGACTCACCAAACAACTAAATGGCCCGGCCCAAAAGGCAAAAGAAGTGTAGGCAGAAGAAAAGATGGGCTGATGACATAATCAACAAGGCAAGAACGAATTGAATGCACATAGCTAAGGACAGGGAAAGAGGGAAAGGATTGGAGAAGGCTTTTACCCATGGGGGCCACATAACAGAGCACCAATAAATTAATAAATAATGATGTATAGATGCCTAAGTAATTGTTAAGTGGAATTGTTATAAAACTATAATAATAAATGAAAGGAAAGTAATATTATTGGCATCTATACGTGTTACGGCTAAAAGCCGAAGTGGACTACATCTAGGTTTAGCCGGCTAGAACTAGGTGCAGCCGGTTGCAGTCGGCTAAACTTAGGTGTATCCTGTTTATTCACGGCTATAACTAGGTGTAGTCTAAATCAATAGGCTAACACGACCGACAACTCTTCGAGCGGTTACCAGCCACTCGAGCAGTCTATTTCAAATGCTCGTAAATGTGGAACGATAACCTAAATATCGCAGACGTCAACAAATACCTTTTGTATTCCGTAGACCAGACGGGCAGAAAGGGATAACTAAGCTAGAATAGTTAGCAGTAGGTGCATGTTTTGTACTCAATCACACGTCGGAATTTCTGTTTGGTGCTGACCACTCGGTGCGCTCGGTGCGGTAGAGTCTGCTCGAACGGCCAATAAATCGAAGATTCTAGTTCACTATACAGAAGAGCTTGTAGAGGTCGCCTATTACTGCTTTAAGCTACCTCTGGTAAAACCAGGTAAAACCAGGGTTGTTGCTGATCCAGTTTCTTGTCACATCAGCCGATACCGATGCCTATTTTTTGTGATAGTGATAATGAGGCTGAGGCGAATGATTGAAATTATTATCTATAAATATATTACCAGACAAAATATTATATAGACCATGATATGAAATAAATATTTGGAATAATGTTGTATTTTTTAAAACTAAGGTTACATGGTGTAAAATACAATAATAATAATTA
Organism: Polyploca ridens; assembly: GCA_951394255.1. Taxonomy (NCBI): domain Eukaryota; kingdom Metazoa; phylum Arthropoda; class Insecta; order Lepidoptera; family Drepanidae; genus Polyploca; species Polyploca ridens. Next base: position 13,364,910 of record OX596244.1, read on the forward strand.
TTAAATATTAAATTAGATGTATGTTTGACTATTTTGTGAATACCTAATCTTTTTCTTTGTTATTTAATACTTGCGCTATGTTACGAAATATATCAAAACAAACATTATTAATTATGAATCTACGATTTTGACTGATCTAAATTCGAAAACAAAGGCGGCATGATCCCTTACTCTAGCCTAGCTCCTGCATTCATGTTGCGACACTAACCTCACTTCAGTAACCATAAATGCTGATGTTGAAAATAAACGCCGAGTGCTGATATTTTCAAAACATTATTAATTTAGATCTACAATTTTGACTGATCTAAATTCGAAAACGAAAGCGGCACGATCCTTTACTCTAGCCTAGCCCCTGCATTCATGTTGCGACACTAACCTCACTTCAGTAACAATCAATGCTGATGTTGAAAATAAACGCAAAGTGCTGATATTTTCAAAACATTATTAATTTAGATCTACAATTTTGACTGATCTAAATTCGAAAACGAAGGCAGCACGATCCTTTACTCTAGCCTAGCCCCTGCATTCATGTTGCGACACTAACCTCACTTCAGTAACAATCAATGCTTATGTTGAAAATAAACGCCGAGTGCTGATATTTTCAAAACATTATTAATTTAGATCTACAATTTTGACTGATCTAAATTCGAAAACGAAGGCGGCACGATCCTTTACTCTAGCCTAGCCCCTGCATTCATGTTGCGACACTAACCTCACTTCAGTAACAGTCAATGCTGATGTTGAAAATAAACGCCGAGTGCTGATATTTGCAAAAACCCTGCTCCATATCGCTCAGCCTTAAAAATCGAATGGATCGGTACTTCCGTTGGCTCTTTTACCCCTGGTAATTGTATCAACTCCTCTGATGGAACTAAAAGTTTTCAGCAATTTTATTATTGGCAATAAAAATATTGTAGGTATACCCTTAAAGCTTAGTGCACAGTTTATTAGATTATTATGTATAAACGCTTATATTGTTTTAAAATTGATAAAGAATTTAAAAACCGGACATGTGCTTGTTATGCTCGCGTAGAGAGGGTTCCGTACAAACTTAACATTGTAATAAAAAAACTCCTATACACTCCAACTGCAAATGTAAGTTTGTACACATATTATTCACAGCTTTACTTCATTTTAATGGAATACCACATAGACTTCATATAGGTTTTCCTGAAAGCTATAAGTAAAGAACCATTATTTTCAAAATTTTCGGCTCAGTAGAATCGGTCCAGTAGATTTGAAGGAAATCAGCTGTGACAGATGGATAGATAGACAGACACACGAGTGCTCCTTTATCCTTTTGAGGTATTAAAACTAAAAAATAAATATAGGGAGAATAGCAACAAAAATGTATTACCCGTTTTTCTCAGTCAAAAAAAACTTGCACTCACTGCTTGTACAAATCTGATTTTTTCCTCACAAGTGTGTTGAAAAACGTCGTATGGCACGCGTGTGCATTGATCATGGTCGCGCGCACGACCAGACAAGAAAGACCTGCTAGAGTTAAAATTTATATGGAACAGTAACTAAATGACAGTTAATATTAAACCTTGTGTCTTATACGTCACAGTGGCATTTCGCGCACAATGGCCGCGGTTTCCCTTAAAAACAAACGGTCTGTATAAGGCGCGCGAAGGGTTAAAATTCTCGGCTTCCTTATCGCCTCGTCTGTAATTACCAACTTTGCACACATGTATCATAATGTACTACTATCCACTCCCTGTAATAACTATAATAAAACAACCAATTATAATTTCAAGTAACCATTTTTAGTTTAAAGTTCTATTATAAATTAGTTTCCTTCAACTCTTTGCGTGCTATTATTTATCATGGCGAGATTATTTTCAAGAAGAACTCTATCATAGCAACAAAAAAACCTCCTCAGGGAACTAAATAAAGGAATATTACAAAGGAACTTTACAGGTTACTCTGCAAAGTAAAAAAAATATGCAATTTACCAACTCGTTTGGAAAATCAATAGAGGTATGAGCCGTGAGTACGTGGAGGCTGCATAGATATAACCACTCTCGAATGCTTGAGAAATTCTCGTTTGAACTTAGCAATTTAAATTTATTTATAGCGCCGATCCCACAGCTAGCGATCTAGGGATCTGCGGTCAGAGTGCTACGTACCTTGACCGCTGCGATCACAGTATGCAATGATCAAAAGCGTCGCATACATAACAGTGAACGCGGTACGTAGAGCTCTGACTGATTATTTTGCCGGCGCAATTATCAATTAACTGCCCGAGTGTATACAGCTCAGCATATTTTTACCGTGATAAAATAGTAAAGTAAAATGTATAGAATTTAATAAAAACACTTTTTTTTAAACCCTGCCGACGTTCCTTTAGTGAACACACACATTTGACATAAAAAACTGTTTTGCAAAATCTCATATAAATTTTTGATTTTCTGACATTTTTATTTTCCGTAATTTTATGCATACTGAGAGTTTGTTACTTTTTATTTACACTCATACTCTTTATATTACTCATTATCCACTTTCGGGTTGTTCTATGCTATTCCTACAATAAAATCGAGCCACTCTACGTTGAGTTTTAAAAAATCTAGCTACTGTATATATTTGTACTGACAGGCATACCGAATGATAGATGCAGCACTTTGCCGTTCATGAAATTAATTATAATAGAGTGACGTAGCTGACAACTTATTTTAGAATAATAAAAATTGACCATTGCTCTTTGTGTCCTTTGAAAATAAAGTACTACGAAAACAAAAATCTGTAACAAAATGTTTCGCTTAAACCCTGCAAAGATTGTCCAAATCATCGCTTTAATTACGAAGGTGACCGTCGAAAAACCAGGACAAAGTCCCATTTTTTTCGATTTCGTCGGGGTAAATAGGGCAACCCCCTCATGTATGACGTCACTCCGAACCGCTATTCACTGCAACGCGGGCGGCCGCGGCGCAGCGGACACGTAGCGCATCTTGTTGCGTAAACGAGCAAATTTAATATTAAAACCTAAATGCGAACTAAATAAAAATAACATTTAACTATCTATATTTTGTTGTACGTGCCCGTCACTGTATTAATTTCATGAGATACACTAATCTATCCCTTATTTCTTCATCCCACTGCGACAAACTTTTCAATAAAACTTTTGTGATTTAAAAAAAACCCAATTATAACAAAAGTATAATTTATTTGCAATTATCATTATTGAAAATGAATCACTAACAAAATAATAATGATGTCTATAGAGATATTTGATTATACTTGAATATATTTTAAATAGGCTATAATTCAGCTTAACCTACTAGATTGTATTAGGGTGGTTAAAGTAGTGTTTTAATTATAATAAATAAATATGTTGAATTAAACAACGTTTAATAAGCGTACTAGAGTACATATATGATATCCTATTAATTATCCTTAGATAAATATGCATTAGCATGTTAAATTATATGAGATTAAAATAATTATCTAAAAAGTAAAAACCTCCGTCAATGAAATATACAGATAAAAAATCCAATATCTCTCATAATATTATTATAATAGCGATATTAGAGTTATCTACTTATACCGAAGGATGTTTGTCGCATGCAACTCCATATTGACCTAGAAAATACGAGGAAGCTGAGGCTGGCGTCAGCGCGTCTGCAGCCTGCCCACTTCAGCGTCGCACTGCTGTATCATTCCCAAAACTGGGGAGTGAGACGCCCTCAATGCCCCTTCTCCTTTTTCCCACCTTCACCCTCCAGCCCATCGGCGCCAAGCCGACTCGCTAGTGCGAATTTTCTGCTTACTCAGAATTGCTTCGTAGACTGTGTATAATATATGTCATTATAGCACAGTTTTGTAAAGATATTATAATATAGCTAGATTTTATTATTTCTTGCTATTATCTAGTCTATGTAATAGTGATCCAAATTCGACTATTTTTTAAGACCTTATCAAGTGTAGCTTTCAGCTCCTTATGCCTTCAAAATATGTAGAGTTGGCGGAAATTATTTGTCTGAGTTGGTTTGAGGTAACGTAAGCTGGTTGCCAACTCATCCACTAGGTGCATCTCTACTGCAGAAGCAAGAGCATTGCAACGTTTTCAAGTATATTGATTTCTCTGGCGGATTATATGCCCTGAGAGATCTAGTAATATTGTGTAGGTGTTAACGATAACATGAAAGTTATCGCGCCTCCCCTGCCTCGCCTAGTTTGAAAGGTGATGTTTACTATAGGTATTTGAAGTATGCAATCCTTACCTACGCATAAATACCTGACTATGATTCGATATCCAGAATCGTTATATTATATTTTTATCCGATTTCAAAAAAAGTAGGAGGATCTCAATTCGGTGTTTTTCTTTTATAAGTGAACTAGTTGATTCCCACACAGGACATGCATTTGTGTGCATGAACATGTCTGTATGTCCTGAGTCTAGGTGTAATTATGTATATTAAGTATGTATTTACAAACAAAAAGTATTATATGTATTATATTATATCAGTTATCTGGTTTCCATAGTACAAGCTCTGCTTAGTTTGGGATCAGATGACCGTGTGTGAGGCATGTACCAGAATATTTATTTAAATCCATAAATCAGTGATTTGCAATCAGTTAAATTTGAAATACGAAGTAACCCTTTTTTTTGGAAATACTTATACATTATCCCCCTTATTCATAATAAAGTTATCAAACGTTGATTAGCTAAAATTCCGAAGTCTTTATCTGACAGGTGACATATGGTAATCGAAAGAGTGAGACGGGGCACACTATTACACTGATTTAGTTAAAAAGCGATTATGAATAAGGCGGTATAACTTTAACTGTGCAGACGCACTTCTATTTTAAGTTTTCTAGGAGAGATATTTTCCACTGGGAATGAAACTACGTCGTAGCCTACTACACTAGCGCAGAATCATACTTCAGCAAATAACGCCATAGCTAGTCAATTTAAATCAAGTGGCTGGTCCCAATTTTATTTTATCAGTATGCAACGGCGCTGTAGAATTTTGTATTATTAAATTGTAATGCATTTAATGGACTAATTCAATAAAACCAAAATACGATTTAAAATAAATAATATGTTATAACGTTCTGTTCCCATAAACTGTGCTGCGTGTAATAATATTATCGATACAAAAGTTTCACTGGTGAAAAGGCAGAGTGAAAGCTACGTTATAATCTGCTACGGTGCAACCGACTATAGCGTAATCAGCTACGGCATAACTTGCTACGCAGTAATCTGCTACTGCGTAACTTGCTACGCAGTAATCTGCTACAGTGTAACTTGCTACAGAGTAATCTGCTACAGCGTTACCGCCTACGGCGTAACCTGCTACGTAGTAATCTGCTACAGCATAACTTGCTACAGAGTAATCAGCTACAGTGTAATTTGCTACAGTGTAATCAGCTACAGCGTAACCGCATACGGCGTAACCTGCTACGCAGTAATCTGCTACAGCATAACTTACTACAGAGTGATCAGCTACAGTGTAACTTGCTACAGAGTAATCAGCTACAGCGTAACCGCCTACGGCGTAACCTGCTACAGCGTAACTTGCTATAGAGTAATCTGCTACAGCGTAACTGCCTACGGCGTAACCTGCTACGCAGTAATCTGCTACAGCGTAACTTGCTACAGAGTAATCTGCTACAGCATAACTTGCTACAGAGTAATCAGCTACAGTGTAACTTGCTACAGAGTAATCAGCTACAGCGTAACCGCCTACGGCGTAACCTGCTACGCAGTAATCTGCTACAGCGTAACATGCTACAGAGTAATCTGCTACAGCGTAACCGGCTACGGCGTAGCCGGCTACGCAGTTATCTGCTACAGCATAACTTGCTACAGAGTAATCAGCTACAGTGTAACTTGCTACAGAGTAATCAGCTACAGCGTAACCTGCTACGGCGCATACTCAATAAACGTTATTATTATCCTTACTTGCTACGGCAACCCCAGAGACTTTACAACGAAAAATTATACACGATAGTTTCATCATCGTTGTCAAATATTAACCAATACCGAATTGCAGCAAAACTGATGAGATGTAAATTATGTGTAATTACATTGGTTATTAATTTGACAACGATGGATCAAACTATCGTGTATCGGTTTTCGCCCTTTGCTACGGATCATGACGCTATGTCGTAGCTTGCTACGGGCTTAAAAGCTACGACGTAGCCTCGAAGTTAGATGCTACCTCGCAACTCGTACGGAACCTACAACGGAAGATGGTCACAATAAAATACATTTATATGTAAAATACTTACGTGACCTTATACTGAAAGGAGGCATTCTACTAAATTAAATACTTGGAATATTTTACGCTTTTAACTTATTCCTCGTATAGCATCGTTAGCGTATTTCCATCGTCTATACTACTGAAAAATTTGGATCTCAAGCACACAGTGAAATCATACGTCAAGTTTATTTAGCTGTATTATAATAGTGACCTTTAATTGTCAAGATTGTCGACCAACCAGCTGTGTTGCAGCCGCCATTAAAATACTCTCGTATAACACGTTAACTCCATGTCTTTTGGCGGTATAACGAATTTACTCTCGAGTAGAACTCGCAAAGTTAAATAACTTTAGAGTAATTAGTGAGTTAATGTCAGTATAAGACATACTAGTTTGGTAAATCAAATACACCCTTAAATAACACATAGGTTATGTACCTATAAATCATCATAGCTTGAATTAATTGGTGAAATTTCATGTATTTCATTCTAGGAAAGAACAATCTATTTTCAAGCAAAGTACCTTTAACGTTATAAAAGATAGCTGAACTGAACGGGAATTCGTTAACAAAATAGCCAGAATGGATCAATATCTATGCAGTTACTAAACCGTTTCTGTCTCACGAAACCTTGACCGTTTGAAACCGATTCGCTTGCCTTTTGTGTTAACAGTTTAAAATTTTAAATAATATACTTATTTATAAAAAAGTATATCTAACCTTTTCCGTAGCACTGTTTATAAAATAAACATAAAACAACTACAAAAGATGATTATCAGTACATAAAAATACAAAAATATCTTAAGAGTTAAGGATATAAAGATTTTTGTCTAGCGGTTTCGAAATCAGAGGGCGAACCACAATCTCTTAAAACAATATTATTATAACCTTATTTGATTTTTGTCTTTCATTGACATCCGGCGTCAAAACGGGACAAAAGAACCAATAGAGTTCGATTTTATAAATTATTCTCAACCACGAGTTACAAATAATTTGAATTCCGTAAAAGAACGTTGATAAAATAATAAAAGTATTTTTAAATTATGAATCACATATTTTGAATTGGAATTCAAACTACAATATATTCCGTGTTGCGTGAAATCCCGGCAAGTATTGAGCATAGCGTTCACGTAGATATGTATGGCGCGGTATCCGCAGTACCGGGGCAGATGCATCCAGTGGTATCGACCACTAGCGCCATCTGTATTCCAGCTGTTGAACTAAACTAAACTCAGTAGCGCTACCTTGAGGTGGATATTAGAATCATCTTTTTTTCTAGTCTCAGCATACAAAATCTTACTGAATTTAATATTAAACTTAAGATTGTTCAAGTGACATACTGACGGTTTGTAATTTTAAATGAACTAAGGTGCATACATATTTGAATCATATTTATAAATAATATTAATAATCAGTAAGGTTTTTATAGAAAAATATGGTTTGGTCAGTTAGCATCAAAGACAAATGACTTGCTTTCATTTTGTTTTTTATTTAAGCGCTCGGGCGACATCTATCATTTATTTACAATAATATTACTATCCATGGTTTTATCTAAGAACTGAAAGCAGATGGCGTGCAGCTGAAAAAGATTGTTCCGCTAGTTGCCGCTAGATGGCGATGATATTACGTTAATGTGCCAAGGTCATCCATAGCACTATTTTGTGAATAATTCACGTATGTTTTAGGAAGCCAAATGATATTTGAAGTCGCCGAGTTTTATAATTAGGACTCAGTGTGAAAGTTTTATGGCAGTAAAATAATGATGTACCTACAGATAGAAATGATAATGATTAAATATGTACGGCCTTACTCATAAACGCTATTTAACTAAATCCACTGAATAAATGGTCAAATAAATAACGTCACCTTGCTGTCATTGTCAAACAATTTGACGTTATTTAGGTGACCACTTAATCAGCTTATTAGTTAAATAACGTTTTATGAGTAAGGGGGGTAATGTTTACGTCTATAGAAGCTAAATATACGTACATGTAAATAACAGTCGTCTGTATTTTATAAATAGTAGTCCTCAGAAGGTAGAGTTGTTTCCTCTAAATCCAAAAGTACCTACGTGCCTGAATTTTTGTAAAATTTCCACCATTTGTTCTTTCGCACTAAACTTCACATAGAAAATAAAATTTAAAGCCCGTAAGGTATAGTTTTAGAACAGGTACAAGTTTTGATTGTAATATACATAGGTGAATAAGTCTTTTTTTGGAAACTATGACACGCTAGGTATTAAGTAGGTCACTATTCAAACTGTACCTAAAACGGTGCACGCGATTCAGAGACTTGTAAATCAACTATCATGTAGTTACGACATGACAAGAAAACTACAATTATATTCGATCACATATAATTGTTTTTGTTCCTTCATGATTCCTAAAAGATTAGTCCTTGAATTGAAATATTTTGGACATTTTTACGGATACCTTCATTCATAAACATGTTATCATGTATGTCATGCGGATATAATTTTAACTGTACCTAAGTTGCAGCGCAGGCGACAGACCGCACCACGCCGGACTTTTTAGTCTGTGAAAATAGAACCTATACCTACAATTCTAAGCAGTAAAGCACACGACGCGCAATAAGTCCGGCGCACAACCCTTTGTTTTCACACAGACTTTTTGTGTGCCGCAGACTAAAGTCCGTCGTATGCGCTGCACTTAAAGAATACTGTCATGGGTACATTTTAGTGGTAATGCTTTAATTATAATTAATGAATCTACCTTCTATATGTATATACACATTGAAACCAGAATTGTTTCGAACTGTGCGGTCTCAAAGGAGCTTCCTTCCGCGGACGCTCAGATTGTGGAATGAGCTCCCTGCCGTGGTTTTTCCAATGGACTACAGCATGGGGTTCTTCAAAAAGGGTGTGAAGAGATTTCTGCAGGGTCGGCAACGCGCGAGTGACTCCCCTGGTGTTGCAAGCGTCTATAGGCTACGGTAACCGCTTACCATCAGGCGGGCCGTATGCTTGTTTGCTACCTAAGTAGTATAAAAATGTAAAATGTACTAAAAGATGCCAGTATATTATGAATCCGTGGAAATTTATATATTTAATATGAGCAACACATCGCTGAGGCGTCGGCTTAGTGGGCGATTTTTCTCTGACAACTAGCATTATGTCATTTAATTTTTTTTTTTTTTAGTTTTGTTTAATTCTGTTTACTTTTTACTTAGTTTAGTGTATAATAGCGTAACGATTATATTTACTGTGTTAAACTTAACTTTCATCCTTACCTTGACTACAACATTGTATTTTCTTCTTTATGTTTTCTATTTCTATTGATGAAGACCTTTAAATGGCTCACACATGTAATCAGCTGTTGGTTTTCCGAATAAAATAAAATAAAAATAAAATAAATAAAATTATAGATATTTATATCTATTTTTGGTATATAGATGTATTTTGACTGAAGGTGATATAAAACAATCGCTTAGGCGAGCACGGTATTGTCTCAAAACGTTTTATATTCCAAGCTTTTAAGAAAAACTTGGATTTGACTTGGTAACCTGAATTGTTAAAACTAAGGTTGCCCTCAAGTTTTGGCAATTCAGGCTACCAAATCAAGTCGTAGGTTTTCTACGACTTGACTTATTATATTACTAAACCTAGGCCCACTTATTTTAATAATTAAACCCGAAGTTACATCACCCGAGTACTTCATTTTGACACAGCATTTGGGTTATGTACATCGGGTACATATTACCCAGGTTGACGCAAGACTACTCCTTCTCCGATTTCAAAACAAATACATTTTAAAACAAATGACGATACTATCAAGTAGTGTACAAGTAGTACCCAACTTATATGGCGCGTCGTGAATCTTCGTTCGCACAGAAAAGAAAGTATGGCCCCGAAGATTAACGAAAGAATGATTAAAACTTACAATCAACCTAAGATGACTACTATAAGGTTCATAATACACTGCAGCTGTTAGTTCCGTCTCACTCGCAAGTCACGCCCCACGCACGGCGCGTGCTAACATGGCGGCAGCTGCCGACCAATAGTCGTTTCCCGCGCTTTGAAAATGTATCTTCTGCGCAGGTACATCGGTAAGCCATATTAGTTGGGTAATACTTGTACGTAGTATTTATATACTCTGAGGTAATACTGTACTTACTGAAAACAATGTGTAATCTTTGTCGAAATGTGTACTGATCACACAATTTAATTAATTATTATCTGAACAACTAAAGATTCCAATTCTTCGCATAGTGTTTATTCTATTTTGAAATCCAGTTTATAATAAATAGATCTTAAGTAACAGCTTGTAAAAAAATAAATAGGTAATTTAAGAGTGTTTATATTACCTCGCATTAGTGATGAAAAGTACAGTGGTCACCCAGGATATAAGTGGTCAATTACACCCACGAACTGTATAAGCACCCTTACTCGCTACGCTCACTCGTGCGCCTAAGTATTTCTGTTGTAATTGATCACTTACCTCCTCCATAACAATCAACTATCAATATTTCTCATTCATACATACAAATAATAATAACACATTATTAAATAAGTTTATTATATCGCCAGTGACTGTTTAAAGCCGTAAAGCCTTAATGATGTATTAAAAGTTGAGATTTACGACCGGGAAGTTGAAGGACGTAAACAACTACAGCGCAACATAAGTGTAGGTGCATACAATGTACATACCTGCTCTCTATGCGAGTATAGAAATGAAATAAGTAAGTCGAAAATAGGTTAACTATTCAAAATACATCATATTTTAGTACCTATTATTTGGTAACAATATTACTTTCAGGGGCATGCATATAAAGTCACATTTTTAGGGATCCTATTACTAAGACTCCGCTGTCCGTCCGTCTGTCTGTCTGTCCGTCTGTCACCAGGCTGTATCTCATGAATGGTAATAGTTAGACAGCTGTAATTTTCAGTGAATAATTATTTATATTGCCGCTATAACAACAAATAAAAATGAAATAATATTAAAAATTAAAGTGGGCACCCATACAACAAACATCTTTTTTTTTTGGTATTTTGTTGTCATAGCACAATGAGTTTCTTAATATTGTACGGAACTCTCCGTTTGCGAGTCCGACTCGCACTTGGCCGGCCAGCAAGTAATTTTTTTATAAATATTTATTTAGACAGAGAGGTAGAGTGTAGCATTATTTCGCTCAAAGAGCAGCTCAACTGGGGAAGTACCTTACAGAATACCGCAGCCAAATAACTTTATGTTGTATTCCTGCGCGTGAGTAAGTCGCCAGAGCTCATTGGGGAGGAGGGAAGGGTTGGTAATGCGTGATGTCCCGTGTCGTGCAAGCGTCCATATGGCTACGGTCGCTTACCATCAGGCGGGCGAGCGTCCTTGTTTACCGTTTTAGTCATATAAAATATTTTCTATGCATTTTTATTATTCTTAACATTTTGTAAACAAATTAAAAATAAATAACAGAATGACTGAGAATTTCAAATAATTTGGTGGTAGTTGAAGGAGTCCGGTCGTATGCCGCGACATTCTCTCAACTCCATATACACGAGAAGTCATGATGACCAATATGTGTTTCTCTCACTTGCTCAATGCAGGCAACAACGAATTTCGAAGTTCGCTCAATAGTATCTTTAGAAGATTACATATGATCCATCTCATTCCACTGTGAAAGTTCAATTTCGCAGTGGTTGTGATGGGGCATCTGCGTTATATCAGGCTCTGAATAAAGTGCTTCTGTGTCGTAAGTGCCTCAGACAGTAACGAGACTTAAAAAACAATAAGTGATGCTCTGAACAAATGTATCATTGACTTATGTGTATTGTGAGATTGAAATACTTGAAATTTTGGGCCAAGTTAATGTTTTTTAAAGCTTCAAGATAATCAACATAGCAAGCGAGCCTACCGGATATAATTCCGTGGCGCCCAGCTGTCTGGCTAGTACAGTGAAGCAATGTAGACGGGCCTACGAATCTAATACTACTATGTAGAGCATACACAATGATATACTCACTTCGAAATTGTTTGTAACATATATTCTATTTTAGGCAGCGAAACCTATTCGTTATATTAGCAGAGAGTGCAATTTACTCTTAATACAAATATTCAACGTCAAATACTGACTACTCTGAACGAGTAGTTCTCAAATTCGTAGAATTAATAAAATTGTGAAATACATTTAAATGCATAAATCAGCTAACGACGAGGTAGAACTTTATTTGAATGTAATCGCTCGCTTTCATTTAGTGGAGTAGCATAGCTACGTATAGTTGCCCGGTGATTTCTATACCGCGTACTCGCTAGCGTCAAGAACAAAGTTACCTCTCCAATTAAAAAGTAGGTACTCATTATTAATAATAATTACGTTTTCAGCGAGATAAATACGCAAGCAATTTTCACAAATAATTTAAACGATTCTAGTATGCCAATTAACAATTTTTGAAATTAATTAGCAGAAACTTTAAAATAAAATGAGGAATCATTTTCCATTAGAAATCATAGATTATTGGCAATCAGAATGCCTTGAGTGGAACCGGCATTCAAGAGATTCTTACACTGCGAGCTGAAATCATTCATTTTTCATCTCATTTGCACTCAGCACAAGTAGAAGGAGTAAGAGGGAGGGATGATAATTGGGAATCAATTTGGAAGGCTACGTTCGGGTGAGGCTCCAGGCTGCCATCGACCTTGAGGTTTTCGATTTTAGACTCGCTGAGCTTGCTAACAAGTTGAATATACTTGACAAATAAATTGTTCTTGATTTGTTATTATTCAAAAGAATTAGGTATATGGTATAATAAATATTTGTTATATACATTTAGTTAGGGAAAAAACACTTTTAGAATGTAAGTGAAATTTTATAAAGCGGGGATGCTCATAAAGAATTTCAGTACTGTTATTGCACTCGCATTCTTTTAAAAGACCGTCTCATAATAAACAAGTAACAACTACCTTGAATTATGCAATAAGTCTTGTCTTATTTAATTTTGTTCATACTTGTTTTGTCGCAATTGTCGCCTTCTTGAAAGAAGCATTTAATAAAGCTATCCGTTTTTGTCTCACAATAAGACTGTTTTAATTAATTCTTTCTTTGTATTACACTGCATACTTTATATATTTTTAAATTAAATTAATAAATGATAAAAATAAATTTATATTGAAATTTAATTTAAAGGTTTCAAGTACTTTTGTTATTTACAATTTCACAATATAACATCCACTGAATTACTTTTATTTTATAGAAAATACCAGTTTTCATCTATTTATACATATTTAAAGGAAACGAATAAAAAGTTGAGTATTCCTAGTAAAATAAACGTATTTTTTATTTTTTAGTTTCGTGAGAACAAGCGTTTGTGTTCATACCAAGGATAACAGTGGGTAATCAACATGGAGCCACAATCACTGTTCTCTGTCCCCTTGACCTTGAGGTGGGGGTCACACGTGCCTTTGGGATTACGCAACCAACAAAGCCTATACGTACTCGCTATGTATGCAAATCGTCAGCCATAAGCCGAGCTGGGTGCTATGCAGGGCTGTCTCAACGTGCAAGTATCTGTAATCGTCGACCAACCAACCAACCAACGCTTGTGGTACAAGGAAATTATATGAATACGCTTGCAAGCTTCTAAAACATTTACTACGTACCAAGTAAATTAAAATGTTTAAATATGATCACATTCATGCATGCATGCATGTATTGTCTTGCACCAGTCTATTGTTCAAGCTTATTATTGTGATTTCGTAGAGCTCGCCGTAGCGGTGCTACGAGCCGAACTACACTTAATGCTACGCCAATGTGTTATTTATTTTGTGAGCCAGGGAATCAAATTGTTAGTTATTATTAGGTATTATTTAATTGAAGCGCTCGTGGTGTAGCATGATTAGCCGTTCTTAATCGATCGGCAAAGTTAAGCTACCACCGTCGTGGTCAGTACCTGGATGGATGACCGCCTAGTGGTATTTCAAATCGAGCGTTTCCGTGCTTCGGAAGGCACGTAAAGCCGTTGGTCCCGGTTATTACTTAATTGTGATAGTCGTTAAGCTAGTTGGATGCCTCCTAGGCGGCTTGAAAAATTCCAACAGTAGGTTGATCACTAGCCTAACTCCACCGATCCGCAGTGGGCACGCGTGGTGGAGTATTGCCCATTCCCTTTCACCCTCATTTGTGAAAGGAGGCCTGTGCTCAGCAGTGGGACATTATAGGCTGATGATGATTATTTAATTAACTTTATTATAAAAAAAATAAAGTAATAATTAAATAAGCTGAAGTTGTTGATTTAATTATAAATTTATAGTAATAGTAAAAAAAGAAAAATCCAGCTGGCTTTTTAGTATAATGCTTTGTAATTATTTAAAAATGATTAAATCATTTAATAAATAAAAACATGAACATTTAGCTTTCCAATAAAAATGGGGTTAACCTCTTCCCTTGGGGGTCATCAAAGGTGAATAAGGGAATATTATATACCGAGCATTCAAAGTTCTGAGTAAAACAAAAACTATTGTAATTTTAAGGAATTTCCATATTCTGAAATTTTGACTTAAGATAAATATGATTAAAAAATACACCTATGCATGCTCATTAAATTAAAACATTGTTATTTTTTCCAAATATAAAATGGCTGTATTTGTGAGTGAAAAAAATATCCTTTGGGTTAGAGCTATTGATAGCTCTAATATGTCATTATACTAGGCCTGTTGCACAAACTTTAATTAAAAGCTAGAAATATTAGAGTGCCGACTGGTGCTTAGCTGCCGAGACGAGTGTGGCTTAGTGATCAGTCGAGCAGTGGGGATATCCATACTAATAGACGGGCCAGTTGGTGCGGTTGGTTCATGCCACAGGTCGTGGGTTCGATTCCCACCTAGCACATGCATTTGTGTACATGCTCATGTCTGCATGACCCGAGTCTAAGTAATTATGTAGAATAAGAATGTATTTACTAACAAAAAGTGGTATATATAGTTGTCTGCTTACCACAATACAAGCATTGCTTAGTTGGGATCAGATAACCATTGTGTAAAGAATGACCTAGGATTTTTATTTATTATTATATTATAAAGAGGTAAAGTTTGATTTAGATTTTGATACATTATTTCACTAATAGAAAGCTACATTGTCTCCGAGTGATGACTACTAATTCCGCGAACGCACGTGCAACTACGGGCGACAACTAGTATCATCATCATCAGCCTATAATGTCCCACTGTTGAGCACAGGCCTCTTTTCACAAATGAGGGTGAAAGGGTATGGGCTCCACCACGCGTACCCCCTGCGGATCGGTGGAGGAAGGCTAGTGGTCAACCTACTGTTGGAATTTTTCAAGCCGCCTAGGAGGCATCCAACTAGCTTAACGACTATGACAATTAAGTGATAACCGGGACCAACAACTAGTATATTATATGCGTTATTAAGACATATCTTAATAACGCATATAATATACTAGTTAATAACCAGGTACTAATTTTAACGTTATGCATACATAACGTTAAAATTAGTACCTGGTTGATCGATCTTTGATCGGTGTATAAAAAAATTGGTCGAAAAATAAAATTACCGGATCGGGGATCCACGTCCTGTGAAATGGAATTCTAGTGCTTTGACCACTAGCTATCTCTTAGCGCGTCTAAATTCTGAAAAACGCGTAGACCTAGCTAGATCGATTTGTCACCCCCATAAATTGCTAGACCCCAAAAATCGAGTTATTTTGAGACCTCAAAACATACATTACATAGTGGTTCGAAATTCATCGGTCAACATGTACAGGTGTTTTTTTTGGTCGGCAACAAGCGACACAGGAGCGGTAGTACAAAAAATACATTTTCCAAAAATGGACTTATATCCATTAAATACTGTAAATGCGTTGAGAAATACCTTATTCAATTTGAAATAAAATTACCGCATCGTATGGTCACTAGCCACGTGCATAGACTAGAGCTAGGTGCAAGCCGCCATCGCCCCACCCATTTACTACCGCATTCCCGTTGAAAATTACGTCTACACTTTAGCTTATTACAAGATTTTCCAATATATATTATTTCTATTTTTATTATTATAAAAAAATAAAGTATTTTTTTATATTTTTTTTTGCACCAGTATCACATGTATTGTCGACCCTGAGTCGCTCGTCGCTGACCAAAACAACCTGTATATGCAAATATTGCTCGTTTAATAGTATAGAATTAATATACCGTGAGCTCTTATGGGTCCCGTAACATAAATTACTTAACAAAGGATGTAAAGTTCCATGGCATCAGGTTTTTACCATGTAACTGGATAACATTATGTTACTGCAGTTGAACAGTTTTTACCGCTCGTGTACATTTTAACGGCGGCTTTATTACATTTAGAATACGGCCGCGTAAATAGCCGTTTATCTTATGTTGGACCGTTTGGAGTTAAATGACTTTTTAAATTGTGGTTATTTATGTAGTTTTTAGGGTTCCGTAGCCAAATGGCAAAAAACGGAACCCTTATGGATTCGTCATGTCTGTCTGTCTATCCGTTCGTATGTCACAGCCACTTTTTTCCGAATCTATAAGAACTATACTGTTAAAACTTGGTAAGTAGATGTATTCTGTGAACCGCATTACGATTTTCACACAAATAATAACAATAAACTTTGGACCCATACTTGGACTGAATCTCAAAATATTTTTTTCATCAAACCCTTACATGTAATCTTTGGATAGGTCTTCAAAAATGATATTGAGGTTTCTAATATATTTTTTTTCTAAACTGAATAGTTTTCGCGAGAAACGCTTCGAAAGTGGTAAAATGTATGTCCCCCCCTGTAACTTCTAAAATAAGAGAATGATAAAATTAAAAAAAATACATGATGTACATTACCATGCAAACTTCCACCGAAAATTGGTTTGAACTTGATCTAGTAAGTAGTTTTTTTTAATACGTCATAAATCTTAAACTGCAATTTACCTTTCATTCAATATTTTTGGCGTTTTTTTTTCATAGCAAAGTTGACTTATTTAATATAATACGGAACCCTCCGTGTGCGAGTCCGACTCGCACTTGGCCGGTTTTTTTTAAGTATTAATTTTGTTGTTTACTTTGTTAACCTGCTGACAACAGGTTTGTATAATTTAGATGAAAATAATTAAGGGTTTTCTTTGTTGCGAGAAGTAAACAAATAGATGAAGTGTGAAGCGTACTCGTGCCCGTTTTGTTTTCTAACTTACTTGTTTGAGTTTACAGTTAACTTTTAACAGTAATTTCTGTGGTATTTATTACATAACTGGGTAAAAGTATTAACAACCAAACAGAAGTATGAAACAAACTTAATTATTTAGTATGTAAGGTAAATCATTAATGAAATCCTTATACTTACATTACACTTTTCTCTACTGTTAGTGTGTTTATAAATTGAAATCCTCTTCGCGAATTTTGTGTACGATTTTCAATTAATTGGTAAAAAATTTTATATCAGGCATACATTTTGCATTCATTTCATTATCTAGAATTGCAAGCTTCTAGATAAATACATTTTAAAGATATGGAGGGTAAGGTTTATACGTGAGGTGTTACTTTTGTAACGAATGCTTATGGCTGTGCCTACTTACTAGGCGAACAAAAGTCTTCTTACAGTGCCTGCTACCTTTTACCTTGATCCATATGATAGACAGGGATAGACACGCCAAAGAAAAAAAAATAGGTGTAACTTTGGAGATAATCATATTTCAAATTTATAATTGTATCAGACTCCCTATATAGCCAGCTCGACTCTTATTGAAGGGGTTTCAAGATATTAAGTAAAGATTTAATGAAGTAATTTGAGACAAAGTGACGTTTTTACCATTAATTAGTATAGATAGTATTGAATAAAAGTATTTGGCGAAAAAAGTTCTTAAAACATCTTATATTATTATGATACAAATTGACCCCGTGAACTTCGTACCACCAAATTTCTTTTTTGGGGGTTTTCCCTTATTTATTTAAACCACTCCTGTATTAAACGAAAATTAAATTATTTAAATTGGTCAAGTGTTTGAGATTAGCAAGACTAACGAACAAAAATTAGACAGATACTATCTCAATTAGATACGATAAATAGATTAATAAGTAATTCTATTTAAAATGCCATAAAATAAATGTAGCATAAATCACAGGCTTTGTTGTTAATTTGGCTTGACACTACCATTGGTTGTTTATAAATGTTATTTACATAAATTCAAATTAGACGGCGTACTTCTACCTGCCCATAGGCTGGAGGAAAATATATGTCACATTATTATAGAGCTCGAAACCCTGTATTGTACATACAGAGTTTATTAATAAGCAGACCAGTGCGGCCATCTAAATCATACAAGCAGAAATGAGCATATATTACTTATGCCCAGATGTTATGTTAAAGAAAATAAGGCAGCACTCTAAACAAAGTTCTAAATAAAACTTTAAGTATCAAAATCTATAATACATTTATGTAAACATTTATTAAAAATTTATTTATTGAATACTGTGCCCAGCCGCATCCAAAACGCAACGACATCGACAGTGCGACAAAGCAATGTAGATACGGTTACTGTAACGTATGCACATTTTTATACGTCACACAGTTCGAGTACATGGGTCTATTCGAGCTATAAAGACGGCGAGGAACCTGAAAAAAAAATCGCTTCAATTCGCCAAGTTCTTTGGAATCATCTGAAAGAAAAGAACAATATGTTTAAAGTACTCACGCCTCAGTGTTGTCATCTCTGGACTCGGAGCGCTCAGCGTTAGCTTGGCCGCGGCGGTGTCTCGCCCTCTGCTCGTCGCCCAGCCCGTAGAGGCCGGCTACCGCCGCCATCTCACCACTCTCTCACCCCCGTAACATTTTCACAACTTTATCACTCACATAGTCATCAACGAAGTAACACTGTTCCGTGGTAGATCGCACAAATATCGCATTTCTCTTAAATCTTATCTATTTTAACTATTCCGACGCCGGGACACATCACTTAATAACTACATTAAATTAACTAATTTGGACGCATAATTTGGTACAGTACATTAGTGCTACAACATTTTGAATCACAATTTTAATTATTGTATCTTGTCATAAGTAACTTTATTGGGAATATAAGCGAGTTTTCTTCGTTAAGGTTATATATTGATTGTTACGGTGTCGTCTCCCACAGGATATTGTTAGGGAGCGCGATAGTTTTTCTGTCCTCGTTATTTGATTGCTGCATCTGTTGAGTTGAGGGTTTTTTATTTTATTTTCGGGTCACCCCAGTCGGGGGTTGGACGGTGGTTCCTGCGCCTCGTTGGAAAACGCAAACAGCACGAGCGTTAAAAAACTTTATTAAAAGAGCACGGTTTACAAACGGACGTATGCAAATGAAAATGTTGTCGCTGAAATGAAATGTTATTGAAGTATTCACGGCGATGATTACTTAATATTCGAAAGGTTATTATTGCATAATTTTTTATCATGTTTATTGTGATTTGTTTAATGATTCGAAAAGTTGAGTTGTTACAGGGTTATTTGTAATTCACCTGCACTGTTTTAAGGGGTGAAAGTACCTACTCATTTATAGTTATTATGTACTATACGATTAATTCTTTTCATACATTAAAATTTTTCATATATAGATTCCATCCTCACACATTGAAACCAACGGAGCTTCCTTCCGCGGACGCTCAGACTGTGGAATGAGCTCCCTGCCGTGGTTTTCCCAATGGAGTACAGCATGGGGTTCTTCAAAAAGGGTGTGAAGAGATTCCTACCCCTGGTGTTGCAAGTGTCCTTAGGCTACGGTAACCGCTTACCATCAGGCGGGCCGTATGCTTGTTTGCCAACTTAGTGGTATAAAAAAAAAGATTGTAATTTGTAGATATTTGTTGTAAAAAAAGATTAATTATAAGTTGCAATATTATCGCACCCAATTTTGATCAAGCAAGATTTATCGTTTGTAAAAAAGTATTTTTTTCACGATTTCATCTTTTTTTACATGGTATTTTTTTATATATTAATGAGCACTTCCACTCCTAATAACAAAAGCAGGTGAATTAAAAATAACCCTGAATAATTGAGTATAGATACAATATGAATCGAATCAATTATTACTTTTTATATAAAGCTTCTTCCTAGTCGCTAAACTCTTGTTTGATAAACGTATTGACTGCATTGTGAGAAAAGCATCCAAAGCTCAAGGGTTTATTTTACAAAGGGCATTCCATTTCCGTAGCTTAAAACAATTAAAATCTTATACTGTGCCTTTGTTCGAAGTCACCTCGAATACGCTTCTCAGATTGGGTATGTGAATTATAAAATTCACGTATTGAGCGTATACAATGAAAATTCGTCAGGAACCTTGATTTTAAGACTCATCAGCATTCAAAGGACTACCATCATAGATGAAAAAAGAATCACTTTCTAACTCTTGAAACCAGAAGAAATATAAATGACATCTGTTACCTAGCGAGCATTGCTCGAGGTAGGGTTGACTGTCTCGAATTTATTGTCGAAAATCAACCTAAGAACGAATACTCTTCGTTTCCGAAAGTGAGGCATTCTGTACGGCCCTTCGGCAAAAACAAAGTATAGAACCAACACATTCGTTTTGCGCTTTTAGCGAATTACCTTATGATATGGAAGTATTCCCATTTGCGCACCGATTTTTTGAGCACCGATCCTATTCCCTTTCAGCACCGATTCATATTTTGAATCGGTGCTCAAATGGGAACAAAAATTAAATTCGAAATCATTCCCTTTTGAGCACCGACGGATTTGTAGCTTCTAGTGTTGTGGTGTAATAAAACGTATCGATAAAAATCAACAGGTTGGTTGTCAAATGCTGAACAAAATATACTGACTGTTGTTGATATTACCTAGTAATTATAATATTAATAATAACTTAAAGTTATATATTTTTGGAATCACCTTTTAAGCAAAGATTAGCTTGTGTTAGAAAACCTAGGTACTGACTAATTATGAAACATAATGTACTCTCCAGTTTACTTATATTAAATATAAACATATTGATCAGTACTCAAAGCGGAATAGTTTTGATGCTCTAAAAATGGGTGCTCTAACGATAATACTTTTTACTTTTTATAATAAAACTATTAATTTTTATAGATAAGTTTTATTAAAAACCACAACACTAGAAGCTTGGAGTGCTCAAAAGGAATGATTTCGTAATTAATTTTTGTTCCCATTTGAGCACCGATTCAAAATATGAATCGGTGCTGAAAAGGGAATAGGATCGGTGCTCAAAAAATCGGTGCGCAAATGGGAATACTTCATGATATGGACTTGTTTTGTTCAAGCATACATTGGTAATGTTAAAACTAATTAAGACTGCTAGCGTTTGAATTTGTTAGTTTCCATCTTTCGATATTGTATGGAACTGTTTTCATATAAGTTTGCAGGAAACTATACATTATATCATATACCTATATAGGTGGAGATTTGTTAATGGGATAGTATCATCAATATGTTATTACTCTATCGTAGAAATTAAGCTGTAAATCTTCCTAAGAGTAAATAAATAAAATAAATTAATTCTTCAGAGTTAGCACTTAGTCTGTAAGAATCTTACATCATTTAAAAATGTATTTACTGAGTTAAGAGAAGTTGATGCCACAACCCTCCAGTGCGCGGCTCTGACGACACTTCGTTTAATTCGTTCATCTACATAATTCGGTATATAAGGGTTACTAAATGCAGCGCCGTGACGGCTTATCACAGTAACAAGGTTTAGGCTCGCACTACACGGTTGTTGTTTAACGATCAACAAATTTTTATAACATTGCGTTCTTATTTTATAAAAAAAAGTATATCTATATTATAATTACTTTTAATTAACGATTGATATTTATTTAGTACCGCTTGAAAATCAAGGCAATAAATATATCTACGTGTATATTAGAACTCCCGTTTTTCCATAGCTCATTCATTACTTTTAATATGAATTACATAACGTAGGTATCACAGGTGCGTCTTTCTATACAAATAAAATGTTGGGTAAAAATTCACAAACACGGCATTTGCTACTCCGTATATATTTTACGTGCAAAAATTTTACTCAGTGAAGCGTACTCAAATTTGCCTTATGACAAACTCGTGCGTCAAGCAATATGTACCGTATATGATGAGCCTTATCCAGTGGTCGCCGGTGTGAAACACGAAAATTAATTAAAACTCTAGTAGATGCCCGTGGTTGGACAGCTTTAAAAGTTACACGAATGCAAAATGCAATTATGGGTGCTCCGTTTTTTTATCACCAACCTTTGCGCTGCGATTTCAGATTGCTGAAACGGAACTTTTGATGCCATAGTAGTAATAGTAATAAGTATGTTTAAAGCGATTTAATTACATAAAGTGTTATGTTGAAGATTCGGCTCTTTATTGCCAAACAACTTCAATCGGTAGTTTAAAGTACTAAATTTGGGTCAGTTCAAGAATCAATACAACGTTTTTTTTTTGATGATGGTAAGTCAGTATCGAACTCAAAGGAAATTTGCAATACCAGAAGCATTGCCGATATATTGCCGAAATTGCATAGCTCTTTGTACGCCTTTTTGGCAGACTACATATTGTTGGGGCCGTAGTATGTTTATTCCAATATGAGTGTTCAACCTCAGATTATACGTATATTTATACGAACAAGAACAACCAATATAAACGTGTCAAGTTTGTATACTAGTGTAGACAATCATCTTTAGTGAAAATTGCGCGTTGACGAAAACTGAATTGCAATGTAGAAATCTATAAGTATACAACCTATTCTATTTTTATACCACTAAGATGGAAAAAAACACATAATATATATATATATACATATTCACAGCAATTCCACAGATTGCCCAACCGGTGAAAGTCGATAAGGGTAGGGATAAGGTAAAAATATGTTTCATCAATGCTTGGATATGAGTTGAACAATAAACTTTAGGCAAAGCTGTCTGTAACTTATCTTAAAAAAAGAACTGCTGTCTTATCTTAAAAAAAGAACTTGACCATTATTGTAACACGAAAATTCTATTTGTTTGTAAAATTGATAAACAAGTAATAAGCGAATTGTTTTTATCAATAGGGCTTCTTTTTTAATCCGACAACCTTCAACATTTGATAGATATATTTTATTTATTTTACTTTAAGTTTTTCAGACCCTCGTTAATTACTAGTGGTTACTCAGTGGTCGAAATTCGACCGTAATCCTTATTCATATACCCCCTTATTCATAATCACTTTTTAGTTAAATCAGTGTAATAGTGTGCCCCGTCTCACTCTTTCGATCACCAAATGTCACCTGTTTATTTTATTTTTTTATTTTTTTGTTTATAGGCCTGTGTTTGACCGCAATCTCACTATGGTAAGTGATGATGCGGCCGAAGGTGGTAAGCACACAAAGCCTAGAAGGAACTGGCTCTCAAGTGCAGCTGTCGGAACACACCGATGGGTGTTTGGCGACAGATTTTCAACTTGAGGGTGGTAGCCAACCAGGCGGGTACTACAAAGTACCCTACCACCGTGCTATGGTTTCCTCACGATGTTTTCCTTCACCGAAAGCTCAAGCTCATTGTAGGATTCGAACCCGGGACCTTCGCCTCGGTATCCGACGTCACTACCACTGAGTTATCATCGTCTGTCAGATAAAGACTTCGGAATTTTAGCTAATCAACGTTTGATAACTTT
This sequence comes from Polyploca ridens, assembly GCA_951394255.1. Lineage (NCBI taxonomy): Eukaryota > Metazoa > Arthropoda > Insecta > Lepidoptera > Drepanidae > Polyploca > Polyploca ridens. Next base: position 13,388,720 of record OX596244.1, read on the forward strand.
ATTATGAATAAGGGGGTTAAGATTTAACTATGCCAAATCTCAATCTCCTCCAAGCAGAAACTTTAGAGCTGATTCATAGACATCAGCACTGTAACTATAAACAGCCGACCACTCAATAACATACTAACTCAAGTACCTATATACTTTTTTTTAATGAATAATTGATTCTATAACATTATGGTATGCATATATTATTAGTTAAAATAAAACGGAATACGTTATTAATTTTGAATCATAATAATATCGCAATTAAATCGGTTGAGCTGAACGCAAAGTCGGAACAAAAGGTTTGTTTGTTCAAAGTAAACTGATTGCAATCCATTTACGTAAAAGACTCACTGATCTATAGCTATATTATATTAAAGCACACCATTTATCAGTTATTTATAATATTAAAATACTATATGCACATTGGGGAGGGGGAAGGGTCGGTAACGCGTGAGTGATGCCAGCGGTAACCGCTTACTACCATGCGGGCCGTATATGCTTGTTTACCGACTTGGTAGTATAAAATATAACTAATGACCGATTATGTTCGTTCATGAATGAGACATAGGTACAACTTTAACGTTTCAAAACTCAAAAGCACTCGGCAGAATTAAAATTCATAAATAGATTGTTCAAATTGATTGGTCACGTTTTGTTACAAGTCGCAATTAGGTATAAACTCGATTTTCTTTTGTTTACAACAAATATGTACAAAATACAATCAATATATAGAAAATTTTCTCAAGCCTGCCACTGCTTCCGATTAACGGCAAGGTTCCTAGAAGGCTGGCAGCGTTTCCTCTTTGGATAGCCAAGCTGACGCGTTGGCGGAAAAAGCTCCCCGCCCGCTGGTTTCCGGAGGTCTCGATCAATTTTGATGACAAGGTGCGAGCAAAACGGCGAGCTTCGGACCCCCACGGTCCCATTGTCTCGACCGAAAAAGGCACAAAATATAATTGGGTCTAATCGATGCGTATTTTTTGAATTTTCCGCACTGTCCGTAGTTGCCCCTGCAGCTTTACAAGTCGCCAGTAAGTGAGATGGCGCATGTTATTTTCTTTTGTCCAGTCAATAGTATCAATATGTAATAAGCCAACTCTCGTATCAATCAATCACTTACATAAAAAATATTGTCTTGGTTTGCCCTTTAATCGCTTGGCTCGCGGTTAAAAATATAACAATGACATCAATTGTTATAATAGGACTCGCGTCCCTCGCGAGAACCAACGGGGCATGATATTGAATGTTAAGCTTTGAGTGTATATTTTGACAGCATGACCATACTAGGAAAAGAAAACAGCTTTTAGTTCCAGATAAATATTCTCCTTATTTACTTAAATTTACCACTTTTGCTTTCTACAGGATTAAAACGGGTATCATCAGCCGATCGCTGTCTGGCCGTAAGGAATACTTGAAGAGGCAGACTTTGATGTAATGCCTTATTTACGACATTTCTCCCAAACGCACACAACGGTACAACACGTTCGTTATTGTGTGGAGGAACAGCAAGATGTCTGGAAGGAAGCGGCTGATAAACACAAGTGATTGGCTCCTAGACTGAATTTTGTAGATTTGGTCTTGGTCAATGCCAACGTTTTGAGTAACGTCAGCAATGGAATAACCGCCAAGTTTGTACCTCGCATTACTGGTCCTTTTGTCGTAGCTGAAGTGGTGATTACTACCTTTTTCGTACTTGAAGATAGAAGCGGTAAAATTGGTGTTAAATACCATGCCAGCTCCCTTACACCATATCAAGGGACTAGAGACGTGGATCGAAAGCCACAGCGAGACCGGCCAGAACAGACTCAGGCCACATTAGTGACCTGGAGAGGGAGAATATAGCGCGTCAACTCTTCATATCACTACCCCTCGCTCCTCAGCGGTTATGAGGGCTGAGACAGCGTGCACCATCCCGCCATTTTTAAAATCAGTGTTTTGTCTCTTATCAGGGTGAACGTACGTAGGCACGTCATAAATAAAGTAAGCCTTTACCATGTACTATGCTTTCAAACAGTAAACGGTATAATTTAATAGTTTCCTCCTTTTTTTAATCAACCCCAGGCAGACACTCAAATCAACATAAAATAGGTAAGCCAATAGTAGTTTACTTCGATCTAGCACTTTACAGAGCCAGATAAGCGAACGGATGTTTATCGAACGTCTGAGATTTATTAAATTTCTAGTACCTATAATAAGCCGCGAGTCGGAATAGTCGTGCAATCCGATTGGTAAGATTTAAAACTGAAGTTTTTCTCACAGAACCATTGGAATAATAATAAAACTATTTTTGTATGGTGTATTAATATACTTGTCATATGGGTGGGTATTTGTGTGTTTGGTATATTGTTACTTTATACGGTTTGGATTATCCGTGCGTATGGCTTGAATTATGTTAAACACAATTTAATAATGCAATCTTGTTCACGCTGTCTCATACATCTTTGTTAATTATGCCCAATAAATTGCATCCTGTTGCCAATTAATTGATGTTCGAATTACTCAATAATTCGTCTTGCTGTAACATTCATAGTTATTGGGAAATGTGTTTAATTAATCCCCTATATGAAGTGCACATTGTTTATGCCATTGGAAAATAACATGTTGTACTTTATACGTGAGAAACTTTTTTAAAGAGCTTTTACCCTCAACTTTGCTTTTAAATTAATGAATATTTCCTGGCACTCTAAAGTTGTATGTGTTGTTTTATAGATTGCTATATATAATGTATAATGATTTTTAGAATCATTGATAATGTACAGTACTTTGTCAACGATTCTATTCTATAATTAATTGAATAGGTAGATCTTTTATGTAGATGAGAAAGTAAGTAGAGCAATACGATGTCTAGTACCATTACCTAACTACCTATTGTATTTGTCTGCATCTATCGTTATAGCAATAGACAATTAAAAGTTAAGCTTGTTAAAATTTCAAACAAATATCTATAAAAAAATAACAAGGCGAGATATACATTGATCTGTAAATTAAAATAAAATAGAGAGCTTTAAATGTCTACCAATGTATGAACAAATACCTACCCAGGCGGGCCTTATTCGTAGTTATTTCTAAGGTAGGTACCAAGAATCATTTGTAGTGATATTGAGACTTCAATTTATTGTGGTCTATTCAATTATTTTATTCAACATAAATCATAACCATTTCAATGACAGATTATTATCTATTTCAAAAAAGTCCAAATACGGTGCGGTAGGTAAAAGTTTTAAGTGTCTCCTTTGTTGAAAGAATACTAATAATACTCGTAGTTATAATAGTGAACATTATACTTATGGCTTTGATTGGTAAGACTGCGCGGTCCATATTACGACAAGCTCACGAGCAATGTAAAAAGCCAATAACTTATCATAAAATATTTTAAAAATCACGCAATAGCTTCTTGAAGTGAAAAATATTTCATGATGTTAGTGGCTTTTTAATAATCGCATTTTAACGAAATCAGTGTAATAGCTCAGAGTATATAAATACTACGTACAAGTAATAGTGTGCCCCGTCTCACTCTTTCGATCACCAAATGTCACTTGTCAGATAAAGACTTCGAAATTTTAGCTAATCAACATTTGATAACTTCATCATGAATAAGGGGGTTAGTTTGTGAACTATTTTATTAGCAACTAACCCCGCGGTTTTACTTGCAATACTTTTACCCTCTTAAGTTGGGTCTTCCTTACGCGAACAGAGCACGAGGCGAGCAGAAGCGGAGCACGAATTCGCGTAGCGTAGACGGACTTGGGAGCCTCGAACAAGCGTTCGGCTCGCGCTTGACTGCGCCACAGAGATTGCGCTCCGTCAATTGTCAGTTTTTTAACGAATACAGGCATTCGCATCGAGCTCTGTTGTTGGCTTGTTGTAAGTTCACAATTTAAATCGCAAGGGAAGAGCGGATCGGGTCGTACTCGGTTCGCGTAGAGTAGACCCACCTAAAGACAGTGGAATTTTGAAAAACCCTTTGATAGTTCATTCCTACGTTATGCGCGGTTTACGATGTAAGTGAATTTCAATCAGTCAGTTTCTCCTTTTATATGATAAAATTACATTATGTTAGTAGATGCATACTAATATAATAATAGGGTATTTGACGACAATTCAATTCAGCAACATTTAATTAAGAGGGCTCAATTCGTCATACTTTTCATACAAAACCTCTGTACTTATTATGGCGTTGTTAAACATTTTTCGTTAGATGTTTTGAACAAATTAGTATCTTGTGCACTATATCTAGCCGTGTATCTAGGCGTAATTTAAAAAAAGTGTGAAACACATTCAATCAAAGCCTCCGAAAAACAGCGTTTTTGCCTGAACTTTGGCCATATCTAATGTACCTATAAATTGTAAAAGTAAAGAAAACATTTAGATACCAGGCTTGCAAATGTATGGGAGATTCTAAATAACTAACTTTTTTTTCACAAACTTGTAAGATTTTTTCACAAGAAGTATACTCCTGGAACTAGTTTTATGAATGCGAAATCATGAATGACGACCTAGCGAAGCGGCCGTGAAGCGGTGAATAAAAAAAAATGCTATCTCTCTTTTTTCGCAGTCAAACATTACGTTGGATGAAACAACAAGCTTTTAGACTATGCTCGCGTTGAAGTTGCGCCGGCCACAGAGGGCCGCCTTAAATGTCAAAAACGATAGTTTATATGGAAGTTTGTATGAAATACAAACAAGTGACGTCACAATTTTACAGCGTCAACTGACTTACTCTTATTGGTTTAACTGGTAAAAAAATATCATTAAAAGTTTAAAATGTACGATTTATGTGACATTTCGGTGTATTTTTTGATGTCCTATATACACTGAATAGTGTTTTACCATTTTTTTACACTGTCAAATACCCTATTACTTATGGTTTTCACCCTACGACTACGAAAAAATCAATTGCACTTAAATATGAAACTCGCGCACGGTATGCCATACCAGCTAAGCCTGCAGCTGGGTGTGTGAATAAAAAAAACTGTATTAAACTGTTGTACAAGCCAAAGAGTCAAAAAAACTATTCTGTTTTCTTTCTTCATTCCACGTTCATTCAGTAGAACACTACTTTTTATTATTGCACTGAATAAATCAATTGCCATTGCACTAAATTTTCCTGCAGTTTTTGCACGCTTCTAATTCACTTAAACCCATTTAACAATTAGTTCTCGATTACCGATATATTATTAGCGAGCGAAATGTTAACTAAGGTACTTGACAACTTGAAGATTCGTTTAGTAATTTTTATTGCTAACTAACTAACTAAAACAACTTAAGTGACATGATCCAAGATTTTTCACTATATGTTCATACGTCTAAGGAGACAATAAGTTTTACCGCAACTACGTCGTTGGCCGATATGCAAAATCATTTAAATTAAGCGCAAACACGGAAGGAAATGCGATGACTCGGGCCAGGCTAATGCTGCCTTGGATACGCTTATACTAACTGAAAACAAACTTCACTGGTGCACAGTTCAATTTGTACCAACATTTCAAGTTGATTATGTTTACCCGTGCTTCTTTATAAATATACGATGTCAATATTTTTCTTTCTATCGAACTCTTATTAAACGACTCAATTGAGGACATTTATTCATGAATATTTTAGGTATAAATAAATAAAGAGATAGAATATTAATTGAGCCATGGTACTAGAGTATGAACCGTGACACGGGTATGATCAGCGCAGCCTTTACACTAACTGCGCGTTCATAGTTTGAACGTCTAAATACCTACTGGGTGGAGATTGCGAGATTGCATATTTTCGAAACCTATGTTGGTTAGTTTTGCTAAACTGGATTTTGAGGAATTTTGTTATTGGGTTACTTAAGGAATTCGGTAAAGTAGGGATAAGCTGTACGAACTTTATTATTTAATTGTGCATCCACGCTACGCGAACCGGGCACAAGCCACGAACGTGACGAGAATTTCCATAACGTTATTATATATTTTTCAAAATTATTTAAAATGTTATGTAATCGAACTAAATCGATATTATTAAGTAACAAAATAGATAAAGCATCTAATAAAATCAAGTAAATGTAAAAATAACATTCCCCATCTCCGAAGTTTGCAAAGCGAAATAATTACAATTGATAGAGTTTAGAGTTTTAGAGTTTTTTTTTTCTCAACCAAGTTTTACAAAATTTTAGTTAAGGTTGGGATCTTCTTTTAAGTATTTGAATACTTGTGTCAGAAGACCCCGCTCTTCAATATTCATAATATACATTTATAAAAAGGTTGCAGGTGAGTATATTTTATGTTACTAAGATATTAAATTGAAGAATTGATATAACTTATATAAAAACAATAAAGCATAATATTAAATCTGTGTGGGTGTGTGTGTGTAAAGGTGAGTGTATGTGTGAGTGTATTTGTGAATGCATGTTTGAGTGTTTTTGTGAATATATGTGTGTGGGGGTGTGTGTGTGTATTTGGGGGGTTATGTATAATGTTTATTTGTGGGCGATTTTATTTTTACCCATTATATACCATAAATATGTTTACCCTAACAGTCAGTATTAACTGTAAAATTTCTTCAGTCTCCTCATAGGTTTCAGGTAGGTAGTGATAAACACTGATGTAAATATTACGGGAAAAATAAAACGAAGTTTCTAACTAGCATAGTTTTTTCGAAATTATCAAATTTCGTTTACAAACAAACATAGTTATGCGGTTCGGCTTTATACAACAGTTATGGTCCAAACCAAGAACATCCATGCCACGTCGGAACTCAGAACCCTTGGTGAGCAAGTCTTGTGTGCTCGAATGAGAGAGCAGGCACACACTGGTTTTTACAAGCTTTTAATTATTTAATCTTGCAAGTCCAATTTCACCTACTTCCAGTGGTCGGATTGACTTGATATTTGGTATACATTACTATATTAGATTGGAAGTATGATAGGCGTTACATTACAAGACCGAAAAAGAGCAGAAGTAATAAGATCTACAATAAAGATGGAAGACTTAGGTATTAAAGAAAATAAGACGGTTAAAATGGCGATAGATAGGACACATGACAAGGGAAAGCAGATTAAAATGGACACAAATCATAACAGAGTGCCAACCACGTGATGGTAAAAGAAATAGTGGTAGACAAGTTAAAAGATGGATGGGTGATATTAAAAATATTGGAGGAGCAGCCTGGTCAAGGAAAGCGAAGAATAGAGAAGAATGGAAACAGCTGGAAGAGGCCTATGTGTCACAGGACACGCTGACTACTAAACCGAGAAATCCGATGTGTTAGCATATACCTAAGTTAAAAATATTATGTATGTTTAGTATCAGCAATAAAGGCTTAATAATAGTATATTGGATAACAATGCAAGTACACTCGACAAAAAGTACAGTCACCACAAAAAGCTGTATTAAAATGTTTTTTTTTTTTAACAAAAAACTTATTTATTGATACTTTTGCCGAGAACAAATGACAAGGAACTCTTATCGAAAAACAAACTGACAGTACATCACTAGTGTACAATATATCTATGAATGCATCTTTGTATATGCAAACTGCTCCCGTTTCGCACTAGGTAATAACATAAAATATTGTTAACGCTATCAATCTATGAATATTCTCTCTTTGATATAAAATGTTGTTTTCCTCCTCATTTTGTAACCGTCATATTTTAGCAAAAAGGAACCTTTTATTTCATAAAATTCATAAATTAAAAGTAACTATCAGAATGAAATTTAATATCGATATTAATATATAACATGCTACGCATCCATTTATAGGAAACGTTTCTAATAACTGCATAGTTAAATGCCTAATTAGGTATTTTACTTAATCGATAATTGCGCATTTATAAATCACATTTATAGTGTGCTACATAAGCCAGCCTCAATGTGTATCTAACGTTTAATATTTCTTACATTGCGCGAGTCATGTGTGTCAGGTAGTCATTTACAATAATGTATTACCCAAGTATTACCCAACTGATATGGCTTACCGATGTACCTGCGCAGAAGATACATTTTCAAAGCGCGGGAAACGCTATTGGTCGGCTGTATGGTCGGCTGTTGCCGCCATGTTAGCGCGCGCCGCGCGGAGGGGCGTCTCTTGCGAGACGGAACTAACAGCTGCAGTGTATTATGAACCTTATAGTAGTGATCTAAGGTTGATTGTAAGTTTTAAGCATTCTTTCGTTAGTCTTCGGTGTCATACTTTCTTTTCTGTGCGAACGAAGATTCACGACGCGCCATATCAGTTAAGTACTACTATAGTCATTTACAATAATATACCTCTAAGAACTCCCCAAAACCTAATCATTTATTTTAGTCTACGAGGCAATGGTCACTGCTAAGTTCCATTTTAGTTTCAGTCTCCCTTTGCAAACGGAGTCATGTCCAATATTCTATAGCATTTGTAATATCGGATGTTGCAGGTTTATTGCAGAATTCGCCCCTTTGTAATAGACTGAACGTGATACAGCCTGACTAATCACTGACGGCTTATATCGGAGATTTGCGTTTAACAATAGACCTAATCAAAACGCGTAGGCCCAGTATCAAATAGGTTAGTTCCAATCATTTCTGGGTGGACGCGTTGTATTCTTGTACCTATGTATTGATTTTGTCTAGTTAATATAAATTAAAACTTTGATTTTAAAAGATATAATTCACAAATATAAATTCTATGAATTTCAAGCAATAGTGGTCAAACAATTTGGAGGTTATGGATTTAAAAAGTGTTGAAATCTACACGAATTGCGACATTCGGTGGATTGAATTCTAATTTGAAATAAAAGTACAAGGTAGAAGGCAGAAATAAGTGCGGCGGTGAACTGAGAAGGAACGTTAGGTTATTCTTGCCGCAATGCGCGAGTATGGTAGCAGTGGCCATCAAGTGTCAGATCATAACTATTTATTTTAATTATATACCTATTAATTATTTAATAATATAGTATGTATCTCCAAACTATTGGGATGAATGCAGGCAAGAAAAACATTAAAATGAATATATTATTTTAGATATGCTTTTTATTATTTCAGGGCCTATTCCAAGAGCTTAACGTAAATTTTAAATCGATCCATGCAGCATTGGTCGGTAATGTAGTGTATATGTGACTAATATGAAGTAACCCCCTTATTCATAATCGCTTTTTAACTAAGTCAGTGTAATAGTGTGCCCCGTCTCACTCTTTCGGTCACCAAATGTCAAGTGTCAGATAAAGACTTCGGAATTTTAGCTAATCAATGTTTAATAACTTTATTATGAATAAGGGGGTTAGTGTATGAGAATTGGAGACATTATGCGATTATAAGTCAGTCAGAGCGTTTGATATATATATATAGCAAATAGAATTAAATAATCAGTAACTTAACTGAGAAGGGTAGTTCCTTAATGAGAAGTACTTTTCAGTTTGCTCAGTAATTTCACTGAAAAAAATTGACTACAAGGGACTACAAAATGTTATTTAACTGTAACACAAAATTTGACGACCAATAACAGAGTGACTTGCGAACTAAACTTACCAGTAACAAAACTAGTTTTAGTTGGTTACTAAATTATTTGATTAAATGTAACTAAAGTTAGTTTCCTGACAACTAAAGTTAGTTTCCCGACAACAAAACGTCAACTTACATAATTAGTTTTGTAGATCATTTTTTTCAGTGTTATTACATAGAAATAAGTTTAATTAATGAAAAATAGTCGGCCTAGAAACAAAAAGACAGTACTAAACAATATGCCTGCGACATTTATATCAGTCTCAACGAGTAAATTTTTGTCGTAAATAGTATTTAGTTAGTTTCACGAGAAACGCCTATTTAAATCCAATACAAATTGAGAGCCGTGTTATTTAAAGATCGAATTAAATTATATTGTATTCGGAAACGACTTTTTTTATTTATTTGTTTATTAAGATTGATTTTATTATATTAAAGCTGTCTGTTATTATTAGAGGACACGGTAGTGGCCCTGTCAAGTTGAGCAAACGGCCACCGGAAAACCTTTTCTATTTCACTGTTACAAATGTCAACAGTCTAATAATTACGTTATATATTGTATAAAACTAAATGACTAGTTTTTATTATAATATGTGGTATGTATATAATTAAATAAATAAATGATAATATAGGTAGTTAACAAAATATCTGCCATCAAAGTTTAGCTATTTCGACTCACACTCACACACATCATCAACATTCTAACACTTAAACTTGTATTTTTTATATACCTAGTCCAGAATATAGGAAGAAAAGAAAAAATAAACTGATCACAATTTTTTTAAACCTGATAATTACTTATTTGCAGTTGGTAAATTATTTATTCATACAAAACTCTAAAAAACTTACCCCCTCATTCATAATAAAGTTATCAAACCTTGATTAGCTAAAATTCCGAAGTCTTTATCTGACACGTGACATTTGGTGATCGAAAGAATGAGACGGGGCACACTATTACACTGATTTAGTTAAAAAGCCATTATGAATAAGGGGGTTATTTTGCAAGTTACAACAATAATATGGTTCATTAAAAGACGTGTAATTAATCAAAACAAAACTCAGACGAATTCGATTCGGAATACGGCCTCTCTCTATAAGTCTAAACTATTATTATTATTACACATGATTGCCTTCACCAAACGGTATTTATTTTAAAAACGGAAACGGCAGTTTTAACTATGATGAAATTGAGTCATTTTTTGCAAATCACTTGTAAGTATCTAAGACCAGAGTAATATTCTTACTTGATTGTCGAAGATAATAAAATGGCTGAATTAGATCTCGAAACAACGGCGAAAGTATTGCAAGTCTTGGCATGATTTCTTACAATGTTTTTAATCTAAAATTTGACTAGTTTATAGTATGAATGAAACGCATGGCATTTTCGACTTGCGGCGTTTCTTTAAGAACATGATTGATCGTATCAGTCCGGTTACAGATCGTTGAAAATGGACCGTGAAGACAGAAATTCAGGATATTGCATCTTGGTTGGACCACATTTCTATTGAAGGCCATACTCTAGTACTCAACCGTAGCTCCTATGGGCCCATTATTTATTATATTTTTTGATTGAGTAAATTCAAGCAATATTGAAATCCATCACAGTGAGTGAAGTAAGTGTAATCACCAAAAGAGGTATTTATATTAGTGGTAATTATAAATATTTTATAAATCAATGTTCAATTTAATAATTTTAAGAACATTGCGATCAACAGAATTTTAAATTATATGAATGCAAATATTCATATGAAATGTAGTCCCATAAAATACATGTAGGATTAATATTTACTTAGGGCTATAAATGGTTAGTTCAGGTAAACACACGGTTATAATTTGAGAGTTATTAAAGCTAGAGGCATATGCATATTTAGGTTTATTATGCGTTTATTTTCGAATTAATTTGAGCTTCACATTCACAAGGCGAGTGCTGTTAGTACATACGGTATAAGGAATTAAACAATGCCTTGAATAGGGTAAACTATTTCTCATTAGCAATATAAAATACAAAAGTAGTTAGTCTACACAGAATCGTGAGCCTCCTTCGAATCGGGTTTAAAAACGTATAAGATATTCCATTCAGAATAATTCAAAGGCTAATTTAATATTGAAAGTGTTGAGCACAATAAGGTTCAAGTTATATTATACGTACCCGATGCGATTCACTGGCGCATTGCACAAAACGTCGACAGACGTGACCGACCGAATCCCCTCGTACCAAAAATGTGGAGGGTAATAAATCCTTCCGGATTCTCTTAACACTACCCATTAGGTACGTTTATTCTTTTGAATTTGTGTTCTGTTGCCCATGGTACTGTGTCGATTTTCGTGTGACATACGAGCTACACATTATTACTTTTTTCATGCCATTTTAAAATAAAGCAATTGTGTAAAAATTGGCGTGTCATGTAACAGGAAACGGGGTCGGTAATACCTTAATGTGTTGTTAAATAATAATAATAAAGTTGCACTTATCAACTCCGTAACGAGGGTACGGTACTGCAATAATTCACCATCCACTTAGGTAAATTAATTGTTGTATGTGAATATATAAATATGTATTTTCATATTTAATTTTTCTCAACACAACACAAGTAATTGACGTTTCCTGCTGCACCTTGGTACTTTATAAATCGTTACTCTCTTTTCGCAGGGTACTAGTACCCACCCTTATAATTAACATATCCACAAAGCGGGAAAAAATCTAGTGGTATCCTGTGACAGAAGCGAAACGTACGTAAAATCTAATTTTACGTATCGGCTCTCGGCTTTGACTTTGATCCAATGCGCCTAATTGCAAAATGAAAAAATGGGTTGCACCGTGTTGCATCTACCATTTTTTTGTATTTTAGTCCCCGTCAGGAACGTGCGTTAAAAAGTTTCGTTTCACAAGTTTTTTGTCAAAAATTTCAGTTTTTAAACCAAGCTTTTTATAGCTACTGTACTTTTTGTTGCCTGTAAATGCATTGACACTGGGAAGTGGTTCAAATTTAGCTTGCAAGATTCGATTACAGACACCTGACAGATGAATCTAAATAATTTATTACAGAAATCCTATGGCTACATTCCAGCTCCATCATCAGACTTTTGATACCATCTAAGGTTAAAGTTCTCATCAAGACGAATCAAACGAGCCCAAACTCGATGCAGTTATGTCGTTTTATTACGGGGATCCTATGGCCACCTTCCAGCTCCATCGTCAGAACTTTAATACCATCTAAAGTCAAAGTACTTATCAAGACAAATCAAACGAGCCCATATTTTATAGGGTTGTGTCGTTTCGTTTTATTACGGAGTTCCTATGGCCACCTTCCAACTCCATCATTAGACCCTGGAAACTATCTGAAGACAAAGTACTCATCATGACGAATCAAACGAGCCCAAACTTGATGGGGTTATGTGGTTTTATTACGGAGTTCCTATGGCCACCTTCCAGCTCCATCATCAGATCAGCTCCACGTCATAATAATATTGCATTGTCGCGCGATTTGTAAATTCGTGCAAAATTTCAGCTCAATCGGAAACCGAAAAGTGAGTCAAATTTAACTTGCAAAATTCCATTACAGAGAACGGGACAGGTGAAACTAAATAAAAGCTTGTAATAAAAAGGAGAAAGCTAAAAAGCCAGACTTTGCCATCAATTCACCGATACCAAAATAAATAGCCGATTTCGATCAAACGTTTGAAGAGTAAGATGATTTAGTTCGATGAACAATGCTAGAGATAGACAAACAAAGGGTGGCTTCCTATATAGAAGTTAGGATAGAAAAGAATATAAACTCATAGCTCACTTGTTGCTTGCATCAAACAGCACTTATCGCTTACAAGTCTCTCTTCTAAAATCTTCAGAAGTTGAAGCTGCGAGCTGACGATGACAACAAAATTTTAATTAGCCGTGCAATCAATCATCGAAATAAAGTTTAGCACCAGCCACCGAGGGAAATGTGCAAAATACTGCCAGTTTAAGATTTTATTATGCAATATTGCGCATAATATGAAAATTTTTGTCTAGTGGACTCTGGTTTCAAATTAATTTTTTGAGATGACCATGACCTTTTTACAAATTTTGAACGAGTGAGTGTGATCTAGGAACATTCACAATTTGGTAATATAACGTATCATTTTAGTGATTTTTATTTTAAACAAAGTAGGTCATTTTCAGTTACTCATTTATTCATAAGTGTTCAAGCTAAAGCATGAATAATATTGGTTAGAATATTTAATCGTTCGCAACTAGCTGGTGCCATCCTGAATTAGCTACCTGTATATTAGCTGATATAAAATGTACAATTTTATTTCTAATAGATTAGATTAAATAGGCCTTTGCCCTTACTCGGGTCGCTGAATAAATAAAAACAAATAAATTAAATATAATAAAAGTGTAATGTCATGTTTTAATTTTTGTAACTTTATGCAGCAATCAATGGCTTTGTATTGTATTGTATAGAGTAACCCTCTTATTCATCATAAAGTTAATAAACGTTGATTAGCTAAAATTTCGAAGTCCTTATCTAACAGGTAACATTTGGTGATCGAAAGACTGAGACGGGGCACACTATTACACTGATTTAGTTAAAAAGCGATTATGAATAAGGGGGTAAAAAGATAGATTAGATTTATAATACCTATTGATTATCAAAAATCTAATTTGATTCCAGGTACTTATAGCTTATATTACAGACAGTGTTCATAATCTCTGTGATATTAAAATAAAAATTCAAGTAGAATACAGAGTAGCATAATGTAGAGGCCAATTTTCATAAATGTTTCAAATGCTCTAGCATAAGCATGAGTGTGAGTGCCTTTTGATTTAAGTACATTACTTGAATACTAAAACCAAGAATACTTTATTAGATTTTAAGTAGGATCATCGTGTTTTGACGATAAGGAGCGACGGTGGTCAATCGCTCTTCTATAACTTCTTTTCCTCATAACAGCTTAATTTTTTGACAATCATAAAGTTAGTTTCTACGAGAACTTTTGGCTATGTTTAGCTCAATCCAATAAGGTCCATAACGCAATGCAAATACTAATCCTAATTAACATCATAAATGCGAATGTGAGTTTGTTTGTAACGCTTTCACGCCTGAACCGCTGAACAGCCAGGTCATTGCAAATCTTTGGTGGTAATCGTAACGAACACCATTAATGATTTCATCCAATGACGTGGTATGAAGATGACGAATCGTGGGCCCTGATTGAATGAAATTCTTGAATGGTGGCGTTTGTTCCATACAAACGTAATCCTCAGTTTCCTCTCTGGATAATGACACTAGAGTAATGATTATTTTACTATGCAATCTGTAGGTACCACTGTATGTCCCTCGGTTGTGTTTATATAATTAATTATTATTAGAGGAGCCTTCTTAAATCACAAAAACTTACCATTTTGACGCCCTTATCAGACGTCCAGCGAACAAATTTGACGAATATAAAAAAAAAAACAAAGGAATACCGACCGACAGTGTAAAGTTTGTGAACGTACATATTCCGTTGAAAATATTTCGCTGACTTCAAATCAGTGTCAGATTAGAGTTATTTCATACTTTTTAGTGAAGTCGATAAAAAAAAATTAATTACTTTTTTATGTCATATCATATCTATGTGAAAAAAAAACAATTGAACGGACATGATGTATGATGCACATGCAATGATGACACATCATGGCTTAATTAAACAGTTAGTTGATCATTATATTCATCCCAGCAGTTTGCCTCTAAAATGCATTGCCTGTAATTATCTAATTTTATTAAAAAATACCTACGCCTACTTGTATTAACTTGTTTTATTTCCTCTCCATCCAAAGGTATTCTGGAAGAGAGCTCTCCTTAGCGATGAGACCGCCCGCCCATTGTGCAGTAATTTTAATACTTGTTATTTTTGTAAAAAGAGTTATGTACCTATGGAGGTGCAAGGTGGATGACACCTCTATTTAAATGGGAAGATATTCCGCCAGGCTGGGTCATCGAGTCTGGGGACCTCGGTCCAACTGTACATTTCGGACATACCCCCTCTTTGTCTACTGAGATTTTCTATAGTGGCCACCTTCACCAACCTCTCGGTCATAAAAGACGGCACACTATACCAGGCAACCCCTTACGAGGCGTCTGGGACCATCTGCGGTAGGTCACGCCGCCAGAGTACTCGCCCCTGGTACTCAAGAGAAAATGTGAGTCGCACCGTGATCACTCACTACCATTTGTCCAGAATGGTACCGGAATGTACATTTCGGACAGTTGCATATATGCAGATTGCCGAGAACATTTCGTAAGCGCCATGCAGGATGTAGTAGCTTTCTAAGCGCTAAGCAGGATAATGTGGCGCCACGCTATTTATCTATCGGCGTGTGAACTTCATTAGTTGATCGCTACATATCTATCTATGGAACATTCTTTACACACGGTTCGACTCGAACATACAAACATGTTCGTGCAAACACACGCATGTCCTGGGTAGGAATCGAACCCACGACCTGTGGCGTGATAGATGGAATCATAACCAACAACGCTAACTGGCTCGTCATTTTATATATGCATATAAATCTATGTGTCCATATTTTCTGCCAACGAATTTGAAGCGTTGTTTAAAACTTTAATCTTTGGTCTTTATTTTTAAAATAAAGACTTATTACCCGACTGACCCGGAAGGAGGGTTATGTTTTTCGAGTGTATGTATGTATGTATGTCTATTTCTTTGTGCCGCTCTGCAGCCTAAACGGCTTGATGGATTTAAGCATATGAGGTGTCGTTAGATTCGTCTTGACTGGGGGAGTGTCAAAGGGTATATTATTTTTATATGGCGCCTAAGAATAAAAAAATAGGGGGGATATTAAAAATAAAAGTTTCGTTATTATAACAATATGGGTATCAAATGAAAGCTTGTAAATAGACCATTCCATATATGTATATATTGTAATACTTTTATGCTACCATTTTGACGTAAACTGCAAAAAACCACGTTTAATGCAAGGACAGTAGGTTAGGACAGACCGTTACCATACGTAAATCACAGAGTTGCGATGGTTGTTAGCGTTCCTTTACCGTACCGCTCATTTACTTACTAATACATACAACTCATTCTCTAAGAATTCACTAAAACTAAAATGTCTTTAATTTTAGTGAATTTAATAACAACATTCTACGTTACATTCTGAAGTCGGTAGAGGCATTTATAAGCACTTTTAAACTGAGTAGGATTATTATTTCTATTTTATAGAACTCTAGACAGGATAGAGTTACGTAACAAAGATAAAGAAGAAAGCTTCGGTGACCCGAGTACTTTTATACCCGTGACCCTCTCTGTGTGACAGGACAGTATGTGTACTCTGTTCATGTTTTTTTCTATATAATCAAAGACTAAATAATATTAAAAAAAAAACATGCTGGTATTTTTGTCCTTCTCAGTTAAAGGTTAACTTCAGTAGCTTTGACCTTTATAAATGTTAGGGTTTAAACTGAATAAATAGCTTTGACTATGAGTAATTTTATATTTATTTACTGTTAAGTTGAAAGCTCGATGTAAAGTAATTACGTGATACGTTTAGCTTCAATTACCTATATGGTCTTAGGGTTCCGAACCAACGAGGTACAAAATTAACCCTTATGGTATTCCGTCCGTCTGTCACAGCGCTATACTTCAGTACCCAGTAGTGCTATTGATTTGAAATTTTATTTTAATTATATATTTCTTACTAAAGATTACAACAAATAAAAAAAAATATAAATAACTAGGTGTCCCGCGTGGTTTCACCCCGAGGGACCGTTTGTTTTCCCGAGATAAAAAGTATCCTATGTGTTCATCCAGAATATATTCTGTCGGTGTACCAAATTTCATCCAAATCCGTTCAGTAGTTTTTGCGTGAAAGAATAACCAATATAATACATACATACAAACTTTCGCGTTTATAATATTAGTAATAGATAGAGAGATAGAGAGTAGTAGATTTTACTCTCTTTGTAAAAGTGACCGGTATGAGGGAACCTTTATAAGTAGAGCTATAAGTTTAAGTGGCATATTATAAAAAAGGCTTCTTTTGTACATTCAAAAACAGGTATTTATTTTCTTTTATGATGCGTGGTTTTTGATGAAGAATTTCTAAAAAGTACACTACCCTTTAAGATGTTAATTAAAAATAGAAAGTAGTTCCTAACTAACATACAACAAAATTACTCGCTTACAAACTATGCTATTAAACTTATTATGCGGTTCGGTTCTTTACAACAGTTATGGCTCAAACCAAGATATAACGAAATTCGGTGAGCAAGTCAGACTCAGGCTCGCACTTGGTCGGTTTTTATTTCATGGTAATAGATATGTGGGTGGAAGATAAGCGTGAGACGCGAAATTTGAATTATATCAAGTTTTTATTGATCCTTCGTATAACAATATGGCTAAATATTTCAGTGATTCGCGTCCGTATTGGTTCATTAGTAAAGCATGAAATAATTATCATTATCTAAGCACTAAATACAGTGACAGCCGTAATACAGTGTGGTTCACCCCCATCGTATTTTGCGTTGATAATAATGTTCGGTTCCCGTTTGTGGCTTCAAACCATTCGAACACCTTTTGAATATTGTATTAATGTCCAATGCAGAGCACGTAATAGGTTACATTTTCAAATCTAAATAATATATGTCATACAAGTACGACTTCGCGGGCATAACTAAGACAAGAGCCATCGATCTGCTGTTAATCTGTTAGGTACTTCAAAGGTTTCTTGTCGCAACAAAGAAATTTAATTAGCCTGACATTGAATAAACGTATGGTTCAGTACTTACTTTATAAAGGGTCATTATTAAAAAGGGGCATTGTTCAAGTTCCGTGGGGCAATGCATCAGTATATATTGATCGATATCAAGGCTCGTGTCACGCTCATTGCTCACAACTCATAATTATGCTTACAATGCTTCAGTTTGGTTGTCCCTTGCCACGAGTTAACAGTATTTTTATATTAAATAATCACGATTATTGTGAAAAGCTCAAGTGCCATGAACACTAGTATGTTTTAATATTTTTTTATAAAACATATCAAAATAAGAAAACTTTGTTATATGTGGGAGGGTGGAAAGGTCGATAACGAGCGATGCTTCGTGTGTTGCAAGCATTCTTATGGCTGGGGTAACCGCTTACCAGCAGGCGCATTGTATGCTTGTTCTTTGACTCACTCGTATATCAAAATAAACTATTTAGATACATTTGTCTGTTAAAGTATTTTCATGACAATTGTTCATTACCGGAATGAAACTAGCAACTGTTGATTTTTCATTCATAGATGGTATATTTTATGATATTCAGATCTTGCGCTAAACAATGTAAGAAAAGAGATATACAAAACCGTTGTTTTTTTTTTTTTACTGTTTATAGGCCTGTGTTTGCCCGCAATCTCACTATGGTAAGTGATGATGCGGCCGAAGGTGGTAAGCACACAAAGCCTAGAAGGGACTGGCTCTCAAGTGCAGCTATCGGAACACACCGAAAGGTGCTTGGCGACAGATTTTCAACTTGAGGGTGGTAGCCAGCCAGGCGAGTACTACAAAGTACCCTACCACCGTGCTATGGTTTCCTCACGATGTTGTGAAACTGAAATACTACTAGGTGGTTACGAAATGTATGCTGGGTCACTATTAGTTCTTACTTGTAACTTGGAAGGTATACACTTCAGTAATACAAGTCTGTATGTGATATAATGATACCCTAGAAAATATACCATTGCACGTGGGGCACACCAAGGATAGGCGAAGCGCGACGGCTTTTTTCTTTCAAGTGTAGCCTGAATATTATGTGTGATTTTTTTGTTTCAACAAAGTTGAAGTATGTTTTCAGTTGTCAGTTGTCAGTATACAACATGGAGGAAGATGTTTACCTAATGATAGCACATAATTATTAAATATTCTTTCGGTAAAAGCGTTTGATGTCTCGTTAGTTTATTGAGTTATTTATATGCTTCATTAGAATGTCCTTTGAATAACAGAACTACTAATCTGCAATAATTAACAATTCGCTGAAAATCAGAGAACTTTGATAAACACAATAAATTTTTAAATGAACTTTTCTTTAAAAATACTGAGACTACAAATCCATTTTCACTGTTTAACAGATCACATCTAAATTTCAAAAGAGCATGCATATTCAAGGAATTAATCCGGAACCGGCTAATTCCCGAACACGATCAGTACAAGACAGATCGGAAGATTATATTATTGAGAGAATTGATTCCCGACGAGCTATATTTATCACAACCACTTTTAGAAGCACTAAAGGTAGACGCTACAGACAGGTGACAGGTGTTCTGAGGTCGGTAGACTAATATAGATCTTTCACGAAGAGATAATTTAGTTTCAAAATATAAATTGAATAAATAAATGGAATTACACTATCCGTCAATTACTATTGGCGTGAATAGGCCTTTTATATTGTCGATAGCATCCGATTTTCATCCATTTTTGGAGCAGTCCACTACCAGCCATCATTGTCTGGCTTTTAATATTAAAACAAACATTATGTGGTCGTTGTTTTAAAAACAAAGAGTTAAAAATTTATTTCCATTAGGTGAGGAGATTAAAAAAACAAAGTAAATTTTGCATATAACACATTCAATTCTCAGTCAAGATGTTTGATATCGTTAGAAATATTTAACAAAAAGTTGCTATCTTGAAAATTCTGTAAAAGCTGGTACATGACGAGTACGAGAATTCTTTCATCTGCATACTTTAGAGGGAAGCTTTTATTATAAACGCTTTCCTATATTTACATAAACCAGCCTATTTCTAAAGCGAATATACCGATTAAATTGTCATAACAATAATGTCTGGCTTCCTGTCAGTGGCAAACTTAAATAGTGTTTTAGATAAATAGCGTTTTATGAGTAAAGAGAAACAAAAAAAGAAAATTTGCCATTTTAGCCATTGAGCTATTATTACTAGATACGTATAGAGAAGACGCCACACATCACAACTATGTTCCGTTCAAGTGTGGCTATCCGGCCACACTTGTTGGAGAACACATCACAACTATGTTCCGTTCAAGTGTGGCTATCCGGCCACACTTGTTGCAGAACGATGAACGAAACGCCGTCAAAATCACGGTGTTTGCGAGAAAAATACTCCTAAAAGCGTTCTGATAGCGTTACGTGTTTCTACTGTCTGCTTAGGCCCAATTTCAATCATTTACTTACCGGTATCGGTTAAGATTTATTAAAATTAAGACTCTTATATCTTTACTAATAATGAAGCAAAGACCTCAAAGCTTTACATAGCAGACCCTCCCATGTGGAAGTAGCTATCACAGGTAAAATTAGATTACAAAATGATCTATATGCCCAGTTTGGCAATGAACAAACCTACCATTGGTAAGCAAAACGATTCGTTTTTGTTTATTGAAACCGGGCATTAGACGACAAATTATTGTTTCAGTCCTAAAGAGGACTTTAGTTGACTCTTAAAAAAATAGACCATAACTTTTGCTTATGATAGCTTCTCTTTACGTAGTAATAAGCCTTAATAATAATTCTTATGATTTTGTTTTGCATTATATGAAGCATGTTTGGAAGTGGTTTGATCTATATTTTTATGAGATTTTATTTAGCAGTGCAGCTCGACTAGCACCTTACAGAATACCGCAGCCAAATAACTTTATGTTGTTTTCCTCCACGTGATTAAGGTTGCCAGAGCTCATTGGGGAGGGGGGAAGGGTCAGTAACGCGTGAGTGATGCCCCGTGTTTTGCAAGTGTCCTGTAAGATGTAGTTGATATGCTCTACCTCTCTTAATTTCTCTCTTAGTGTGGGTAAACTGTTCGACACTGATATTTTAATTTAATATTGAATATTTTTCTTTGAAAAAGTAAAATAATTATAAAAATATTCGAAGAAAATTATATACGGAACGGAACGAATAAAATTGTTCAATAAAAAAGAAAATAATAATAAAAAGGAACTAAAAGTGCCCAAGATTTTTACTTTTTTGTTATATCCTACCCAAGGGGGGTAGGATATAACAAAAAAGTAAAAATCTCATAGAGCGCTATTTAACTAATATACTGATGAAAAAGTCACGTAAATAATGCCACATTATTTGACAATGACAGTAGAGTGACGTTATGTACGTAACCATGATAATTTATTTTGAGTAAGGGGATAAATCTATGAATATTTAAAACATGTATATTTAAACAACAAACAGTAACCCAATTTAATTAACAGAAAAATAAAAATAAAACACTATGATAATATTTTATAACACCTGCCCCCCTAAAAAGGAAGCTAAAGCAATATTGCTAACGCAATTCATTTTTTCGAATTCTCGGTAGATCATACGTAATTTCAATATTGTTTGGTATACTAGTCACACATTATATACAATTCAATTCAATAAAAGATTCGGGATTGATGAATTGCATAAGATCTGCCGTAAATTCGAAAAAATGAATTGCGTTAGCAATATTGCTTTAGCTTCCTTTTTAGGGGTGCTGATCTAATATCGTTTCTTTATGAGAATGCTTTATAATTTTAAAAGTGTGATTATCCGTGAGTTTAAAACGCTAACTAAAGCGACGATATATCAAATTTTTATCTCAAGGTTCTGGACTGGCGTCCTAAGGTCTCAATGAAGTTGGCTCGATGCCAGCTCTTCTTAGGGTTCCGTTGAGAAATTATCCTAGCATCGTAAGCTATTACATTGGAAATATGCTAATTAGTATTTTATTTATAAATAAAACGATTTTTATGAGGGTATTTATATTATACATATGTATAATATAAATAATAAGAACACAAAATAAAGGCATCGTTGAGATTCTCTCATCATTGATCTCGATGCCAGCTCTTCTTAGGGTTCCGTTGAGAAATTATCCTAGCATCGTAAGCTATTACATTGGAAATATGCTAATTAGTATTTTATTTATAAATAAAACGATTTTTATGAGGGTATTTATATTATACATATGTATAATATAAATAATAAGAACACAAAATAAAGGCATCGTTGAGATTAATCAAGATCGCACAGCTTTCGTGTTCACGTACTAATTGTTTACCTATTGTTAGTATGATCTTGTTATATTGAACGGTGTAGGGAGATGTTTTTGATTAATACTGTATAACCAACTATTTGAGCTACTATAATTGTAGACGTTCGACCACCAGGATAAAAAAAATCAATAAGGCCACGCTTCATAAAAACTTAAGCGGACGGCTATAGCGATACGAACAAGTACAAATTCCCTGTAGGGCAACTATTACAATATCTCCAAATGGCACGTAAAAATGTTGAAGGTATTTGTGTGTTTTTCTTGAGCACCAAGCTGTCCCATGGGGCACTATTACGCTTTTCACATACTTTTTAGCCGACTTCAATAAAAGTAGGTTCCCAATTCGGATGTATGTTTTTTTATGTTTGTTACTCCGTCATTTATTAACCGATTTGTAAAATTCGTTTTTTGTTTGGAAGGTTTGATTACTTTTTTGTATTGATTGTCCAAAAAACAAAACTACTGGTGGTAACTTCAGTAGTAAGTACTAACAACGGCCTAAATGGAATAAATGGCTTTGACTTTGACTTTTAGTATACTTTGAAGAAAAAAAGGAGGAGGTTCTCAATTCGGTTGTATTTTTATCTCGTTTTTTTTTGTTTTTTAAACAGTTTTCAATATACAAGCAGCATGTAAAAGATATAAAAACCAGTCGAGTACGAGTCAGACGTGCGCACTGAGGGTTTCGAGAGGTTAGAAAAATTAAGTTTTTCGAAGTTTCTTTGTATCTATGAAACTCAGGGGATGGGGTCAACCAATCCTTGTTTATCATATAGATACATAAAAGCCATAATGGATATCTTTTTATACCGGGAATGCGAGTGAAACTGCGAGGTGAGCTAGTAAAAAATAAATAAGCAAAAGTATACGTTATATATTATATGTTATATATAAACGTTATATTATACGAAATGCTCGTGATATAGCATGATTAGCCGTTCTTAATCGATCAGCAAAGTTAAGCTACAACCGTCGTGGTCGGTACCTGGATGGGTGACCGCCTAGTGGTATTTCAAATTGAGCGTTTCTGTGTTTCGGAAGGCATGTAAAGCTGTTGGTCCCGGTTATCCTTCCGCCGCCTTCTAGGCGGCTTGAAAAATTCCAACAGTAGGTTGACCACTAGCCTACCTCCACCGATCCGCAGTGCGTACGCGTGGTGGAGTATTACCCATTCCCTTTCACGCTCATTTGTGAAAGGAGGCCTGTGCTCAGCAGTGGGAAATTTATAGGCTGATGATGATGATGATACGTTATAGTTTATATACCTCACAAACCTCGTGCAAGATACATGAATATTTCAGTTGTTCTTTCTGAAAATCAAAGTACGTAATATTTATCGCGATTTCATAGTTTGTCCATCACTTCTATTAGACAGCTAATTGGCTTATACCATTTGCGTTCATTAAAGCTATTAATAGATTGCGTTTGATATGGATCTATATACAGTCGCGATTGGATACCTATCTAAGACCCTGACAATATCGTAATTAATTGTTGCACGAAATTGTATCCTTTGTGGATCATCCGCAACATATTAATTAGAAAGCCATTAACTCCTGCATCATGTATTATCTAAAGCTAAGCAATCGGATCGAACAAACACCTGGAATATATTATTTAATTTTAAAGAAAAATGTTTGTGCTTACCCATTCAACTTCTATGCGGAAAGCATTATCAAAACAAAAATTAAAATAAGTTAAATTAGAATAGTCATAACTTAGAGCTAGAAGGTGAATGCTATTGTTTATCTACTTTTATAACTATCTATGTGTTATCACTTCGATTTAATACATGATTGCATAAGCGCCGCTCTTGCGCAATCAAGAGTTAGTTGCTAACCTGGGGTTAAAATATCATGATATTTAAACATAGGTTACTAAATAACTCTGACAATGCCATACAAATGCCGTAGTTCGTTAATTACCTATTCTAATTTGTGTAAAAGAAAAAAAACCCTTATTTAAATTATGAAACACTATAGAAGAATAAATAGATGTTTATCTACGAATTACCCTTGAACTTGAGAATACTATCGATATTGCATAGTAATAGATAGTGCCATCACTAGAAAAATTACAATTGGGGCCTGACTCTTCTAGCACTAACGACCAAAATTTGAAAAATGGTAGCACAATTTTCCTACCTACCTTTTGTAGAGTAGAATGTTCTGGGTCAATAGGGATTTGTGTATGAGGTATGACAGTGTAGGGTACAATTTCTGATATCAAAAATTACGTAACTATGAATATGTAGATAGTATAAGTAATGAAAAATATCGTGAGAAAATCCTCTTGTTCTTATAGCGGCTTCTAATAGTAGCGCGGATTCACAGATGCTTATGCCCATTCCACACGCGAAGATACTCCATATTGCTGATAGTATAAAAATTATAGTCAAAGGTCCGAAAGTCTGCAATACTGTAATGTTTGAGTGAGACTCACGTCTTGCTTTTTGATCTTTTAAAGTTAGTAAATGGGAGTGTGCGTTCCTGAAAGCACGCACCGAGGAAATCAACTTTTGTACACTGGGTCCACGAGGTCCAGTTTCACGTTAATCTACTTCGTTGTGAACGTAGATTTGAGCCCACTGGGGCTCGGGTAGGGACGTATATGAGCTGTAGGTAGGTATGCATCGTTAGCGGCATTCATTATTTTTTCCGCTTCGGAAAACTATTCAACCCACTGAATCAAGTTCGTAAGTTAAATTTCACTCCGCAGTGCCTGTAGTATTAATACCATCCACTTATCCATAGTCATAATAATTTAATAAATGAAAAAGTAACTCAGTCTATTTGTTTTTTTGTTACGCTTTCGCGCCTTAACCACTCAACCGATCACGGTGAAATTTGACACTCCATACAACAGGTAGCCTGTGGTATGGAGACGGATATAGAGTTTTTATCCCGGGAACGCGAATAAACCGCGGGGACAGCTAGCTTTTTAATAAAATATGAATTGTTTTTATTGAAATAACTGAGTATAACATACCCTATGTTATTTTCTGCAGCCCCGACAACGAGTATGCAAAATTTCATGATGGGCGTGAAATCGTAACAAATAAACTAACATACGAATTTATAATATTAGTTTCAGTTTCGGTGATCACCTCATCATTGGAGCCATATGCGACTTGCCTGCGAGATTTTTTTTACATTTGCGAAAAGGTTATAGGTCAATGATATTTA
The DNA here is from genome assembly GCA_951394255.1 of Polyploca ridens. Lineage (NCBI taxonomy): Eukaryota > Metazoa > Arthropoda > Insecta > Lepidoptera > Drepanidae > Polyploca > Polyploca ridens. Next base: position 13,414,361 of record OX596244.1, read on the forward strand.
AAATGGGGTTATAGTCGCTTTGGGCTAAATCTGGAGAATACGGTGAATGCGGAAGCAATTCCAAATGCAATTCGTGCAATTTTACCAATGTTGCAATTGATTTTTTTTTCATGTAGAGCTGGGTTTTTGTCTTTAAAACGCATCTTTTTTATAATTTTCTTATTATTTGGACCATAGGTATTAATGAATAGGATAAACTGGGAAGTTCTATTTTCAGAGGTATGTTTGTATTTTTCCTTAAGTATCGTGTAAAATTTCGATACCGAATAGTTAGCAGGATTAGGATCATCGCTCACTATATCAGCACCGCTCCATCGCAGCAACGCCTCGGCACCGCCTCAACTCAATCCAACCACTAGCTGCCAGTGCGCCGCCTGCGAAGTGGAACTCGCGGGCGGCGCGACGCCGGTGAAATTGGTGGCGCGGCTTTGGCAAGATATCGCTGGCGTCACGCAGCAAGCGATATCTTAAGCGCGCTTGCCGCGAGGCGTCGACTATTGTATCTAGTCATTGTAAAATTTACTTTAACGCATAAGACTTAAAGGCCTCACTTACATGGCAAGATAAATGCCAAGGTGTAGCCGTGCTGTTATAGGGTCAACGCTCACTATACTAACTAGGTGCCGGGCCGTTGCTGCGATGGAGTGGTGCTGGCATAGTGAGCGATGACCCTTAATATTATTTGGGCTGCAATATAGACACTTCTGCCGAGTTCTGCCCCTTAAGATCTTATATTACCCAAAAATTCATCCGCTATTACAGATTACAGCTCCGACCACATGGCATCAGTGCAAGGCCCACTCAAAACTGATACCCCTTTAATATGAACTAGCTTGAAATAGGGGCTCAAGTTATATGGGGCTACCGAAAAGAAGAGCGAGAAATAACAAATGTACCGCAACCGAATTCGCTAGCTTCAAACCGGTTCGGAAGGTTGCATTTACTGAGAAGAGCCGGCAATAAACTCAGCAGTTACTCTTTTCAAAACAAGCTTAGATTAATTACATAATATTTACATTCTAATCGCACTGACAAAGTAGACTGAATCTATATTTAATAAGTAAATAAATGGCAAACTTAAGCAGACCAGCCCCCACAAGCAGCACCTGTTCACAAGTATGACGCGTGTGGCAGCCATCGCCCTCCTCGCTATTTTGGAGGGAAGTGAGCGACCCGTCACACGACGCCGCCGCAAGCAATGACATATTTAAATTTGCCTTAGAAATAAAAAAAAATACTAAAGTGAAACTACTAAACACACAATTCGCACCCTTCCTGGAAGAATGTGGTATGTGAAAAGTGACAACTTTTTAGGAGCGTAAAAAAACTGTCCTAAAAATTTATATTTATAAATGTTATTAAAAATATGTAGTATATATCAAATGATAACTAAAACTACCTGTGAGGGGCCTACGTGTTTATATTTTAAATGTACTCAATTTGTATTGAGAAAAACCTAAAAAGGAGCGTTGCGTAATGAAGAATGTTCACTAATTTTGAATTTTAGCTCATCGCATTTTCTGTAGAAAATAAAAAATATATGTGAAAGAATTATTTCAATACGACAATTACTTTCCGAGATATAGAATTTTTAAATGAGCGCGCGACGCGGGATTCGACCGCCCGGTACTTGATGCGTGTGACGTCATGTTTCAACGCTCGCTCAGTCCGTCGCGCTCTTTTTCTCTTGAAAAATCTTATTCCTTGGGTTTATAAATTTGAAACTTAGCACTATTACTTATCTAATCAAATAATACAGCTTCTCATTATTCGATTTTTAAAACTACCCCTAAAAGGGGGTTTAGGAGGTGTTAGAGTTTGTATGGAATAAACCTACCGCGCGGTCCGATTAACTTAAAACACGGTTTTAATACATCGTATAAACATAAAAAAACACGTGTTTTTGGGTTTCGCGAAAATCGACCCCTAGTAGGGCAAAAAGGGGTAATAATGTTTTAAGGGGAGGATTTTACTACGTCTGTATTAACTCAAAAATTGGAATACATTAGTTCCTTTTGTAGCCTAAGAAAGGATTTTAGAAATTCCATCCCTCCATCCAGTGTGTAAAGAAGAGGACGCAGGTAAAACGGCGGGGCGGAGTGTTAGTTTAGAGATAAAATCAAGGCTTATTGTTTTGAAGATCGTCAGTATAGTAAGAGTCTGCTATCTACACATTATTCATTTATAGTGTGCATTATTTTGGTACCCCCGCAGTTTCACCTGCGCGTACCTTCAGTTTGAATTTTTTGCGCGGAACCCCATTATTATTTTTCTGAAATAAAATTAGCCTAAGTTCCTTCTTATAACATACGCTATCTACCTGTGATAGTCTCCTTAAAATCGGTCCAGCCGTTCCGTAGGTTAGGACACAGATTACTAAATATTTACTACGTAAGTAAGGAGGCCGGAACAAACTATGTCAAATGTTTAATACGCATGCGAAGACGGTTACTATAAAAATAAATAAATAAATATCCTGGGACATTCCTCACACACGGTCATCTGATCCCAAACTAAGCAGAGCTTGTACTATAGAAACCAGATAACTGATATAATACATATACTACTTTTTATTTGTAAATACATACTTAATATACATAATTACACCCAGACTCAGGACATACAGACATGTTCATGCACACAAATACATGTACTGTGTGGGAATCGAACCCACGACCTGCGGCGCGTAAGGTGAACCTTAACCAACTGCGCCAACTGGCACGTATAACAAGAGTATAAATAGGTACAGATAAAACATTACTACTTATTTGTTATCTATAACGTAAACTTAAACCGTCTTATTAATAAATAAGGTGTAAGTCAAGTATAGTTAAACCTAGGATTAAAATATATCCGTCACTTTCTAATGTCATATAAACAAAAAGGGCTGGAGCATGGCTGGAGCTATCTTAATACCTGGGTGTGACAAGACTGACTTACACCTTATTTTTTAATAAGGGGGAAAAGGTTTGGTAAGTACCTACTTAAAATTAATTCTTTTAGGTAAATAATGCAAAAAAAAAAAACAAATTCAAATACACACACAGGAAGCATGTGCATTCTTACTTACTCCTCGCTTTTCAGCGGCAACGGAATCACTATTCGTCGATAAATTAATGGGCAACTATAAGGCTATCTATTTTAATCCTTCATGATTTAATAAAGGTTTTTTTGTATTGTAATGACCTTGATTAAGAATACACACACTATGAACGTAACAGTAGAATAATTCACGGATGAAACAAAACACTTTCCCCTAATATTATAGCGCAAGGACCGCTGGCGACTAACGCAAGTGAGCGGAGCGTTACAAGATGACGTCACACTGGGGTCACGTGACTGCTAGTGGGCCTCGATATTTAGGGAAATTTCAAATGTCTGTAAAATCATAACTACTTGGTTTTTTTTAATGAAACAAAAACTAGTGTATTTGTATACATAATGGCTCTACTGTTACAAACTTTCAAGCGATTTTGCATACCTAGTAACATTCCTCATTATTCCTCGAAACAGTTGATGGAGTAATTATGAATATTGCATTGTTGACATGTTAAGGAAGTCTCGCTGTTCGATATTATTGCAGATAACTCTGTATTTGCATTCTGATTTAGTAGTGCATTCAATGTGTAAGTGTCGTTTACATAGGTTTTCCTCGAGCTACTCGTTTGTGTAACAAGCATGCAACTACAGTTATTCGAAAATATATTTTTAAGTCTTCGTTCCACATTTATGTAAGTATGAATATGCTATTAGTCATATGGAACTTTAGTGAATAATTAAGTGCAAATATATTAACTTCGTTTTATGATGGCAATATTAATATTTAAATGTTGCAATATTTTACATAATTGTATTTAATTCCTTCATTTTTAAGATAAAAATTATGAAAAAAATTGACAATATGTATTTTTGGAAGTCGACTTGCATCTTTGTTCCAGGGGGGTGCGAATGTTTTATCACTGTGACTACGTATTGACAAGTTTAAACTAAATATTATAAATATAGAAAATATAACAATTAGACAGGCATAATATATAGATGCATTTATATCAAAATAAATAGTACTTACTTCGTTGTTGTTCCATTAGTTTTAGTGTAGGATTAATTTTTTGTCCATAAAAATTCCAACCTCTCTTGAAAATGACGACTTTATATCCTATACTCGAACCTTACAGTTAATATTCCAACAGCTCATCCTAAATATTCATGCAATTGTCACATAATTGCATGAATATTTAGGATGAGCTGTGTTAGAATATGATTATTACCAATTGGTTTAGAATTTCGATCGTGAGTTATGGAAACTCGTGTCACAATTTCAGGGGAAACTTAAGTCCAGCAGAAGATATCGGATGAACATAATTATAAAAAAATATCTTGTGCTATAAACCATCCATTTTGGTCCAAAACAAATTGTCCATTAGTAATAGGATAAAAAAGCAATTATATACAAAACTATATTTAAATATTCATTTAAGTATACTAAAAAAGAATATTGTATAAATACGTCAACACAAAATAATCTGATAAAATCAAGATAATCTGATTATAGTCTGATAGTCTAGTAAGACTACAACATGGAGGAAATATCCTTTTTATAGATTGGAAATGTCGAGCATACCTTATTTTAGTTTTCTCTTTTATTTACTCATACTCTTTTGTTGGTTTGCTTGGTATTGGCTGTATTAATTAGTGGATTTATTATTATTTTGTGTTTATCCCATTGAGCTACAGTGTGTTACAGTAGTAAACAATGTGCTTAATAAAATAGAGTTTTAACTGGGATAGCATGGGGAAAATTTTAATAAAAATACAGGAAATAATCCTTTAAAATGATTCTATATACCAACATTTCCATTTATAATTATCATGAGCGTGATGTTTCTGTCGAAAATCAATTCAGTTTTTCATAACAGTCTACAAAACGACTCATAGCTGCAGATTAATTGGATAAAAATTCTGTCGGAAGTGGAAGCTAGACAAATTAAATAAAGTACAAAGATTCTTTTTTAAAGTAACTACTTAATTTTATGAATAGCTTATTAGTAGCTATAAAGACTTAAAAATTGTGTTAGTAAAAACCGGTAACTATAAATATAGACAAGAATTATATTAAACCGACTAAGCGTCCACCCGCAACTCTATTTGCGGCTTTAATATCTACATTTTCAGTTAATATTTGGTGGTATGATATGCATGAATTATTCATAATTGAACATTTACGTTGTTATTTTTGTACCTACCTACTTGTTAAAGTACATAAATATATATGACGTAAGCTTCAGAGCATGTTTAAAAAAATGTGATCGAGAAATCGCGTAGCAAATTGTATGTAAGGGTCATCATGTACGGTCCGTTCCGTTGCCTAACCTAAATCGGTACCATTATTAGATATGATTTCATTGAAAAATCTGTTTAAATATAGTTTAATACCTTAAGCCTTCGTCTAGACATTGCAGGGCGTGGAGGTAAGCCTGCCTGTAAGCATCGTGGGTGTATCTAAGTATCTTTTAGCTGTTACGCAAAAACAAGTTTTCAACGTAACCCTCGACTAACTCGGCGGCTGAAATATAGTTAAAAATCCTAAAGCACTTGATTATCTGATATATGATTATATGAGAATAAAATTAGCTCTGATATCTGTGACATACGTGGGTTTTCGGTTTTAAAAATATATATTTTAATAAATAAATTACCTGGCATATTTTTCTTAACTCAAATATAATTATTTTTTGACTAAATTAACAATGTTTTTTTGTTTGATTTGTGTCTGCGTTTGATATCATGATTATTTAGGATTACGTTGTAAAAAACACTGTAAAATTAAGAAATTTGTGACCACAGTGCCTAAAGATTTGGTCTAGGATGTCGATTTTCAACATTTTCACAAATATGCCATTTTATTTAACTAGGTAAGATATTTGAAAGTTTTGTATAAGTATACAAAACTTACAAAACAAGGTTTTCAAAATAAATTTGAGTTATTTAGGTACATAACTTTTTTTCTTATGCTTACTAGAGTTGGTAAATGGCTAGTCTTTAAACCGGTACTAACTCGAGGTTGAGTATTGGGACATAGTTTATTAAAATATATTTTTTTGGACTTTTTAATGGTAACAAATACAGAGGGATAGACCGACAGGATGATATTATAAGGGTACCTTTTTTCCCCATTAGGCTAGGAAAGCCTAAAAGCGCCCGAGGCGCGCTAATTAAAACTGAATGGCGAATGGCAGTACTCAAGCAAGCTATGCTTGATAATTCGTTGTACTGTAATTCATATTTCATAGAGCATCCGAAACGCAGTGCACCGGGCGCGCGCTTTTTATCTCTTCTCTCTTACGATTATGTGTCAGTTTTACAAAAGCCCACATTACAAGAAATTTCTATATGCGCATATTTCCAAAAATCTTTACCCACTTAGGAATGATATTTCAAAAATCCTACCTACCTACCTACTAGGTTATTATATTAGTATAATAACCTACTAGTTCCTTATGGAACAAAATTTATGAACGTTGTCCTGACTACAATAGATTTTCCTTGAAGCGCTTCGATCTAGGCGAGTTATACTTTATAAAATGAGCGCTATGAAAAACGGCAGCAGAATACAGATGTTCTACTACGAAGCATATTTCTGCACGGATTCTACTGGTTTCTGTGTTTGAAAGCTAGTTTGCAAAGCTATAAGTATAATTTGACAGTTTGCTGTTGAAAGTCTGACATTTAGGTGAAACTTTAATGAAATAGTATTTAGCGCTAAGCTACACTAAGCCCCAATGCGACATAGAATTAGATAGGCATTATCATAGTCAAATATACTAAAAAATCGTTATCCGTTACGAAAAAAGGATTTGAAGATCATAAGCAACAAGTTATAACATACTATAGTGAAGTCTTGAAGAGCCCTAATCCGATCAAGTGGCAGCTGAACTCACTGGAGCAGATTCCGTACCAATAATTCCAGTGAGCATTTTAAAACTTTTGATTTTTGTTTTTTAACTAATTAGTATTAAATATTTATTGCTCGATAAATAAATTTCATATGATACTTATAAAAAACATTGATTAACGGTAGATTACGGTAATTGATGGATTATTGAACTGTAATAAATGTACCCATAAAATTGTTTCATCGTGTAGATTCGGAGACGAGAGAGTGATCCTATAATAATGGTTCCTATTTTCACTGGGTGTACGGAACCCCATAAAAATATATCCATCACATTGAGTAAGTACATTAAAGAATGTTTTTATTAGAAAATAATGTTACAACTTATAGAAGGAATTCTTTGACTTGCGTTGCAGAGAAAAATATATTTTTATTTTTGGTTAAAAAAATCCAGCCACATCCCCCTATAGTTCCATGGATTGATAAACACAAAATATCTAGAAAGTTTTATGCTCATGGGATCCCGTGATATTTGCGGTCTGAGGACAAATTTGTTGAAATTGTACAATATTTTTTTAATTCTCAGATCAGTCTAAAGTAATGAAATAACATACGAAATAATTATGTAGGTATTTAATATAAACTCATATTATGTAGCTTGTCATGAGAATATAAAAATACCTATTGTATTGCTATTCCGTGGTGTTAACACTTCTGAATTAAACAGTAACTGAAATGAGAAATTCAGTTCAGTTCATTGAGTTATCATTTATTATTACTTAGAAATACATAAACTAACTGTGCAAAAACAGTTTGAAGTCACGATAATATATTTCCAGAGTTACATTCTTAATAACAACTTTTATCATTTTAAATACCAATATCTGTCTTCAAATACATAGCATTTATATAGATTTGTGGCCTTAAAGTAAGGCATGAGAAATGGCCAATACAATCAACACCACAAGCTCATAACTAATGGTGGGTGAATAGTTAATCGTTGTAACAACTCATTATGACATTCACACATGGTGAAATTGTCATGCGCGCAGGGGAGCCATGCGACACTTTGGCAGTTAGCCATTTACGACCTTGCTCTTGTCACCCGAGTATCAATCGGGAGTTACCAGGTCAAATTCCCAAGCAGGACTCATATGGAGAAAGAAAGAAATACCAGACGGAGCGCTGTGAACAAGCAAAGATCAACTTTGTCAGGCTAATGCAAGACCCCGTCGTTCCAACCGTCGTCTGTCCGATAATGCCTTTTAGTTCTGCACTTTCAGTGGCGGTTTGTTTGAGAATAAAATTGATGCTAGTCTTTGCTTTTCTATCTTAGTAATCTGCAAAGGTGCTTTGTCATCTGGAGATTTTTCTATCATATAAGATATTGCCTCCTAAAGCTCGAAATAGTATTTTACAAAACGAGTATGTAGCTAAATGTATAACACAACAAGAACACTTTTACTACTATAAAGTCCACGGTTCAGTTATTTAAAATGAACTTTTTTGGGCTATTCTCGGAAAAGGTACCCGGTACCCAGATGGATAAAGTAAAGTAACACTACATAAGATAAAAAGATTGTATTGTATTCTGCAAAAACTCTACTATGTCTAACCGAACCACTTATTAATATACCTTGACGTGAATTTTGGTTAAAAACTGTTCGCCTATTTGCGTCCGTCTTGAAACTTTTTCATAAGAGTTGCATGATTTGAGACAGTATGAAAAAGAAAATATCCCAGTTTTGAATATAAATATTTCATTTATCTGCATTATTTTTATTACTAATACTAACGCACAATTGAATTTTATGTTCGAATCCATACTTTAAATCATAGGAGTATAGTTTAAGGTAAATGGAATTAAAAAAAAAATTACTTTTTTTTTTCTTGTTCTATAAATGCCCTATTACGGTATATTTTCATATTGAGACATTGGTTCAACGTTCGGAGTATAACTACTGAAATATTGAATACGAACGGATCTTCCCGGGGGAAAAATCATTTGCATAGAGATCCGGTTCTCATCAAGCCATTAGGGCTAGTTGGAAAAGATGGGGTGTGCTGAAAAGCGTTTTGTGGAAAAAACGACAGGCAGTTACGAATGGGAAATGCAGTGGAGTTTTCTGATTATTTTCCAATAATGGCTCAAGGTAGCTAATGTGATCTGTTATCTTTGGAAGTGAATGGCTTATTGAGATTTTTTATGCTAACCCTCATCTGTGCCTTTATTAAATGTACAGTCTAGTTAAATATGAGAATATAGTCCAACCAGCATACCAAGTACGCACATGCTAAAGGTGGTAATGCTATACCGACATAAAAACCTATGATTTAAAATAAAACAAATTAAAAATAGAGTCAAACAAGTTTATTTGGTATTGTGGCAGAAGTGCGGGAAGAATTCCCTGCCACTCCAGCCTTAATGATATCATCCGTCGGGCTTTTACTACCGCCAACTGTGCGGCCATTTTGGAACCAAATGTCCTCATGCGTGACGAAGGTAAAATACCTGATGGAATGACTCTTATTCCATGGAAGATGGGGCAGCCTTTGGTGTGGGACGCTACTTGCGTAGACACTCTTGCATCGTCTCATCTTCCTGGAACTCAAAACAAAGCTGGTGCGGCAGCTGAATCAGCGGAGAGCCTCAAAAGGTGCAAATAGTACCCTTGACAGTGGCTAAATATTTGAGCCTTTTGGGGTTGAATCGCTGGGACCTAGGGATCTGGACGTCTGGTGGAAGCAACACGTGACCAAAATGCTGGTTTTTATTTTGGCAATGCAGTCAGTATTTTGAGAACGTTGCCTACTGGTAGCGGCTGATTATTTAAGTTTGTAGTAGATAGTTTATAGTTTTAGTCTTGTTTGTTTTAGTTTTTAAGTTATTATTTGCTTTATAAAGTGTTTGTTACCTTGTTAATATAGAAATGTTTCATCGGTTTATTTACAGACTAGCAGACCCCCGCGCTTTCACCTGCGTACGGCGTGTTTTTTTTTAACTAATTATTTTTCAAAAATAAAAGTATCTAAGTTACTCCATATAACATCAGCTATGAACCGGAACAGACAGACAAAAATGTTTAAAAGCTCAATCTGATTTTATTCAAAAAAAAGTTGAACTCAAAAATTGGAATGCCAAATATAAAAGAATATTTAAATCAAAAGCACTAAGGAGTATTGATATCAACTTCGATGCAAATCACCCCTAAAATAACTTTCTACCCCTTTCTAACACCGTTAGGCGATGAGTTTCAATAAAATACGAAACAAGTCTTCCACCAATTCTGTTAAAGGATGTTTATGCAAAATTTGAAGTAGGCCACGAATTAGAAGTAGGATTTCGGAAAATCCTTTCTTTACGGATGCCTACGCCATACAAAGAACACACCCTCCAAGTTTCAGGTCTCTACTGCCGCGCCGGAATGCCGTGAATTACTTGTATCTGTTTTAATCTGAAATCGAGAGTACAAACCTAGTCCATTTTAACCTCAATAAGACACAAGCCTGCGCGTTCACCGCAAAAAAAAACCATTTGCTGTTGCTCCACAACTCCAGAACACACCTCTTAGCATCAGTAATAGCATCAAGACGTTCTGCACCGTAGTTACTTGGAAGACAAGGTCAAGCTGGCGTCTAAAAAGCTTGGTGTGCTCAACAGATCGAAGTGGTACTTCACATTGAGGCAAAGACTGCAACGTTATGAGTCGCAAATCTGGTCCCATATGGACTACTGCCTGTCATCTATGGATGGCGGCACCTAAACCAATTTGAGCTTTTTGACTCGGTTCACCGGCGTGCCATTCAAATTGTCTACGATTCTGAGCTGTCAAGCTCTAGAACTCTTTAGTCTAAGTAGATACTTTGCCACTTTATGTGTGTTCTACCGCATGTACAACGGACAGTGTTCTGATCTGAGGAATTTTTGACTTGATGCCCACCGCTACCTTTTACCGTCGTACTTCTCACCATCGTTGGGAAGTGATACTCCTGGTGTTGTAATCGTTAATAGGATATGGTGACCACTTAATTACCATCAGGCGGGGCGTATGTTTGTTTGCTAAAAGGTCTTCAACAAAGTAATACACATTAAAATCATTATGTCCGTAAACCTTATCGTCCTGCACATAAATTAAATATAAGTATGATAAATACTACTTGTAAAAAAACTGAAGTATTTAAACTTGGCCCTTTAAAACTTCCGCTATTACACAAAATTTTATCCCTTATCGATTTTACTTGGGAATTTATACGGATTATCGTTTGTGACAAAATCTAAGTAAAATTATTCATATCTAAGTTTTATGATTTAGCATCCAATAGGAACCATTTCTTCATTAGACTGGTTCAGGTATTCAAGATCAGAGGGCTTATTCAGAAAAACGATATAAGAGAGCCCGATCATCGTTTTGAAAAATTAACCAATTAATTATAGAATTGCAGCAAATCTGACGATATGTACATTTTGTGCAATACAATCATTTCTCGGAGTAGGCTCTCAGGTGTATAGATGTGCATAGTGCATTGAACATGATCAGAATGAACTATGAATACAATTAAATTTATCACGAGTAAATAAAAATATTTGAGAGTAGTGTGTTATGATTGTGATCACCGAAAGCTTATTAACGAGCCCGTTCTGTCTTTGTCAAACTTATCAAGCTGTTTGATAAAGTACCCGTTAAGTTATTATGTTTGTTTATTATTTTTATGACTAGTTGTATTAATCATTTATTATTTCTAAGTACTCCTATCTGGTATATAGTAAATTTCGTAAAACAATTTATCGATTGACTATCATATTTTGTTGTGATATGTTTGATACATTACGCTGTGGCCTTTCTATTAACTATTACCTATGACACCAAAACAATAATGAGTGAGCATTTCAGAATTAACAAAACCGTATACTAACGTATACTAATTTTATAATTAACTTCTTTTCTAGATGTGCAATATTTTTAAATTCTATTTCACGCGCATGTGAATTCAAATAATATACTTCAAGATATATCTATAAACCTCTTTATATAATAGTTTTAGATAGTTGTTTCAAGTTCAGGCGCTAAAATCCATAAAACGCTGTTCGCTGTAATTGGACGAATAGAATTTTAAAATTAACTTTAAATATTTCTCTTTGAGAGTTATGTTGCCACAAACTTAATTATGTACCTAGAGATATTATCGAAGGAAATTTTGAACGTAGTCTACTCATAATTCTAATTTTATTATTACTAGGCGATTGTCTAATAACTGCTTAATGTATTATCCAAGTATAAAATACATAAACTATCTAAAATTGTTGGTACGTTCAACTTTGAAACGTTATAAATTATTTTGTCTAGTCTACTTCAGATGTGTATTAGTTATTAGAAATAAGCCACGAAAGTATTCCTTTTGCTCAAAGTAGGAAACAAATTACTTTCTCTCTTAACAGAAAATATTTACATTGTCGCTGTATAAGAAACAGACACAGATATCAATATTTTGTGTACAAACAAACACTCCATTGTTTAGAGTTATTGATTAGAAGGTGTACGTAATAAAAAAATAAGGCGTCTTTGTACAAGAGCTATGTTTTATTATTGTGAATGGAATCTAACTAAAGCTTTGTTAGAAGATCGCGTGTATGGAGTGGTAATAAAAAAACTTTAACCTATAATATTTTAGTTAAGATCTGAACCTTCTGCGCAAAAGACAAATGTTATAAACTAAATATAACGTCTGATGTGAGTCTCACAGATTAACTAATAGGCAGTGGAAATAATAAAATGTATGTGTGTATTTATAGTACTTTCAATATCAGCATACTTATATTATGAATTATTTATGTAATATCAAATTTATTATTATTTATTTTTCTATCTCATCTTTGTAATGTACTTCTCACTCATTGCCGCAAACACACACACTTACACACACATATGCACCCTTCAATTATAACATACCATTAAGAATTTGTAACTAACCCCCTTAAGCTAATCTTTTTTGTTCCTTTTAATTACTTTAAAATTTTGTCATCCATACCTATCTGTTTAAATTGTTAACTGTACTGTATCCCACAACACAGGTTGTCCTAGTGTGGGATGCAGGGCTCACTAATTTTATGTTTTTGCTTTTCTGTTCTAAATAAATGATTATTATTATTATTAAAAGACAAATGTTATAAACTAAATATAACGTCTGATGTGAGTCTCACAGATTAACTAATAGGCAGTGGAAATAATAAAATATAGAAAATATACGTAGGTGACGAGGTAGTTCAAACCTCGTTACTAGTAGTAACCTATCAATTATTCAAGACGTTATTAAATTCGCTAAAATAAACATTGCGTCACCAAACATTACAGTAAATTACATCCCAACCGGAAACCAATAAATGTTTATTAGAATAAAAAGGACATCTTTAAATATAGGTTAAACTATGACGTTGTTGGGACTATCTTTACTTTAATAGCGTATTTAGTGACATTAATATTTGTAGATGGTTCTTTCACAGAAATCTTGGCGGCATTTCAAATACCTACTACCGCAACTAAATTTAATATAACATATCGACTATAGGTATTAGTTGAAATAAAGGTAGGACATATGCATCCAGTCCATCCAGTGGAGGTGACGGCGACGGCGACGACAGTCAATATAACTATATTGTTTACTGCACAAACAACCAGCAACCATAAAGAGTTACTCATGCTACTTTTTTGTATAAAATTGGGAGTTTTGGTTCTTAGTTTGGGTTTCGTAAACGCCAACATAACGTCCGCGGTACTTAACGTCTACGAAGCATGATATTCAAAAACCATTTCGGTTTATATAACTTTAGCGCTAAGAATTTGGTATAGTAACTTTGGGGGTGGTTATCGTTTTAATTTACAATCGTGAAACGTTTGATTAAGTAGTAAGTATATTATTATCTTAAATAGGCATACTTATACTGATGAGACGGAATGAAATCAGTTCGAGAATGAGAGGTGTCATTATGAGAGGGCGGCAGGAGACGCAACAATGACT
>OX596244.1:14110920-14199617 GCA_951394255.1 Polyploca ridens
AAAGATTATGCTTTACAGAATGGACTTATTTTCTGATTAGCGTTGAGAAATGTAGGTATTGTGAACTACCCGAGAATTATATAAAGCTATATTTATCGAGGTGAATATACCGACGTGGTTACCATAATAGGCTAGATTCCAGAAAAAATCTATTTCGTTCGTCATTTACCTATATTATCAAAAAATATTAGGCACGTATCGTGAGGAAACAATAGCACGGTGGTAGGGTACTTTGTAGTACCCGCCTGGTTGCTACCACCCTCAAGTTGAAATAAGTCGCCAAGCACCTACCGGTGAGTAGGTACCTACCGACAGCTGCACTTGAGAGCCAGTTCCTTCTTGGCTTTGTGTGCTTACCACCTTCGGCCACATCATCACTTACCATGGTGAGATTATATGGTCAAACACAGGCCTATACACGTTAAAGAAAATAAGGTAGCGATTTGTGGCACCTTGAATTACATACACCTATTTAGTTACTTGCTAGCTTATAATTTTTTTTGGTTTTGCAAACAATGGGTGGGTACCATTATAGAACTTTATTAGGCACTACACAAAAAGGTACTCTAGTGAGAGAATTCGTGATAAAGGACTCGCGAAGCTGTGAGCGAGGTGTATTTAAGCATTCTCACATCAACACTTCTCATTTTTTCTAGATTTAGTATAGTGAAACGACATATATATTATATTAGCTTTTTGTCATATCACTAAACACTTTTAGTAAGAAGACGACAATAACCGTGATTTCGGGATATCCCTAGGGATTTCGTGAAATCCCTGGTATCCTCATTTACCTGCGACGTATAAACTGATATCAAAGAAAGTCGTGTTATAATAGGGCCTTCCTAATAGATCTCTTTTGACAGCCTATATACCTACATCCATGTGTCAAAAAGAGACAAACATAGCGCGGCAAAAAGATAGTTTAGTTACACCATTTATAACTCAAGAACGGCTGGCTGGTCCGATTTTCATGATCTTTGATTTATCTCAGCCAGATTTGTCTGAATAGCAAAATAACGAAAAAAGGGTAGGGTAGGACACCACGCTAGCGAAGTCACACCGGGCAGCTAGTGTTTAAATAGTTTTAGGTATCTAAAAATAGAGCTGCACGCTGGCTAATGTTAAAAAGTTGGTTTCTATTATTACTACGTATGGAGAAGCTATCATAAGCAAAGATTATGTCCCAATTTATTAGATTCAACTAAAGTTATCTTTAGCGCTGAAATAATAATTAGGTAGTCGTCTAAGCAGACAGTAGAAACACGTAGCGATATCAGAAAGCTTTTAGGAGTATTTTTCTCGCAAACATGATTTCGCGGCGTTTACGCGTTTCGTTAATCGTTCTACAACAGGAATAATGTACCTATAATGAAAATGACAAAATCGAATCGAATTTGGTCCCAATGAGTATCCCTTTGAGTAATGAAATTGATGGGAGCCCAATATTTAAATGCATTTTTTGGATCTAACTAATATACATAATATTTATTTTTTTATATTACTTCTTTATTCGTCAAAAACAAAAGCGATATTCACATCATCCATAGTAGTAAAGTAACATGAGATTTTTTTAGGAACATAATAGTTTTGTTATTGTGTCATGCATGACTCACCACTATGAGTAGCACGAACTGACGTGTCTGTTGTACATTCCATAATCTATGATCGGTGTGGTAAACGAGAAGTAGGCTGGCACTACCCCGCTTCACCCGCTTGGTCTGGAAGAATCCATAGGCCTTGGTTTCAATTAACATTAAAACTTAATTAACCATTGTGTAACGTAAACTTCATAATTAAAAACTATTGTTTTTGTCATTTTGTTGTTTGATTCTTTGTTTATTCGATTCGATTATGTTGCCTACCTGGGCAGATGTAATTATGTCTTTTAGTCATTGATTTCGTAGGTACCTACGTAAGTGTGGAATTGGCAAAGCTTTACATAAAATGATAACGAGTGTTTGCGCAATATTTTTTGTGTTTAAATAACTTACTATTATAAACTTTCTATTAGATACATATATGATGACAGTGGCGCCATACCATACCATACCATCCCGCAGTGTGACATCTCCTTGGTAGAGATAAGCATTACTCAGTAGACTAGGTAACTATTGAATATTCTGTGGCATTACCCAATGGGAGGTCCGGCGGGAATTGCTTTCTCTGGACGTCAATAAGTCGAGTGGGCCAGCCAGACGGCATACCGGTAGTGGTGCTGAAGCGTTGTGCTCTTTAATTCCGTCCTGTACTGACGCGTCTTACCCACCAAAACCAAAATACTGAAATACTGACAAGACTGAAACGTGCACCCAGTGGCCAAAGAGACCGGAGACCGACAATACGGCTTCCGCCACAGACGCTCGGCTGGTGACTTTCTAGTGTATCTCGCACACCGTTGGGTCACTCGTCAAGGTGAGGCATTGACAGTGAGCCTAGATGTGGCGAAGGAGTTCGGTCGGGTTTGGCACCGGGGTCTTCTAACATCTACCTTCCCTACAGCATGGAACACTGCTAATATAGTTCCGATCCCCAAAACAAGGAACTCCTCAGATATCTGCAATTACCGTCCTATATCACTATTATCTAGTCTTAGTAAAGTTTTCAAGTCTATGATATGTCCGTTACTTACTAACCATCTTAAGTCGATCCTAATTCCTCAACAGCATGGCTTTCGTACTAAAATGTCTACTGACTGCCACAAATTTGGCTTGCTACATTTCAGATTTAACTAAAGAAATAGACAAAGGTTATCAAGTGGACGACATTTATAATGATATCAGTAAAGCTTTCGATAGAGTCGATCATATCCTATTATTACGTAAGCTCAGGCATTCACGGAAGGCTATTCGAATGGTTTTAATCATATTTCAGTGCCAGAACTCGAAAAATTTTAGTTTGTGGGTATGAGTCACTGTGTTTTAAGGTTACCTCAGGTGTCCCCCAGGGTTCACATTTGGGACCCATTTTATTTTTATTATTCATAAATGAAATGACTGCAGTTATAAAAAGCTCAAATTTTCATTATTTGCGGACGACTTAAAGATTTATAAAATAATTCATGACTTTGCCGATTATCAATCTCTTAAAGATGATTAAACAATATTTCAGATTGGTGTTCAAAAAATAAACTCCCATTAAATTTAAGTAAATGTAAGCATATTAAATTTACAAAAAAAAGACTTCCCCTAACAACTTCTTACTCATTAAACTCCACTATGTTGGATGTAGTCGATTTCATAAGAGACCTCGGAGTTATCCTGGATAGTAAACTTTCTTTTGTTCAACACATTGATCTTATGGTTACCAAATCATTCAAGTTATTGGGGTTTATCTGGCGAAACTGCAGAATGTTTAAGAATATTTTGGCCCTTAAATCTACTTTCTATGCACTGGTTCGAACCACTCTGGGATACTGCTCTTGTATCTGGAACCCTTACTACAATAACCACTCACACAGGATTGAAAGAATTCAAAAGAGATTCATGTTTTTCCTCACAGTCCATCCAAAGAAACGACTTGAGCTTCTATCTTACGAGGATAGGCTAAAATTTTTCAAAATGACATCTCTTAAGGACCGCCGCTGGGTAATGGATCAAATTTTATTGTACTCTTGTTACTTGCCGAAATAAATACTGTTCCTCGTCCAAGGTCTAGGTTAATTAACTTTAAACCATTTAATGTGAGTAACTACGTCTAGGACTAATGTTAGTGTCAATAGCATTTTATCAAGACTTTGTAACGAGCACAACAGGTTTTACAAGTGTAATAGAACTGACATATCGTCTTGTTCACTTTCATGCTATAAAATATGTCTTTTTAAGTATCTATATATAGTTATTTTCTTTTTGTAATGAGCCATTTTATGTTTTTCCACCTACCACGCAGCACTAATTAGTTTAGTTTTAATAACATGCTGTGTTTGCCTTTAATTGTATTTACATTATGATAGTGTTTATTTTCATGATTTTATTACTTTAAGAAGTGTACTATACGTTGGCAGACCTATATTAATAAATATATGATAATAGATAGACAATGCTCTCAGTGCAGTACTGACTGACATCTCACCGTCACTTGCCTCGGCTTCAAAACACGACGTTTGTAAGGCGCCGATCCAACAGAGAGAGTTCTAGAGTTCCGAGTTCCGAGTTCTGCATTCCGTGTTGACTATTGTGCACACAGCAAGCAAGTCTAGAGGTCTAGAGTTCTGAAATATTCGCTACTGATCGCACATCACACACTTTTCTTACTTTCAAAGGCCCCACATAGCTTACAGTCGACGCGGAATGCAGAACTCGGAACGCGGAACTCTAGAACTCTTTTCTGTGGGATCGGCGCGCGGCGCCTAAGAGTTTGATAGTTTGTCGGCGCGCGTTCTAGGGGGTCCTTGAGGGGACGGGAATTCATGTCTTAGGGGGCGTAGTTATAGAGATATTCTCGATGGTACTATATCGTATCCTGCTACAAATTGTACCCGGTCTACCCTACAACATTTATGAAAGCGTCGCGCGCGGCCCAACACAGGGTGCAGTACGCCAGATGGCGCAACACGCATTCTGGCGACGGTGCCTCCTCAGTCTACCATGCTGCAAATTAAGTAATATCACAGAATATTCAATAGTACCTCAGAGTATATAAATACAAATACTACGTACCCACGTAGTAATATACTATTAGAAATGTTGTCATCTGTTGTTCATGTTGAGGCGTAAGCAATTCATATATGGGTAAAATAAAATGAAATCAAATATGTCAAAAAAATGATAAATGTCAATGGGTTTCACGAATTCAGTTGAGAAAGCAGAAATTTAGGTACTGAAAATAATACAAAATAATAGTATGAAATTAAAACTTTCTAAAGATTTTTTGATATATTTATTATACAGATTTCCAATCTAAGGCTAAAACACCTAAAATATCAGTCGGGTAGGTAGGTATATAGTTTTAACATTTATTTAACTAGCATCAAGTCCGTCCGTCCGTCTTATGGACTGACATGCATTATTTATTGTTCGTAAGAATAAAATAAATATATCGCGTTTGTATTGAGCTTAATACGTTAAAGATTATACCTTACAGGTCGTTTTCATAGCTCATGTACAATAAATAAGCTTTGTTTTGACGTTAAAATTATATTACAAGAGTCTGGCGTTTGTACCGAATATATTATTTAGTTTATTTTAGAAAATATATCGTTCGGTAATTATTAGTTTGCGATTCTGGAGCAATTTGAAGGCTTGTGTCTGGATTAATAACTATAACTTAGCGAAATCGTTTACTTACGTTACTAAAATCTTACTTACTTATATTAGAACCTATAGACTATTTACTAAACATTCATTTGTTACGGTTTAATATTACAGTTCTGGCTTAACTATTTGAGATAGAAAGTTACCTACTGCTTATTTTCAAATTAAAAGTTGGAGACTCTTATTGGATCTTCAATGTAGAAAGGTCGAATGAATTCCTACAATATAACATCTGATAGGGGAGATTTTAAGAGTTACGAGTTGGGTCCAATTCCACTATTATATATCTATTTTGTTCCATGTTTCAGACGAATAAATTCTATTCTATTCACTAATTAACCCACCAAATTAGTATTCCTTATTCTTTGCCAATGGTCTTATGCCTAGGGAAATGAGAAAGATGAGCTAACTCGTGTGTGTCCAGAAGGACCAGTCAAAAATATCTATATTCAACAAAATGAGGCTATTTTCCCAACTATCCCAGCATAATGGACTAAGAGTCCAAATAGATTGAGAGATCGGGACAGGTTGAAATGTTTCCCATGTTACCGACAAAGATACGGTCTTAGTTTAGTCTAGGGTCGATGAGACGTCACTTAGTTGAATCTCTTCTCAATCTCATGCGCTTATCTAGTAAATCATTAGCCAGTTGTTGCAAGGACATGAATTAGAACGCAAGTACTAGGTACCTACTATATTGTTAGATTAAAAAATCTTTCTTTGTGTTATTTACTTATCCTGAAAATTGCGAATTGGCATTTTTATGCTTTCTATTGTCATTTGTCATTGAATGAACCTGCCCGGCTTTTTCACTTACGAAGGGAAAATCCATTGAAGAAAAGTTAGAAAATCTTACAAGAATACCTACTAAACTATTTTACTATTTTTAATTTTTATGCAAATTAATACACACGACTGCGCGTACCTATATAAACTCTTGGAAACATTGGCAACTGCTCATTGTAAGTACTTGACATCAATCAAAACGATTTGCACACAGATATGTATTATTTGCGTCTGATATTTATGGGATAGAATTACACAGTCCTGGTTCGAAACACACAAGCCGCGCCCGCTAACCCACACTTGGACCACAAGGTTTATGCGTTCGCACGACTATATTAAATGTACGTAGGTACTGTGTGTGCAGTGTGAACAAACTTTTATAATATCAATTTATTTATGCAAAATCGATGGATTTTTTTAAATCAATTAAGTACATAAATAAAAACGTTTGGTTTGTCGACTATAAAAATGTCGGATACTTCGAGAAACTTTTATCAATTATGTTAAGAATTTCCCTGCGATATTAAGAAAATTATTAAAAGAAATCTTAAATATATGTTAAAACTGGGATTTCATTTAAAATTGATTCCGTCTTCACCGAAAAGCTTATACAACTTCATCACCTCCCATAGAACTTGTTTGTTCGGTTTTGGCTCTGATGATGCGCTTTGTTCCTTAAATCAGTTCCGGACACATCTAGAATCAAGAGGCTCTGGCAAGAACCTCAGCGATATGCAGGTGCATCTGTACTTTGCACGGTTTATTGATACTGCCATCCCTGTCTTACTCAATGAACCGGATCGAGCTGCAACGTCATCTGCACCCGCAGGATGATTGGCAAATGCTCTCGTTATCGGGAAATCGATAACTATTCCCCGATATTTCCCGATAACGAGAGCTTTTGACAATCGCCCTGCAGGTGTCATCAAATCAATTGCTTCAGTTCCTACTTAATTTCTTTTGAACATTTTTGAATAGGTATCTCAAACTTTTTAGCTAGGTACTCTAGATTTTTTCCATAACAACAAAAATGTGTAGGCATCGTATTTTAAAATATTGTTAGAAAAAATATAATAAAATTGTGTTTAGGGGCCCACCATTAGAGGTGAATTACAGACCCAAATCGATGCTCAGTATCCATTATTAAAATCTTTGGTTTTTCAATAATTAAATTATATAGTTCAACCTCAGAGTATATAAATACTACCTCAGAGTATATAAATACTACGTACAAGTTCAACGTAGTATTTATATACTCTGAGGTTCAATGATATAACTCAGCGCCATCTAGTAGGTGCCTATGACGATATTATTATCTCTGTCACATCAAACCACACACTTGTGTATTAGTTTACGTAGATAAAAGTTTGTTAACAAGATGGCAGTACCTTTCAGGCAAGAAGGGAGGAAAATGAGGACTAAAGCCACTAAAGCTAAGAGACAAGAGGTCACGGTGATATTTTGTAATAGGACCGTGTTTGACCGTCTCGATGTGAACTTACCCTTACTGTACAAAAAAAAAACAAAAATCAAAAAGTAATTTATTCAGTTTAGGCCATTCTGGTAAGGCACTTACGAACGTTACATACAGTTGAATTTACCACCGGTTCGGAATACACTTACACTGAGAAGACTCCGGCAAGAAACTCAGCAAGGCTACCTACCTAAAGCAAATAATCCAAAGCCAAGTGTAAACTAATAAGACTTTATTATTCTGCCTGTCTGTATTGAACAGCATGCAGTGACGCTGAATGAGGATTGATTACTCATACTCCTGATACATTTACACCTTAGGGAAAATGGGTACTTGTTAAAAGATTATTTTAGTTGTAACTTTGTTTTCGGGCAAAAATAAATAAATCATAACACTATCCAGAACGTAGGTACCTATTTCATGTCGTCGTTTGAAATGTACACACGACTACACATCAAGCTATACATTTCCAGTATAAGCTGTGGGGGCGATTACGTAACTAAATTTCAATAATTTTCGAATTGAAATCGGTTCAATATAGCGGTTATCTGATAACTTTTTTATTTTCTGATAACTGTAAATAATAAGAAATGGAACCATTTCCGATTTTGTAATATTTCTACAGATTCAGAGGTTATTTCAATCTGAATTTCATTGAAATAAAGTTACGTAATCCACGTACTGATCTCGCACTTAGGATTTCCTTACAATGAGAGGTCAGCTTGTATTGGATATGTATAGCTTGATCGGTAGCCGTGCGTACCTAAATGATACTGATGAAAACTCAAGATACGGAACTGTGCAATGTTTCTATTTGGCTATGGATCATTATTAAGGATCATTATAACATATGCCGTAGTTTTAAAATAAAAAACAATTAAGTATCCGGCCAAATAATGCGTTTCATAAAAAAAATAAGTTGTCACCACTTCGTGGTCCTCAAATCCTCGTGAAGTTTTGTCTATCTATAGTTAGTGAACGTGTCTACTGGTCAGTAAGAGTTCCACTCGCTCATGGAGGGTTCCGTATAAAAATACCCAATTATAAACAATTTTGTGGCTCCTTAATTCAACGAAGTATATCGAATAAAAATGAATATTACTTACTACATAAAGAAGGGGAACCTTCTTCTATTTCTTCACGTAACTTCACGTTATCCTCAAAGCAGAGGCACCGTTTACCTCCCTGCAGACGTATAACGTTGAGTCACTCGCTCTGATAAGTAGAATTTGCCTTTTATTTAATTTCAATAAAGTCTGAAGTAACCAGGTATAAAGTTTCATTTTTTGTGTTTATTTTTCATGGTTTAGGCAGTAGTAGTTTTGGACATTTTGTATCCCCAAAAGTTACACTATGGCTCAAAAATTAAATAAAATCAAAATCCGAATTTGAATTAGCGGTGTTAGAGGGTTCTCGTGCTCATCCAACCCTAAAACCACTGTTGAAATATTGAAACTAATATTATGCGTGATTTACCAATACGGAACCCCGCTGAGGCGCGGATGGTGTTTAACAGTCGCCGATAGGTCCCACCCTAGTGCGGTTCGAGGGCGTTCTCTGCGGGTTCTTAAAATATTATTTAAACAATTTTTATTAGGAGAAAATTATTTTTCGCGCCACCCGCCGTTTTGTGATTGTAAAATTTTGTAACTCGCGCATTTAGTCTAATTTGTAAACGTATTTTTATTTTCATACCTAGATTTATTCTGGGATAACTTTTCATGGCGTGTTAAAAAGTTGAGCCTAACTTTTGACCTTTCCATAAACTTTTGAGCTATCTATATTCTATCCGTTTTGGACTGATTTTACCCGCTCTCCAAACAATCGTAAATTGATATTATTGTGAGGGACCTACCTCTCAAACACAATATGGAGTAAAATATTTAATCAATATTTTTCCGTATGGCAAAGTAATATTTTATCGCATTTTATTCCTTTTGAACATGCCACAACCGGTTTTTAATGTATCCTTGATACGTGGCCGCTCCAAGCGTCTACGCTCTCTCATTAGGAATTATAAAAATATAATAAACAGCTGCACATGCAACATTTTATATTTCAACAGTAGTCGATACTCGGCGCAAATTGTTATGTATTAAAGGGGCTCGGAATAAGTGCGGGCGGATGCACTCGTGATTTAATCCAAATAATTTATTCCTATAACAAATTGCTTCTGCTGAGTAACATAGTAATATGTGTTTTAAGGAACGCAACTCTGTTAAGCTCGTTACAATCTTTGATATGGTAAATGTTACGAATTATCGGATAGGTATTGTACGGAGACAGAAAAGGTAGGTACTTACCGAATTCAGAAACATAATAACTGGTCTATATAATGTCATAAATCGGGAGTTAATCAGAAACTATATATAAAAATTTTACATGAGCTTTTTGATCTATACATATACAGGATGAATTTTGTTTATGGAAGTTATGAGTTAACTTTAAATAAAATTATTTTTGCTTAAGCTCCCATGTTTTACATCAGAGCCGCAGACAACGAATAGACTAAAGGTACCTATTTCTACTGGGTATTTCGTATTCTGCGCTAAGGATAGACATTTTCAGGATATTGTACATATATATTTTGTACAGCAGTTAAAAAGACACAAGTATGCAACTAAGGTACCTAAATGTTCTCATTGTTAAGTAATAGCCAGGGTTGGATTTCGTAGTATAATTATACTATTTGTACCATAATTTTGTGATGTGTAGTATGTAGTATCGTAATGCCATTATACTACGCGAATATACCATAATTTTTCCTTTAGGTCAATTGACTACTGTTATTGGTTGAAATAAATTAAAAATAATTTAAATACGAACTAAAATTGTAATAGTAGTTGTAGTTGTAGTAAATCGCTCTACTGACTCCTGATACTTTAATGCGATGCTGTGAAAGAAGTAAATGTACCTAATGTGTATTGAATTTATTCCATCTGACGACATGTTATGTCGTGTTAATGCCAAAGACGAGGTTCCGATTGATGGATTGGCTGAAATAAACATCTACTTGCCTAAATTTGGTTGATTTGTACAATAAAATTAAACTAAAATTTCCTTCCAAATGCATTTTCATATTAAATTCATAACAAAATGGACGAAAAGCGAAACATAGTATAATTTTCTACAAGTAGTATAATTTTATTTTCCATAGACAATAATTTTCTGGGGGTCTGAATCCAACCCTGGTAATAGCTCAGGTAATAGTAAAGCTTCTTTCGTAGCTTCGCACTTTCTATAGAAATAAAGTAAAATGTCATCTATATACCGGTCTCGTAAACCAATTTGGGAGTCCAATGGCAGGTAATGATTTCATGTGAACAATGCTGACTAAAGGTGCATGTTCGTAGCCGACTGCATGCAGCAGCAGCAGACGACGCGGCGACGTGTCGTCGCGACACCACTGGTTTCTGTGTATTACAATGAAGTACCTTCCGTTGCTAGCGACACGTCGCCGCGTCGTCGCCTCCATAGCACACTGCATGCAGCAGCAGATGACGTGTCGTCGCGACACTTACTAGTTTGTACGTACTAGGAAATACATAGAAACGAAAGAGAAAGAAGTAGCGTCGTGGCGATTTGTCGCTGCTGCTGCTGCATGCAGTCGGCTACGTACTTGTACCTTTACTCCATTATAATATCATATGCATTTGTGAGCAAAGTAATTGTAGTAATAGTCCGCCGAGACGAGACTCGAATGCTCACCCACAGTTGGAATATGACAAGCAAAACAAAGGGTGTAGGCAGGTAGGTATGCGATCACCGTATTATTATAAAATTATATGTTCCATAATTATGATTTGCATTGATTGCAAACATACGACTTATTGTCGGTCAATTAATGGGGTCTTGCATATTGTTTCAAGCCTTTCTTTAGTAATTATTAGAGACTATAGATGGTTTCCCCCCCACGCCCCATGGTTTCATCTGAGATCCTCTGTTTGACCACCTTAGGCCTAATTTTACCATCGTAGTCACTTTTATCCATAGTATAATATTCTCTATATATTCGTAGACGACATAATAAAATATTATACCCAATTTGCGACGATACAGAGCTTGAAGATGTTACAGTTATCTTTTATAGTTTAAAAAAAACTCTTTTCAAAATTAGGTATCTAATAACTTTTTCGTCTGGATCTATGCTTAGGTATATCTTTTTTATTGTTAATTATTTGGAAAAACAAAGCCAGACATAGTCAGATTGTCCAAAACATATTAAAAAAATGTAACCTTGCTGAGTTTCTTGCCGGATTCTTCTCAGTTGAAGGCCGAGTTCCGTGGTAACTTCAGTAAATGTGACCTTCATACGTGCCCTTCTAGGGCCTAAATTTAATAAATGGCTTTGACTTTGACTTAGTACCTATATACTTTTACTACTTCTATGGATATCAATGCTGGTTTCATTTTCATAACACGCCCGTTCAAATGGTCTCAAAAACGTAGCGTTCTGGCTGGCCTACCAGAAATGGAAGTACGTCAATATCGTGTCGAATTGTTTTAAAGCTACAGTATCCTCCAGCTATACTCTTATGTATTTATGTACACTACAGTTTATAAAAATGGGCATTTTTTATTAATTTATTTCAAACTCGGAATGGTAAATAATATAAATATTTTATCGGTAACTTGAACACGTCTTGATATTATTTCTCACTTTACTTGCAAAGCAAAACGTAGCAAAACAAACTGTGTTCTATTTCGCATTTACATAAAAGATGTGGCTCATCTATCCGCGGATCGTGAGAAAGTAATAATAAACATATCAATTTGGCGATCGATCAGCTTTCTCGTGATCCCCAACTGTTTATTAGATCGCAGTATAAAGGGTCTGGTAACTATAGCGGTTCGCCGCTGCTCGGCCATATTTATTGAAATTACTCACAATTTGATTGTGGACGGTAATGACCGCTTCGAAGACGGTAGCTCGGTCTCGCCTTAAAATTAAACCAGGATTTTTGTTTGCATGAATTAGATGCTTTATATGTAGGCGATTTGCATAAATTAAAGTAGCAGGGGCGTATCTGTCTATACATATTTTATTAACGTTGCTACACTGTACTTACTTACCTACTCACTTCACGTACCTAAATGTGCTAATATTATCACTGCATGTAGAAAACAGAATTTTACTCGGACCAGGTAAAATGAAACCTACTTATATTTTTCATAGCAAAATATAAATCTATAATGGCTTTTGTACTTAGTATCTGCATAGTGTAATTAGTTAGATAATATTTAGTAGATTATGTACCAAGGAGGTACAGCAGTGTCTTATGCCACGGCATATTGAACGCCCAGCTTTGGTATTCTGAAACGTTTTTGACAGCAACCGACGACGACTCCGTTGTGACGGTTAGTCCGGGAGGTAGCGTTGCAAACACAAAAGTCATAGTAAGCCGGCTGACGTTGAAATGTATAGTTGATCTTATATGACTAATAAGTGAACCGACCGTCTGCTCAAGTAAGTGCTCAAGTCTTCTACATCCGTCATCAGCCACTCCCAGTAAAAAAAAAAGACATAGTACGCCGGCTCAAACTTGTTTCATAAGTATTTGACATAATACTGAGCTGAAAAAAATCGTCTGCTGCATGGTGGAGGGGGGAACACGCGTCAGCTGCTCGCATGAATTTGTAAAAAAAAAAGTTTACCCCTGCCGTAACCTTCCAATCCTAAACCCACCGCGGGTGCATCGCTGATGCGTGGTTCACATATTAGTCATTCAAGATCTATTGAAAAAGATGGCCATCGATCGGCATATTAATACTACCTAAAATGCATCAGTACCTCCCGGACTATTGCATGTCGAAACAATTGAATACTTGAATAGGTCAAAAGAATTAAAATGGGCTGGAAGGTGTATTGTAAACATCAACTGCGCTCTGCGAGTGGATTTCATTTATTTTAATGATCTGAGTCGTAATCCCAAGCTAAGCAAACTTATGATATGGAAACTAGATAAAGGCTAATTTTATTTCATATTTTAGTAAAACTTTAATGTACTGAATATACCAATTTTAAAGGTTTAATATGAAGGCTATTCATTGGTTTAACTTTATCTTAATATTACGACTTAAACTTCACAAAAAGAAAGCTAGATATAGCGCCCATATTTTGAAAATATTGAAACAATTAACATTTTTTCACGAATAATGTTTAATAACATACTCGTATGTAAGTACATACTACTAAATTGACGAGGTATTTTTTTATAAGGAATAATAAAAATAAGCCAGATATCAAAGACTTCTATATAGAATTTGGAAGAATTTTAGCATTTCCAGTAAATAAAAATGCATTGACTTTGTAGTGCTGTGCACAATTTAATCAATGTTTATTTCAACAAGAATAGTTAAAGAATTACTCGCCAAAAGTCTCAACTGTTGAGCTTGACGACGTTTTTCCAAGATATCTTCATCATTGGCTGATTTAAGGATGCCCATAATATGACTTATCCGAGCTGCAGATATCTGAAATATGTATACCAACTCTGTAACCACTATAAAATTAGTATCATCATCATATTCTGTCACGAGATGTCCTCTGCTGAACTGGGCCTTTGTTTTTGACTGATTTCGACAAAGAACAGTCTTGGATTTATAATAAATAATTTGTAATAAAACATACTTACTTCAAATATCATAACATTACACAGAAACTATCATAAATGAAAGTGATCCACAAAGTGACAGGTTTTTTTTATAATGGATACATAATACGACCTCAATAGGAGCTTCCTAAAATTAAACATTAATTAATTGACCAATTGAAAAATGTAGCACCGCACTACGAATGTATAGAGAATAGACCGCGACGACGGACGTCGTCGTCGTCAGCTGTCAAAAAAGAACAGAATTGCACTTGAGCGTTTCGAGGGCATTGAGGGAGGTATGTAGAGTCCTGAGTGAAGCGAGGGCTTCAAGCCGCCCAAGACGAAGACAGGCTTCATCCTCGAGGTGAACCTTCTGCGAAACAACCAAAGATCGTATTTTGTTTCACATTATTTACAATTACCCCTTTTTTTTGTGATCTGCCTATGGTGGCCAGTTCGATTTTCGAATAAACTCCAATGTTTTCATACTAATTTTAACATTCCAAATTCAAATCACATTATATCCCTTGGGATTTCCATATAACTTTATATCCCTTGGTATACAGGTCGTTGTTTTGGTCAGCAACGAGCGCCTCAGGGTTCATAATACAAATTATAATGGTGCCAAAAAAAATATAAAAAAGATACTTTATTTTTAAATAATAATAATATTAATTTGAAAATCATGTAATAAGTTTAAGTGTAGTCGTAATACTCAAGGGGAGTGCGATGGATTAAAAGGGTGGGGTGACGGTAGCTTGAGCTTAGTTCTAGTCTGTGCACGGGCCTAGTGACCATACTTTGCGGTAATTTTAGTTCAAATTGAATAAGGTATTTCTAAATGCATATGCAGTATTTTATGGAGTTAAGGCCATTTTTGGAAAATGCATTTTTTGTACAGTAATACCCAACTAATATGGCTTACCGATGTACCTGCGTAGAAGATACATTTTCAAAGCGCGGGAAATGCTATTGACTAATCGGCACGCTCCATGCACCGCGCTTCTTTTTCCTGTACCGCTATTGGTCGGCAGCTGCCGCCATGTTAGTGCGCGCCGCGTGGCATGTCAGTCGGCCGCAGGGTTGGATTTAGTAGTATAAATTATACTATTTGTACCATTATTTTATGATGCGTAGTAGGTGTATAGTATTGTAATGCCGGGATACTACGCGAAATGCCAGGATACTAAATTAGTGTTACGAGAATACGAAAAGCAGTTTCGATTGCAATTCAATTGTAAAATCGTTTAGAAGTCGTTGACGTTTTGTTACGAGAATCAGGCTACTGTTTACTTGTATGAAGAAGTTTTTTGCAAAATGTTCCGGTGGGCGTGTCCATGGTTACATTATTATAAATTATTATTATAAATGCATTTTTATTTCAATTAATAACATGGACGAAAAGCTAATCGTAGTATAATTTTCGACAAATAGTATAGTTTTATTTTTCATAGACAATAATTTTCTGAGGGTCTGAATCCAACCCTGGTCAGTCGCCATACTTCTGGGGTAAAAATACACTTAGTGGCAACAAAAGTGTTTTCTTTTTTATGTTTTAAACAAAGATTTTCATAGGCATCGTGCCCAGATTACCCAGATGGATAGTCCGCCTTACTAAAGCATGACATTTAATATCACTCCGCTTGAGGGGCTCCTGAAAAAAATGCTCTCGTACTGCGCACGGCTGTCACTGCCACAACATGTTTTTTTTTCCACATTTTGGTTAAGGATTATTAAAAAATGATATCGAGTATTGTACCTACTGATTATTTTTGTTCTAATGAGGAGGTTTCTTATGATACCATAGAGGTATCATAAGAAACTCAAAATACCGAACAAATTAACAGAAAAAAAATACACAGAGTGTCAAATACTGTCAATTCTGGCTTGTTTATTTCATGTTCCCATAAAGACGACTATTCTTTGGGACGTTTTAAATTCTTTGGGTTTAAATTAGTTTTTTAAAAAGGCACCAACGAAGATACATCATCCTCATCGGATAGTTCCGTCGTGATAGTGATGATGGTAATAGTAGCGACGCTCAGTGATATTGGGATAGCAGGAGTGCGGCCTTTAGATTCAGTTTTTCTATTGTTTACTAAATAAATACCTATCTGTTTATTTAATAATTCAAATACATTTTAATAACCTGTATTTCTAATTAAATATAATATTTGATGAAAACTGGTGGCCCGATAAAATTGGCACGAAGTGTAATGGTCAAATCACGCCCTCCGCACGTGACTTGCGAGTGAGACGGAACTAACAGCTGCAGTGTATTATGAACCTTATAGTAATTTTGTAAGGTTGATTGTATGTTTTAAGCATTCTTTCGTTAATCTTCGGGGCCATACTTTCTTTTCTGTGCGAACGAAGATTCACGACGCGCCATATAAGTTAGGTAATACTGTACTACCGTCCCTGTGTGGCTCGTTGTCGACCAAAAAGAGCGTTTGCGTAGAGTTTGCATGATATTTGGATATTGTCGAGCAGGTAGTATGAAAAAGCATTTAAAATTAGATTTATTAACAAAATATAAAGCATTTATATTTAGAATGGCGGTTTCATTATAGTCTCACTTTTATACGCAATATTGAATTATTGACAGTCTGTCTGTTATCTGTGTTTTCACTGCTGAACCCAACCGATCCCAAAGAAAATTTACAAAAGGGTGGTATGGGACCCGAAGATGGAATTTTTATACTGGGAACGCTCGTGAAACTACGGAAAACTGTTTAGTGAGTAAATCTCTAGCTTCTTTATTACAAGTCTCGATGAAATGAGTTAGCAATTCGAAATAATACAGGCTTTATAACTCACAGTTCTCCCTCGCGGTTTCATCCGCGTTTTCGGGATTAAAAGTAGCCTATCAGGGATAATGTAGCTGTTGGTGAAAGTATTAACAGAATTGGTTTGTAGTGTCGGATATTACCTCCTATATATATAAGGAGTTTTCTTTCGCGGACGCTTGGACTGTGGAATGAGCTCCCCGCCGTGGTTTTCCCAATGGAGTACAGCATGGGGTTCTTCAAAAAGGGTGTGAAGAGATTTCTGCAGGGTCGGCAACGCGCAAGTGATACCCCTGGTGTTGCAAGCGTCCATAGGCTACGGTAACCGCTTAACATCAGGCGGGCCGTATGCTTGTTTGCCACTTAGTGGTATAAAAAAAAATATCCATGTTTACAGACAAACTTTGTCTTTATAATATTAGTGTATACTTAAGTGAGTAGCGGAAATGTAGAGTACATAATTATAAGGAACCAACAATGCCTGGCAGTATATGTGCCTGGGGCATGCAACGGACATTTCTATTCCTATCCTATCATCTTAGATGCGCATAATGAAATTCCCTCTAAGGTGCCAGGGACTAAGCTGAATAGAATCTCGTGTAAAAGTGGAATTTATACGAGTATATCACAGGTTCAGAAGGTGGGAAGCATCAGGGAAAGATTGTTGTTTTGTTTTTAAGTCTCTACATAAGTTGTTTTGTAAAGTAGGCATATGCATTATAATAATATGGTGATGTAAATAAAAGGTATTTAAATATAACTCTAGGATGTTCCCTACTATAGCCCTATTATTACGGGTATCGTAGCAACGGTTAGAAAAGTCCATTATCTATGCCTAAATCCAGCAGTGATGATTTTAAGAGGTATCAGCCGGTAGGTTGATGGTTATTGGCCACCTGGACTATAATTAAAAAATAAACATTACGCACACTACCATACGTTTGACACACACAGATGTCAAACTGAGAAGAATGTGAAACATAATCATAACGTCATAAATACGAGAAGAGAATTTAAAGAAACTTAAAAAAAAACGCTCGAATTTCGACCACTACGGGCCATAATGTATTGAATGACCTTAGAAACAATAATTTATTTGAAAATGAAAATAAGAATTTAACCTCTTCTTTTCGGTATCTACTTAGCGACTCGAGCATTGTAGAACTGACGTGATATTGTATGTAATAATTGTTGGTAGGCCGGATGTAAACTTTACTTTTGCTACGATTCTTTGCCATTGTAAAAGAAAACCAAAATTGATATTTACGAGGAGCAAACATTATTAAAATATATAAAAAATTAAAGCATAGGTTTAATTCGTATTACAAAACGAGGAAAATTTGCAACAAAGTATGCCTACACATCATGGGACGCCATTTCTACCCCTTCTGTCACGAAATTGCATAACAACTTGTTGTATTCTTATACAGCTCGTTGAAAGCGGAGCATGCTACCGTATAAGAGGCAATTAATCACTCAGATAAACCCCACCAATGAAGGAAGGAAGTAAGCTACATTTATATTTTGTGTGACAAAATACCTAGCGGTTTGATCCGGACATAAAAACTCAAACAACCCGCCCCGGTAGTGACGCCCTATTCTCTATCGATGAATAGATTTTCATAATTCTCTCAAAAACTTACTTGTGAAATGCTGTTATGATAGCCCATCACATCCTATGTCTATCTATCATCTACCAATCTAGTAAGTAATGGTCCTGTAAAAATCTCAACAGTTGTATAGTCTGAAAAAATTGAAGTAGTAAAAATTTCATTAAAAACCAAACCATTAATTTTCGGGCCAGCTGGCGCGGTTTGTGAAGACTCTATCGCACCGCAAGTCATGTGTTCGATTCCCACACAGGACATGCATTTGTGTGCATGAACATGTCTGTATGTCCTGAGTCTGGGTGTAATTATATAGGTATATTAAGTATGTAATTACAAACCAAAAGTAATATTTGTATTATATCAGTTATCTAGTTTCCATAGTACAAGCTCTGCTTAGTTTGGGATAATTATGACCGTGGGTGAGGAATGTCCCAGGATATTTATTTTATTTATTTAATAAAAGTAGTTTATTTTGTATAGTTTGTATATATTCAATGAAATGAGATGTAAATAATGTGTATCGATGTCGATCGTCCAGTGCAAGCGGGCGTCCCTAATGCTACACATTCGAGCCTTTCGCGCTGTCGCTTATCGGTGGCGTTTTACATTTTTATTGCAAGCGGATACGGGCCGCGCTGTGCCGACGTTATTATTTCTCCCTCGCAATTATTGTTTAGAGGAGTCCCGCGACTGGCAAGCGGTTGTGCGACTAGTCCACGATCCACGACCCCGTGCTGCCCCGTCTGAAAAGTTTTCTCTAGTGTTCTAGCTACGTGATACGTTATATCGCGCTTTATATTATTTTGTTGTTGTGTTTGTATGAACTTGAGAAAGAAGAATGAACGTGAGGTTTTTAGTTGCGTAAAAATTTGGGACACATTTGTATGGCTTAGCAAATACGTAGCACAGCTGGTAACAATGTTTTTTTCACAATATGAAATACAGTTAGAGGTTGTCCTGAAATAACTTTCGAGTTTCAAGGATGACACAATGTGCAAAATACAGTGTGAATTTTGCCAGGGCCTAAATTTCACCCCATACCATTCATAGTGTCACGAATATCTCCAAGGCGTGTTAAATAATAGTTCTTATTTTTTTGTGATATGGGCTTAATATGATGTTGCACTTTCTGTATCATATCAATTGGAAGTAATATTTCACTGTACGTTGGAAGCCTACGCCAGCGCCATTTATCTGTTTATCACAGGGTAGTAGTTATCATATCCAATTGAAATTTTCTATTAAAAACAAATACTCTTAATCTTTATTAAAAAGACATTTAATAAATGAAAAAAGAAAATGGGAAATCGCGACGTGAATTTCAAAAAAGTCATAAAATTACAAACTAATCTACCTTAGTTAGTGCAGTGAAACATTTTTGAGTTATTTTATTCTATTTATGATTTTTTCCTTAAAAATATTATACTTACCTAACTTGTTTTTTTTTTTCGTAATATTAATCCGAAGCATGTCCCGTCCTAGTCCTAGATCCGAAGATGTTTAGAAGTCCACTTATCAAAGTGTCTGCCATTCGGGGTGTGATTATCAAATCAAGATTTTTTCACGTTCAAATAAGGTTTCTTTACAGTAATTAAATTACAAATTGCTGCTCCCATACTGTATAATGTGTACAAGTGTGTGCACGAGTCCGATTAGCACTTATTTAACCGACTTCAAAAAAAGGAGAAGGTTATTTTTGACTCGTATATTTTATTACCGATTACATCCTCGGAAAAGAACCAACATTACGGATTTGAATGGAACGAATGAAAACCTTGCCAAGTTTTTTACCAGGGGTCCAAGTCTGCTATTACAATAATTGTGGTCCAAAGAAGTGTCGGAATTGATAGTTAAGACAGTTTTGGCAGTCTAAAATCATTGTGAATTTGGTAGACAACGCACAATGGCTATAGAATTATAATGCGATCAGTCAGAATGTAATTTTAGTAAAAATAGCAGACAGATTTGCCACCAGATTGTTTTCCCATAGTGATCTGGAACAAGTAGTATTGTACCACCTGTATTAACCTACATTATATCTTCCTTCTCCACAATACTAAACCACGTTTATGTCACAGATTGTCTTCCAATCAAAACTATGGGTTGGGTATTTGATTAGCAGCAAATGTGTGAACATTGCTGTAATATCCGTGCGGAAGCCTGACAGACCGTAGGCGCTGCCTGAACGAGTTCAACCCCTGTTTCTATCTAACCTTAACATTTTCAGTAAGAAAGACCTTTATTTACAGCGAGTATTAAAATGCCTGTCGTGGTCGGTACCTGGATGGGTGACCGCCTAGTGGTATTTCAAATCGAGCGTTTCCGTGCTTCGGAAGGCACGTAAAGCCGTTGGTCCCGGTTATCACTTAATTGTGATAGTCGTTAAGCTAGTTGGATGCCTCCTAGGCGGCTTGAAAAATTCCAACAGTAGGTTGACCACTAGCCTACCTCCACCGATCCGCAGTGGGCACGCGTGGTGGAGTATTGCCCATTCCCTTTCACCTTCATTTGTGAAAGGAGGCCTGTGCTCAGCAGTGGGACATTATAGGCTGATGATGATGATGATGATTAAAATTCTCTACTCTCAATTAAAAATGGAACACATATGGAAAATGTTTAATTTTATATAATACCCCCTGATAGAATGCAACATTAAAATGGTCTCCCAACTTTTGTTTAAAAATATTTGAATATAAATAAACTTGATTTTTTGCTTTTATGACTTTAACATCTATTTCAAGCAATTTTAGTGTTTGACGGCCAAGTGCGTGTCTCTCGAACGGTGGGTTCCGTAAAATAAAAGTGTCTAATATCCAAACCTATTTTGTGGTTCTGTCATAAATGAATAAGTAGTATATATAGTTTAAGAGATGTAGAGCATTTTTTTTTCTCAAAGAGCAACTCTACTGGGGAAGTTTCACGGTACATCCACCTTACAGAATACCGCAGCCAAAAAACAATGTTGTATTCCTGCGCGTGAGTAAGGTTGCCAGAGCCCTTCGTGGGCTGCATTTATTTTTGTATGAACCAATGATATTATAATAGAGATATGCTACCCTCATACTAATCGGCGTTCAGTTATTGTTGAATTAGGTAAATGCGATAGAAAATATGGAACTATGGTACAGAAAATGATAGCTATATGTAGCCGCTGAGCAAAATTACGACAATTGTCTGAATTCGTCTGCAACAGTTAGCGTGCGTTAATGCGATATCTACCTCTTTTTATTATAATACATTGGTATGAACATTGTTCTATACTTGAAAACGTTTGTCAAAAAAGGAGGAACGTGTGCGATTAGAGTAGGTATTATATGAAAAACTAAACAATTTTACACGAGCAAAGCAGTGGGCGCTCTATAGTAGTAAGAAGTTTTGAAATTAAAAATAAAGACTTCCTATTTCATAGCATAATGTTATTATCGTTAGAAAGGAAACGGGAAATCACCGCCCGGGAAAAATCTGGTACTTACCTAGACTTTGCTTAACTCAGTTATCTTCAACACGATAATGAATCTACTGAGGATCTGTGTTTATAATCCTAAAAACATATAAAGATACACGTATCTATACACCTAGTGATACCTATTTTTTACATGCTTGAACATCCAATATCTGTTTATTAATGTTTCGGATGGCAGGAGCAAATTAAATAACCTTCCCCACGAAAATAAATTGCAATAAGGCGAAACCGCCGTCGTGAAGTGACAATATTTTAAATTATATCAATTTATCTGCAACCAATAGTAGGCAAGGTTGGTACAACACGCGTGCTGCTCCACCAATAGCGCGGATGTATTTGAATTTGGAATTTTACGCTTTAAATACGCGAGATTCGCGCGGTAATTGTTCCGTATCGAGTGGCCTTGGGGCAAATCTGATTTCTGATGGCTTTGAGGGGATTTGAGCGTAGGGCGTGATCGTTAGATATAGATACTAAGTACACTAGACTCTATAGGTGAAACAACTCATTTATTGTGAATGTTCATACAGAGTATACCTAAATGTTCATTTCATACTGATATATCTGCTATTGTTTGTTAAAAAAGTATAAGTATAATAGTTTCTATGGGATGGGAAAAGTTTGGCGTGATAAGATATGCTGATGAACAAGAGAAAAGTATCATAATGTAAAAAGATTACGTGAACGTACATTTGAAACTGGTAGAATGGTTCGCCCTACCAAAAAGTAAACTAATATTATTTTGTCCTCAGATTGGGGTGATCAACTAAGGAGACCAACACTCGAATAAGCAGACTACACGCGGGAAGTGGCAAAGAATTTTGAATCACTCAACGGGCGTAAGTAGTAATGCCTACTTTCAAGTTGTTAATTGTTATCCTATATCCGTTCCTCGGTTGACATTTTCAGGCTTGAAAATGACTGTTTGTTCGTTTTAGACTGTAATATAAACCCAAGTTACGGAAACGGGTGATAAAGGTACCTAGTAGGTAATGAAAAATTTCAATTCAGATCTGTTTTATTTTACATACATTCTATTTGATTTCAATCGGATCTTGATTCTGTGGTGTCGGGTTCCGCCGTGGTGGAATCTTATGAGTTGAGGGTACTGGTAGGTAATGTGTATTATATGGTATAATAAATAAGGTCCGATGTACACTGCGATGCGATGTAAATAGCCGTAAAGCGGGCAAGTCAATGTTTAACAAAGCCTACCTAATGATTGTAGAGGGCGGTGGCACAATAAACTAATAGTTTATTGGAAGCTTGTTTGTACGTCCATGCGTCATGGGCACACCCACTATCTGATGTTTAACTTACACATATATTTTTCTGCTAATTTAAATGGACTCGGTTTCGTATTACTAATTGGAATTAATAATTCTTTTTTGGGGTTTCGTGTCCAAAAACCTATTAATGATCCCACATTTTTGTCGTCTATTTGTCTGTGCTAAAGCTATCTCACACTTCGATCTTTTTAAACGCGAGTTAGGCATCTGAAAGGTTCATAGTTTGTGTAATTTAAGCATAGATCCTGAACAAACAGGTAACCTGTAAATTGCTAATTTTAATTGATTTTTGCTAAGGTTTATTTTCTTTTTTATTTCGTCATTTTTAGTTTTTCTTAAATTCACTAGAATTTAAGAAAAATTGAGATGTTTTCCTTTGACACCACATCCGTATCTTGTATCAATAGGCCGTCACTCATATTTGTCCATTTATCTTGAAAACTACTGAATAATTTTTAGTGTTTCTTAATGTTTATTATTTTTAGTGTTTTTTTCACACTGTCAAATAGGTACCCTATCTTAACTCATTTAATGCAAATATTACTTAGGAAAATCAAACATAATTTATTATTTATAGATTTTTTTTGTAAAGTATCAAAACAATTTATTCCTACTATACTTAGTGATACCACATCTAGTTTTTTTTAATTTGCCGCGCTTTTTCAGGTTCTACTTTCGTATGCCAGACTATAGTAGGTTATTGTGTGCTTTTTAGTGCAAATCTATTTTGGAGTCAGTTTTCTTTTTGTTGAAAGTTTAATTCATACTTCTTTCATTTTTATAAAACGTTTATAGTCCAATGCTCCTATGGGATGTTGCTTGTCATAAGTCACACAAATATAATGTCCCATCTCTTTCACTCCCCTCAATCTATAATAAAGACGGATATAAATCAGTAAGAAGCCTCGAACTGGTGGAAGTGGGAAGATGCCGCCATAATGTTAGATGATCGGCGGAAATTGAAAACAAAGCTGAAGATTGAATCGTCGAAAGTCGCGGAATCTTATCCTGCACCCTATTGCAGCAGTCAATGACTATTGAATTCTCAGATTGGAATGATACTACTAATATTATTTTATATTATTAATGAGGACTATGTGAAAGTGATTTATTGTGACTAGAACTTATAATATAACTGGAAAATGGCAAAATACACAAGCCAGGTGACGACAACATATAAAAAAAAATACAAATTACCCATTTGAGCTTGTGTGAGGAAAAAGTTTTAGAAAAGTGAGGTTTTTAGGTCTTAGGGCTTTATTATTATTATTGATAATCATAAAACTTATACCAAGAGATTTATCTAAGGGCAGACTTTTCAATGAGCAGAGGCCTTAGCACGAAAATCTATCATCTATCGCAAGCGTAACGTATTCGTATCGAGAGAGTTAACTCAAATTTGTATGGGAATGTGTCATTCGAATGCTGCCAAACGTTGAAATCGGTAGCACAAACAACTACGTTAAACTCACGTCACACTACGTAAACGTGGTTTGGTATATAATTTGAAATTGGAACTAATTCTGACGTATGGTATCGTCTACTCGCTAGCCAGCTAACGTAGACTTTGTCACCGTATTTTTTTCAGTGAGAGCGTTGCGTGATCTCGTTGCATCTTAGGTAGGTATTTGCAATATTTCGAATGTGTTATTTTTTTGAAGCATTAAAATTTTTAGTTTGTATTTCTTTATTTATAATCTTATAACGAAATATGGTGATCATTGAGTTAAAATAACATAATTTTATTTAATTCTACATTTAATATACTTAGTATTTAAGTTAGTTTTAACTAAAACAAATTCAATTGGGGAGCTTCATGTATTGTTTTTTGACTACTATCCGAAATTTTTAATTTTTAGGCGAGAATCGAACCCAATGATTCTGAAACATCCTATATATACTTAATTATACTAAGTGTATAAATGTTAGGGGATGTCGATAGTTCAAGTTGAACCACTCTTTATATGAAATCCCCTAAAACTGCTTAAACACAAATCTCGAAATGAAAATCGTCGAATTTATTTCTAACGGAGTCACAAGACTCATCCTCTTCGTCTTGTTATGTTCTAAATTCAAACCTGTAAACTCGTGAACTCTTTGCTGTACGTTCAAAAATATTTCCACATTCATCACATTTCAATGGTGAAAAAGAAATCATTTACATGGGAATGATGATGTAATACCTTATATCGTTAGCTAATAATATAAGATAAGATGATTATTTCATTTATTTTATTTTATTGGAAATAAATATTTTAATATTGTGTACCAATAAAATCAAAAATGTATGTTTCAAAATTTCTAGACGAATTTAACGTAGCTCGCAAGCTGGGTTTCGAGTAGAAGATAGAACTTCTGTCAAAAGTGACATCTACTCGATACGATGACGCTACGAAGGCGATACGAAAGTGGTTCGTGCTAAGGCTACAGATAAGCGTTATGCCTATTAATTTGAAATTAGAGCAGTTTTCGCATAGACATAACTGTGGAAAAGCTTAACCGAGGTGTATATTGCCGAAAAATTGGACCTTACACAATTTACCGAATGCCAGCGCAATACGTAGGTATACCTACCTACTGAGTACGGTTCGCAGATAGGAATTATGACGTGATTAAAACCTCTTTGGTCTAACGTCTACATATTCACTAGTTTTATCTAAAGCAGATTGATATTTTTCTTTTTAAATGAATATAAATTAAGATAAGATAAAAAAAAAACTGTATACGAACCAACAAAAAAGCTATTTTCGCTAAATTTGTTACTTTGACCCTTATGCTTCTTACGTCCGTAGTAGTCCGTAACGTAGATATAATATTTACAAGGTTTACTTTCTCAAAAATAAAATAATATTTTGTTTTGGGTTTTGGCCTATCTTTTTAATTCATCATGCTCGAAACTTCTTGAAAATTCACATGTCAGTGTCAGTCTATGCATTCCCAACTAATCTCAATCCTACCAATATTAAACTGATTTTATTGAAACATGCTGTAAAGTGTTAAACTAGTCTGCAACAACCCTGAATTGAACATACCAGAAGGCCCGTAACAAAGGACCCAACTGGTCGTCTCTGGGTTCAATTAGTTAGGGTATGCACGCACTGGGCTTCTACCTGCAGCGATTCATTATTAACCACTCCGCTTCTCAGGCCGGCACAGGTTTAATATTTGATTAAGACGACATTACCGCCAGGCTGTACGCGCGCGTTTGATACCTATTTATTATTATTGTTGCTATCCAGGTTTGGATTCAGATCCTCAGAAAATTATTGTCTATGGAAAATAAAACTATACTACTTGTGGAAAATAATACTTCGTTTCGCTTTTCGTCCACTTGAAATAAAAACGTATTTGTAAGGAATTTTTAGTTTCTTTGTTAATGTACAAATTAATCAAAGAATCATGGCGAGATCCATACATTGATTTGTAAAAAAATATAAAATATTTTAGAGGGATTTGAATCACTTCCAATGTTGAGATTACATTACCAGCAACGTGTTAATATACTTGAAATATTTTATAAACCCCGCAAAACAACAACAACATAACGGTTTTGGTCGCGAATAGTCGCGATTCGCCGGCATGGCATAGGAATTCGCATTTTTATCCCCGGGTTGTAAACATATTTTATATGCCTCAAGTTATTTCTTAGGCACCAAAGATCAAATTGTAACGTCATTCTAACGTCTCTAAAAATCTTTATTTTTTGTACAAATCTCGCGATGATTCTTTAGGCAAGTAGATGTTTATCTCAGCCAGTTAGTCAATCGGAAATTCGTCTTTGGCATTGACACGACATAGCATACGTAGTATCCCCTATAGTGGTCTTTCGACATGGCATGTCGTCAGATGTAGAAATTCAATACAAATTACATTTAATTTCTTTCACAGCATCGCATGAAAGTATCAGGAGTCAATAGAGCGATTTACTACAACTACACTAACTATTAAAACTTTATTTCGTAATTAAAGTAATTTTCTTTTTATTTATTTCAACCAATAACAGTAGTCAATCGACCTGCAGATAAAATTACGGTATTTTCGCATAGTATCCTGGTATTACGATACTACATACTACACATCATAAAGTAATGGTACAAATAGTATAATTATACAACGAAATCCAACCCTGTTGCTATCTCAAATAGTCGCGCGCGTCGCGAGGGAGTGCGGGCGCCTGGTGTGTAAATAGTTTAATGTTTCGTAGTCTTTGTTTAATTTTTATAACTAGACAATTATTGAATATATAATATGGGAAATTTATAATATTTTTCGTACCACTTGCTCAAAAAAGTGACATTCTATGCCACAAAAAGCGAACATAACACGTCATTTTTAATCTGTTAAAAACAGGGTAAGAAAATTGTACTGAATTTCATTCATCCTCTAGGGGGAGAATGTGATTTAAATTTGGAATACTTACCGAAATTTATACTGAACTACATCTGTGTTTACACCATTGAGTTTGTATATAAAGCATTATACATCTTTTTGAAAAAGGAATACGCAAATCAACTCATCAACAATAAATGTACCGAACAAAAATGTAACTCTCTCTATCAATAATCGGACTAATGTTTCGAATGTTAACTTTTACTTTTAATTGTCATTATTTTTAATAAATGCTTATCTCATATTATTATTGTGTTAATTTTTTCGCAAATGGTACGAAAAGTAGAGTATTTTCCTCGGTGATAAAGCTGTCTTAGTCTTAGGTGAACTTAAATCCCTCGCTACACTCAGGACTCGTCTACGCTCGGGACTAAACCTCGAGTCCGAGA
Source organism: Polyploca ridens (assembly GCA_951394255.1). Classification (NCBI taxonomy): domain Eukaryota; kingdom Metazoa; phylum Arthropoda; class Insecta; order Lepidoptera; family Drepanidae; genus Polyploca; species Polyploca ridens. The sequence continues at coordinate 14,138,958 of OX596244.1, forward strand.
GAAGACACTGCTTTATCCCCTTGGTTAATAATGTACTATTAAGACTCCGTTGGCATAATTTTGCCGTTTTCGCTGATTTACCTAATTTAACAGACGTGATTTTACAGTTAAAATGCTGTATTTCTATAAGTTTGAAATCACAGCATGAAAGATCATTTCAATTATGATCTAATAAACGGGCTACTTTTTGATTTTTATTATTTAATTTCGATTAATCGATGTTTAAACGGATGGCTGTTTCTGAATTTTTGCTGTAAGAGGTTTAGAATATCACATATTTAAGAATCTTCTTGACGTCTAAACGGTACGAAAAAATTACAATATATTATTATGAAAGTTATCTATAAAATAAACCAATCACTTTTTACCACTTTCATATAAAAATGTTGAGTAAAAAAATATTTAACTTAGTCAAATTGTAGAGAATTTGGGTTAAGTATTGCTTTTGATTTTGGCTACTTAGAACACTCGTTTTTTAAAAATAAAATAACATAAATAAACTTCAGCTCAAAATCAAACCATTTCCTGAAAAAAAAGTTCAAAAAAATTAAAAATTGTGGCTTTAAAAAATATTTTAAAACTACCAAAATCGCGCAATATAATACTCGACACAAGCCTCGAGTCAGCAGACCGCGCCGAGCGCTTCCAGAGGGTGGACGTATCGCTCTGCGCACCGAGATGACACTCTACGTACGACGTGCCGACACCGTCAGGTTACAGACGAAAATAGTGCGACCGTGAGTTCTTGATTCTTTGGTAATTTATATTATTTATTATTATTCCAAATATTTTGTGATGATTTCAACATGCTTTCTGGCCGTGTTTGGCCTTGTTAGAATTGTCATGAGATGAACGTTGACCATATATGGTTTTCAGGGTCTGATGATGGAGAAGAAGGGTAAGCACTGGAACTCCATAGTGGAGCATCGTATCCTAGCCGTGTTTGGGTTTGTTGGAATTGTCGTTAGATGAACTTTGATCATGTATGATTTTCAGGGTATGATGATGGAGTAGGAGGGTAGGCATTGGAAATCCATAGCGGAGCAACTTATCCTGGCCTTGTTTCAATTGCTCTCAAAATCGATATTTTAGAGAAATCTTTTCTCAGAATTTTGAAAAAGTGTCCGACATTTTAGGTACTGGTCAGTTTTTTTTTTTATGTCAATAGGTTGACAAGCAGGCAGACGGGCCTCCTGATGGTAAGTGGTCACCGCCGCCTATGAACATTTGCAATACCAGGGGGATTGCCGATGTGTTGCCGACCTTGTAGAGCTCTATTTACGCCTTTTTTGAAGAACCCCATATCGTAGCGCTGAGGGAAAACCGTAACGGGGAGTTCATTCCACATCCCAATGGTCCGCAGTAAGAACGTCCGACTAAAACGTTGTGTGGACGATCGAGGCGGCTCGAGGATTGCTCTCAAAATCGATATTTGAGAGTCCTCGGGGTCACAAAACAAGAATCTATTATCAAAATTTTGAAAAAGTGTCCGCCATTTTGAACTTTTTAGATACTGGTCCGATTGCTCTAAAAATCGATATTTGAGAGTCCTCGGGGTCACAAAATAAGAATCTTTTCTCAGAATTTCAAAAAGTGTCCGCCATGTTGAACTTTTTAGATACTGGTCCGATTGTTCTCAAAATCGATATTTGAGAGTCCTCGGGGTCACAAAACAAGAATATATTATCAAAATTTTGAAAAAGTGTCCGCCATTTTGAACTTTTTAGATACTGATCCGATTGCTCTCAAAATCGATATTTGAGAGTCCTCGGGGTCACAAAACAAGAATCTATTCTCAAAATTTTGATAAAGTGTCCGCCATTTTGAACTTTTTAGATACTGGTCCGATTGCTCTCAATATCGATATTTGAGAGTCCTCGGTGTCACAAAACAAGAATCTATACTCAAAATTTTGATAAAGTGTCCGCCATTTTGAACTTTTTAGATACTGGTCCGATTGCTCTCAAAATCGATATTTGAGAGTCCTCGGGGTCACAAAACAAGAATATATTCTCAAAATTTTGAAAAAGTGTCCGCCATGTTGAACTTTTTAGATACTGGTTCGATTGCTCTCAAAATCGACATTTGAGAGTCCTCGGGGTCACAAAACAAGAATCTATTCTCAAAATTTTGATAAAGTGTCCGCCATATTGAACTTTTTAGATACTGGTCCGATTGCTCTCAAAATCGATATTTGAGAGTCCTCGGGGTCACAAAACAAGAATCTTTTCTCAGAATTTTGAAAAAGTGTCCGCCATTTTGAACTTTTTAGATAATGGTTCGATTGCTCTCAAAATCGATATTTGAGAGTCCTCGGGGTCACAAAACAAGAATCTATTCTCAAAATTTTGATAAAGTGTCCGCCATTTTGAACTTTTTAGATAATGGTTCGATTGCTCTCAAAATCGATATTTGAGAGTCCTCGGGGTCACAAAACAAGAATCTATTCTCAAATTTTGATAAAGTGTCCGCCATTTTGAACTTTTTAGATACTGGTTCGATTGCTCTCAAAATCGATATTTGAGAGTCCTCGGGGTCACAAAACAAGAATCTATTCTCAAAATTTTGATAAAGTGTCCGCCATTTTGAACTTTTTAGATACTGGTCCGATTGCTCTCAAAATCGATATTTGAGAGTCCTCGGGGTCACAAAACAAGAATCTATTCTCAAAATTTTGATAAAGTGTCCGCCATATTGAACTTTTTAGATACTGGTCCGATTGCTCTCAAAATCGATATTTGAGAGTCCTCGGGGTCACAAAACAAGAATCTTTTCTCAGAATTTTGAAAAAGTGTCCGCCATTTTGAACTTTTTAGATACTGGTCCGATTGCTCTCAAAATCGATATTTGAGAGTCCTCGGGGTCACAAAACAAGAATCTTTTCTCAGAATTTTGAAAAAGTGTCCGCCATTTTGAACTTTTTAGATAATGGTTCGATTGCTCTCAAAATCGATATTTGAGAGTCCTCGGGGTCACAAAACAAGAATCTATTCTCAAAATTTTGATAAAGTGTCCGCCATTTTGAACTTTTTAGATAATGGTTCGATTGCTCTCAAAATCGATATTTGAGAGTCCTCGGGGTCACAATACAAGAATCTATTCTCAAATTTTGATAAAGTGTCCGCCATTTTGAACTTTTTAGATACTGGTTCGATTGCTCTCAAAATCGATATTTGAGAGTCCTCGGGGTCACAAAACAAGAATCTATTCTCAAAATTTTGATAAAGTGTCCGCCATTTTGAACTTTTTAGATACTGGTCCGATTGCTCTCAAAATCGATATTTGAGAGTCCTCGGGGTCACAAAACAAGAATCTATTCTCAAAATTTTGATAAAGTGTCCGCCATATTGAACTTTTTAGATACTGGTCCGATTGCTCTCAAAATCGATATTTGAGAGTCCTCGGGGTCACAAAACAAGAATCTTTTCTCAGAATTTTGAAAAAGTGTCCGCCATTTTGAACTTTTTAGATACTGGTCCGATTGCTCTCAAAATCGATATTTGAGAGTCCTCGGGGTCACAAAACAAGAATCTATTCTCAAAATTTTGATAAAGTGTCCGCCATTTTGAACTTTTTAGATATTGGTCCGATTGCTCTCAAAATCGATATTTGAGAGTCCTCGGGGTCACAAAACAAGAATCTATACTCAAAATTTTGATTAAGTGTCCGCCATTTTGAACTTTTTAGATACTGGTCCGATTGCTCTCAAAATCGATATTTGAGAGTCCTCGGGGTCACAAAACAAGAATATATTCTCAAAATTTTGAAAAAGTGTCCGCCATGTTGAACTTTTTAGATAATGGTTCGATTGCTCTCAAAATCGATATTTGAGAGTCCTCGGGGTCACAAAACAAGAATCTATTCTCAAAATTTTGATAAAGTGTCCGCCATGTTGAACCTTTTAGATATTGGTCCGATTGCTCTCAAAATCGATATTTGAGAGTCCTCGGGGTCACAAAACAAGAATCTATTCTCAAAATTTTGATAAAGTGTCCGCCATTTTGAACTTTTTAGATACTGGTCCGATTGCTCTCAAAATCGATATTTGAGAGTCCTCGGGGTCACAAAACAAGAATCTATTCTCAAAATTTTGATAAAGTGTCCGCCATGTTGAACTTTTTAGATATTGGTCCGATTGCTCTCAAAATCGATATTTGAGAGTCCTCGGGGTCACAAAACAAGAATCTATACTCAAAATTTTGATAAAGTGTCCGCCATTTTGAACTTTTTAGATACTGGTCCGATTGCTCTCAAAATCGATATTTGAGAGTCCTCGGGGTCACAAAACAAGAATCTATTCTCAAAATTTTAAAAAGTGTCCGCCATTTTGAACTTTTTAGATACTGGTCCGATTGCTCTCAAAATCGATATTTGAGAGTCCTCGGGGTCACAAAACAAGAATATATTCTCAAAATTTTGAAAAAGTGTCCGCCATGTTGAACTTTTTAGATACTGGTTCGATTGCTCTCAAAATCGATATTTGAGAGTCCTCGGGGTCACAAAACAAGAATCTATTCTCAAAATTTTGATAAAGTGTCCGCCATATTGTACATTTTAGATACTGGTCCGATTGCTCTCAAAATCGATATTTGAGAGTCCTCGGGGTCACAAAAAAAGAATCTTTTCTCAGAATTTTGAAAAAGTGTCCGCCTTGTTGAACTTTTTAGATACTGGTCCGATTGCTCTCAAAATCGATATTTGAGAGTTCTCGGGGTCACAAAACAAGAATCTATTCTCATAATTTTGATAAAGCGTCCGCCATTTTGATTTTTTTAGATACTGGTCCGATTGCTCTCAAAATCGATATTTGAGAGTCCTCGGGGTCACAAAATAAGAATCTATTCTCAAAATTTTGATAAAGTGTCTGCCATTTTGAACTTTTTAGATACTGGTCTGATTGCTCTCAAGGGCGATTGACCCCGAGGACTCTCAAATATCGATTTTGAGAGCAATCGAACCAGTATCTTAAAAGTTCAAAATGGCGGACACTTTTTAAAATTTTGAGAATAGATTCTTGTTTTGTGACTGACTCTCAAATATCGATTTTGAGAGCAATCGGACCAGTATCTAAAAGGTTCAACAAGGCGGACAAGTTTTCAGAATTTTGAGAATAGATTCTTGTTTTGTGACCCCGAGGACTCTCAAATATCGATTTTGTGAGCAATCGAACTTGAATCTAAAAAGTTCAACATGGCGGACACTTTTTCAAAATTTTTAGAGTAGATTCTTATTTTGTGACCCCGAGGATTCTCAAATATCGATTTTGAGAGCAATCGGACCAGTATCTAAAAAGTTCAAAATGGCGGACACTTTATCAAAATGTTGAGAATAGATTCTTGTTTTGTGACCTCGAGGACTCTCAAATATCGATTTTGAGAGCAATCGGACCAGTATCTAAAAAGTTCAACATGGCGGATACTTTTTCAAAATTCTGAGAAAAGATTCTTGTTTTGTGACCCCGAGGACTCTCAAATATCGATTTTGAGAGCAATCGGACCAGTATCTAGGACCAGTAATTTTGACTAACGAACATCAATTCATTTATATATATAGTTATGTAATAAATCTAAAATGTTTTTGAAAATAGTCATTGCTGAGTTTATTACCGGCATTTCTCAGCAAATGCAACCTTCCAAACCGGTATTGATGATTTTGATTTGATTTACTACCATGACTTTTTATTTCAATAGAAAAAACCAAAAAGTAAAAGACACGTAAAAAATATCAATGGATCAAAACCATTTTATCGCCGGATTGACCATCAATGACTCCCGGACTCACGCACACACGCGACCGAGCGTTCCCGCGTGTGCGTGGACGTGTCAAATATCTAATTCGGCCCGTTTCGATATTGATAACGGCCTCTTAAACCTTTGACAAGTTGGGTATGTGCGTAACCTTGAAAAGTTATGACTAAATAAATACATACCCCCACAGTAACATGGTCTCAACCGCAAAAGGCATTAACAGAAAGTTTGGTGCAATGGATGCATATTCTAACTTTATATAATATTTACAACAAATATGTACAAAATACAATCTATATATAGAAAATTTCCTCAAGCCTGCCGCTGCTTCCGATTAACGGCAGGGTTCCCAGAAGGCTTTTATATAATTAAGTATTACAACTTTCTGATAAGGCGAATGATGAGGAAGTAGGGTTTGGGACCACGGTTATTAATCGGATACAAGTGGCTCAAATCCAGTTTGATTGAATAATGTGATAGCATTTGAAAATATAATAATGCCATCTTCCTAGTCTGTCTATTGTTCAAACTACACATTGATATCAATGATTTGACTAGTATCCTCATTTATTTCCACATATTGATGGCTGTCTTCAGACTACCTCGTCATAGATATTATGTTACTAGTCTACAAAAACATTTACATAAAGCTTTATTCTTTACCGTACATTTCTGCTACTGTCCTATAGTCCGATTTCACGTCACCGCAGCCGCAACAAGATAATAAAACCAAAATGTGCTTCCATCATTGTCAAACGAAATTCCAGTTAAAAACCCAGGCAATAAGGTTTTTGATTAGTATTTCATAAAACTCTAGACGGCCAATATTAACAGTCTGTTAAAGGGAAATGAACTTTATTTCAATAAATGATACGAGCTTATGTTAGTTGATACGTTAAGCGTGAGTAGTAGTAAGGTTTGCGCACGTTTGGTACTCACGAATCTTGGAGCGAAGCACGAATGTGACGTGCTGTGAATTACAATATAGGATGTCCATTGTTCACGATTTGATTTTGATAGTTCTATCGTTGACACTTACAATTATTCAGATTGAAGTAGTCACCCACAAAACACTAATGTAGTCTACATTAGTGTTTTGTGGATAATTGCAATGATATTATAATAGAGATATGCTACCCTCATACTAAGCGACGTTCAGTTATTGTTGAATTAGATGAATGCGATAGATAATACGGAACGTATGGTATAGAAAGAGATAGCTATATGTAGCCGCTAAGCCAAGTTACGACAATTGTCTGAATTTGTCTGTAACAATTAGCGTGCGTTATTGCGATATCTACCTCTTTTTATTATAATATCATTGGGATAATTGTCATATTAATCATTAAAAAAGAAATGAGGTCATAATTTTGTGAGCATCAGGGACATATCCCTTTCGCACCTGAATAATACGATAGTGAGTTCATTTTTTCTAAAATTCTAAAATTCAACGTAGTCTACACACACACCTGGATGTCACGAACGTGCTATGCACAGTTATGTAAATGGTATACTTTTAAAATATTGTTTCCTATGATACTTACCACACATAATAAGATTTTATAGAAAAAGATTTAGACGGAAAAAATCTCAGGTGGGAAAGGGATAAAATGATAAAAAAACAATTATACAGTCCAAAATATAATAGTACATGGGTATTGGTAACCGAAATCCTAACCCCCTTATTCATAGTAAATTTATCAAACGTTGATTAGCTAAAATTCCGAAGTGTTTATCAGTCAGGTGACATTTGGTGATCGAAAGAGTGAGACGGGGCACACTATTACACTGATTTAGTTAAAAAGCGATAATGAATAAGGGGGTGTCTATGGGTAAGACACTAACAACCTCTGAACAGAATAAGACATAAACTATATTACTACAATCTCAGAGTATATAAATACTACGTCAATACCATCATATACAACAATCATCATATACAATAATTTTTTTATGATTTTATATGTAAGTTTTAGTATATTTTTTTTGTATAATTTAATTTATTTTGAATGTAATTAAAATTATTTAAACTTTTGGTTTTTATATATTTTAATTATTTATTATTGTAAATTAAATTTCATTGACATATTCATTATTTTTAATTTTTTCATATTCTTTTGAATTTTGTGATGTTATAAAATCTTGTGATATTGTAAAATTTGTTATTTATTGCATGCTGTGGTAGCCTATAATTGAGGCATCACTTGGAATTTATGTCTTGATTAATTTAAATAATTTAAGTTAGTGTATGTCTTGTTGGTTACCTTAATAAAATAAATAAATAAACAACGTCTGTCCTATAATTTTAATAATTCATCAGACTTTCATAAAAAAAAAAAAAAAAAACATCCCTCTGAATGTTACGAACTCTACGCGTAGCAAAATAATGAGTGATAGTGCACGGTACGCGTAGGCACAATAAAATACAGAATTGAAATGTGTTAGATAGAACAACGAAATCTTGGTACTACTTATTTGTTTTTAGTTAATGTATTTACTATGTTTTGTAAAAGTCATGGAACAAAAATTTATGTTGACGATGTTAGTAATATAGTCCTGCAAGGTTGTGGGTGTTTTACCAATAACCGTGTATATTATATATATAACCTATACATAATATAACTACAACTAATTACCTACAATCTCTCGGACTTCGGTCAGACAAGGCAACAGACCTTTTATAAACAAACATTAATTAAATTGCAGAGTAAATCTCAATTAGGTATAAAATACGCGGTGCTAATTTCATATTATAACTGAAATTAATTGTTCGATGAAGATAGGAACGTAGTGAACTTCATATATACTCAAATCTGTATTAACTAACTCAATAGAACATTTCAATATAAATCTTGTTCCTGCGAGGTTTACTAATAACAATCTTTTTAATTTCCAACCAGTATATTATATCGAAATAATGGCCATGTAGGAATTACAAAACCAATTAATATGGAAGTTTCTTATAGGTATGACGTTCGGAGCCTGAAAAAGGAATTTTCCGAAACGTAGGTCGTAGGTAGCTTGTATTAGTACACAAACAACAAAAAAATTATAAAACTTGGAAATTTCAAACAAAAAAAAACATAAACAACTTACAAAAAGAAGTGAAATCCCACCAAAAACATTTTTATGTAAAATGTTGCCGCCAAGACATATAGCTCGTACTGTCAAAAAGTTATCAGACCTCATGTAGAGCCAAGCTTATAACTCTACATGCACTTACTCTACAAGCCCTAACTTCACAAACTCTACACCTTAGTCAAAATATGTGACTTGGCCGTTTCGCTACCGTCACATGGGAGTAAGGTGAAAAATGTATTCACTGTTCATTACTTTTTTGTTATTCAATAGTTCTTGTAGTATTGAAACGGCCAAGCCACATATTTTGACTACGGTGTGTAGAGTTTGTGAAGTTAGGGCTTGTAGATTAAGTGCATGTAGAGTTATAAGCTTGGCTCTACTGAAATCTGATAACTTTTTGACAGTGCAAGCTATATGTCTTGGCGGCAACATTTTACATAAAAATGTTTTTGGTGGGATTTCACTTCTTTTTGTAAGTTACGATTGTTTTTTTTTTTTTAATTTCCAAGTTTTATAATTTTTTTGTTGATTGTGTACTAATACAAGCTTACATACCAAATTTCAGCTTTCTAGGACTTCCGGAAGTACCCTATGAGTTTTGATGATCATCAGTGAATCAGTGACGAAATCGGGGTTTTTTAGATATCAATAAAATCTAAAGTATAAGAGCTATGCTATTGAAACTTAATATGTTTAATAAGTTTACTATTGACATCATGTCCTGAGAATTTTGTTTATCTGGTTTAATCCAAACCCAAGTTATGAGGGTTCAAAAAACGACGAAGCGCTTCGAGAAAAGGTAGGTAGTGCCCTTTCGCTTCGCTTGGCTGTCTTGGCGGGGGGCACTCCCGTGCCCCCAGATTGATACTTTATACAAAGGAATTTGTCACTTTCTGTGCTGAACAATCGGTTATTAAAATATTAACAATATATTCAAAAGACGAGCATGATTTAAGGCTATTTTTTGTAATATAAAGATGCTTACTATCTCCTTGTTGAGAGCTACTCAATGTTAATATTAGTCGATGGAAAGGCCACGCGTAATAAACTGTAAATGGGAATTTATTAATCAGCGGAAAGTTGCTGGAATATTTTAAAATAGTACTTTTGCTGTATAACCGTAAAAAATATGATGCGCTTATGTCACCCTGTCGACTTTGGTTCGATTCCCGCAAAGGACATGCATTTGTGTGCATGAACATGTCTGTATGTCCTGAGTCTGGGTGTAATTATGTATATTAAGTATGTATTTATAAACAAAAAGTAGTATATGTATTATATCAGTTATCTGGTTTCCATAGTACCTACATACGGCTACACATCAAGCTATACATTTCCAGTATAAGCTGATCTCGCATTGTATGGGATTTCCGTACAATGCGAGTTCAGCTTATACTGGATATGTAAAGCTTAATGTGTAGCTGCGTGTACAACAAGTTCTGCTTAGTTTGGGATCAGCAGGGCTATTTTAAAACGCTCGGATTCGATATTGGAAACGGATTCAAAAACTACCGAGGCGATATTCCGCAATTGCTTTTTTAATTTCCGAATTCGAATATTTTTGATGTTTCTTTATCAATTCGATTCATCGAAAAGTTTTCGGAAATTAAAATAGCAATAGCTGGAATTCGCCTCGTAATTTTTTTGAATCCGTTTCCGATATCGATTCCGACGTTTTAAAATATCCTTGCAGATGACCGTGTGTGAGGAATGTCCCAGGATATTTATTATTATAATTTATCATCAGCCAAACAATTTAACAAAATAAGGTAACGATTTATGGTATCCAGATTACAAATGATGGTTGTTCAAGCATCACACAAAAACCAACCAATTTTTATGAAACTTTCTATACTGAGATACGCATATCCATCCAATCGTTTTCAGCCGTCTTATTCAAGTGGTCGTTCTAGCTAGCCAATTTAATATGTATATAGATTTATCATAGACTGCATGGTATCTGATCTGCTTCTTAGTTGGATACTAAAACTTAATTAAACCAATATTGATAAGTACGTACTTGCAACTTGGCACTATCTCGTTAGAATTATTTTTATTAAAAGGACATATTTTCGGGAATGACAAATAAATTTTTTTATACAGTAAGCTATTTCATCCGCAAGTTTCGGAATTTCTTTCTTATTGAATCTCTAGGGTACCTACAACTCAAGGAATATTTCTTTTAAATTTCAAATATCCTTTGGGCTGTGGGTTGTCATTCAGGCAGCCAGTGTTTTTGTGCCCGTTATTTATTATGAACTTAATTTGTATTAGACATTTAGTATAATGTCTGGAATACATCTATCATCTGCTACACACCCAGTGATTGTGACTGGGTACTGTACCGCTGTAGTGCACTTGTGGCCTCCCCTCCGAGGGCCAAGGGCTTAGGTCTCCGGGCCTTAAGTAGGCCACTAGTTATAGGGTGCTAATGGGGGGAATACGTTATATTATTACGCTTCTCTTCTGATAAATGCAATTGAATTACGTTTTGACTCGCTATAAGATATTTTTTGAAGGTACAGTTTTTGTTTTTGGTTAAGTATATTTGCTTACAATTTATTGGATGTCAATTTGATACACCGTGAGTCTATGGTGACTCCCGCTCTTATCCTATGCTACCTGTAAATTTACATCCATATCCATTCCGTAGATTAGCCCTGAAAACTTAACAAACAGATACACTTAGCTTTGGACTACAACTTCGTCCACATGGATAAATATAAATATAAATCAAAGACTTAACGTCTTTGATTTACAATCAACTAGATAAAAATATATCATCCAAATAGTGCAACATTTTTGTAATTATTGTAGAATTACATATTATAAAATAGAAGATAACAATAGCAGTTTTGATTTTCGCGCTCAAATGTACCTATGGGTACCTACGATGACGTCACATGTGTTTTCTCTCCCCGTTTGCATGTAGTCAGTAGATTAGTACAGTACAATACAGATGTGGATTGTGCGGTGTGGGGTGTGGTGGTGACGCGCGCCGCGAGCCGTCACGTCAGCTCGGTACTGATGCCCGACAAACGTACTGTAAAAATCCCATGGACAAAATGCACTTTTAGTTTCTCCAGAATTTCCCGGAAAGTTTTCCAGTTTTTCTCTCCGTTTAAACCTCGGGGTAATACGACCATAACATCAATTGCAAAATCGGTCCAGCCGTACTCAAGTGATGCACTTACCAATAACGAACTGTATATAATTTTGTTTATATAGAAGATATTATGACATAACCTATTAATTTTGAGACTACTAGCCCTATTACTACTGTTAGTTTTTTCAAATTTGATACCTTTGATGCAGGCAGTGTTTTGAAATTGACATTCTTAAAAAATAATATTGTTCCTACCACAGATATAAATCTAAATAGATAACGTGTGGGTATGTGCTTCGCGTGTCAAAAGGGAGAGCAATACTCTTCTTTTGAAACTGTTTCGTGCGGACAGGGAACTCTCATAAGGCTGCATGTCCGGAGATGTGTAGTGAAGTGAGGGATGTGTTTAGCTGACAAATAGGATCGCTTAATTTTCACGTTAAAGCTCTAATGGCAGTCTAACGCGCTCTTGTGACATTATGGTAGGTAGAAAAAAGTGGCACGATTGGTTTTCATACGGATGGAGAAACTTGCGTTATCTATTTAGATTAATGTCTACACAATTTGCTAACTACCTCCCTCATGTTGAAACTCTGTCACCAAGAAGTTGTTTTTTTTACAATAAAGCGGCCGTTTTACATGAAAGGCTCCGTATTCAAATGTTAGAACCCAGAAAACTAACAGGCGTATTTTCGTCATAATGTCTTCCGATTGACTTGGTCTGCTAGTGAATTTATATCTACTCGTATTAGCCATTTATTCTCGTGGGTGCTGTAACAGTTTAAAATATAGATAACAATAGAATTTAACATACTATTCAATTAATCACCTACCTACAAATAAATACATTAACATCGTATAGGACTGTTTGAGGTTACGTTTAGGTAGATGGACAAGACCGGGAGGCGGTCAACGCATTGGGTGTCCCAATTATCTTTGCACTAATCGAATTCCCATGTCGGAGGCAAGACGATAGGAGTGACGCACCCGTCCACTGAAAGCTGGGGACCATTCGAGACATACATACTTATGTGTCCCTCGTTTGTTGCCTATATTATGGGAACTTGGAACCTATTGGTACTAATGGTACTATATACACTTTTGGTGATATGCGAAATGTTGTGAATAGGACAAATATCATGCACAGGAATTTAAATGTTGTAATAAATAAATTCTAGCTTCCGCCCATCGGCTTTACCTACGAGCCAGAGGGATCTAAATCTTCTGGATAAAAAACCCGACTGCGTAAAACAACAAATAACTGAAAAGATAAAAACAAGCTTTTAATCTATAGAATTTTGAATATAACTTGAATTTTATAAGGTATTGCAGTCGGGGACAAAACAATAACCTAAATGTATTTTTTTTGTCATATTTGTGACTGTAAAAAATAATATAAAATTCAAGTTATATTCAAAATTCTATAGATTAAAAAGCTTGTTTAAATATGTTTTCAGTTATTTGTTGTCGGACGAATCTAAAGACACCTCATGTTTAAATCCATCAAGCCGTTTAGGATGCAGAGCGTGCCAAAGAAATAGACGGGAAATAGATCGATGAAAAACGAGTAATTGGCATTCATTATACCTATGTACTACATTATGCAAGTATTTAGTATAGTTCAAAGTATGAACGCGCAGTTTGTTTCAAGATGCTCTATTAATATTCTATCACTATGGAAGATGTGATACTGAATAAGTTTTTGGTATTTTTAATACAAGCTTTTTTGGTGACTGTACTTTTTGTTGATGTACTTACATTTTCTTCCAATATACTAATGTACACCAAATATCATGTCAATCCGACCAATGGAAGTGGTTGAAATTCGACTTGTAAGATTCCACCCGAACGAACAAACATACATACATATATTGCAAGTTAAATAAAAGCTTGTAAAAAACAAATGTACTTATATATGTAATATGGTAAACATTTGCCCCCTTATTCATAATAACGTTATGAAGCGTCGATTAGTGAAAATTCCGAAGTCTTTATCTGACACATGACGTATGGTGATCGAAAGAGTGAGACGGAGGACACTATAACACTGATTTAGTTATAAAGCAATTATGAATAAGGGGGTTAATATCTAACCCTGTATAGGGCATCGATTGAGGCGGCAACCTGGCGACGCGACAGCGGCACGGCACCGGCGCGGGCGGCGCGCGGCAGACGTCTCGACGGGCATCGCGTCGGGCACCGCGGCAGCACCTGGAAGCGGCAGATGACGAGTCCACCTTCCAGCAGGTTATGGACTACTTCCTTGTTCGGTAAGTCAACCTGTAATTTACTCGTACTTGAATGCACGTACGAGCCATGAGTGTACGCGCTCCGAGTAAATAATTGCTGAGTTGTTATGTAATGGTATGTTTTTTATTGAAGGAGGTCTCAGCTTAAAATAGGTGAGCCAGTTAGAGATTGAATTGCCCTTTCGTTTGAAAATGTGACTTTATCCAGGTATCGAATTTTAAATTACTATCTTCTGTGACTCTGCTAGCTTTTGACGTCTGAAGGTATATTTCACTCAGGATAATCCATGGGTGTCATGAACGTAATAATAGCGGCAATGCAAGCATTTCGCTACTTGTTATATACCTATCTGTCTACTTGTGGAGGCAAGAGAGTCCACACACAACATATTTCCATTAAGCTTATTTACCTTTTATATAAATAAATTTACAAAAAAAGTTTATAACCAAATGACATAGCAATGTTATTTAAGTAGGTATGTAGCATGTGCAATTTAAATAATGTAGAATCGTATGTAGGTGTAGGTACGCGTAATTTGTTTGAAGAATGTCATAATACATCTGGGAGCACACCGTGCCCCTCCCAAGACAGACAAACGAAGCGCAAGGCCTGCCAAGCCACACATTTGTGAAGTTAGGGCTCGTAGAGTTAGGTCGTGTAGAGTTATAAGCTTGGCTATACATGACATCTCAAAACTTTTTGACAGTACGAGTCATATGGTCTCGTCTTGGTAACGTTTTACATGAAAATGTTTTTGGTGGGATTTAATTCGCATAAAGATTTTCGTAGCATAATTAATTTATATGAAGTACATAGTTAGTAGCATGTGTAATCTATATGAAGTGGATCGTAGTACGTGTAGTTAATATTTATTAAACAATCGTTGGTACCACCGACCACGTTTGTGGCTTACTTTAGACTTTAGTACTATTATCTCTTCGGTGGTAGCGTCTTGCGTAGACGTATCACAGGTAGGAAGCTCGAAGTTCATAATGCTGCAATAAGGTTCATGTAATACCTTCAATTCACAGATTGATGGCACTCAATGATTTCTTATTACTTATGTAGCAACTATGCCGTTTCAATGAGGGCTTCGTGCTTCCACACCTGTTATTATGTGTCGTTGACGTAACTCATGTATAGTAACGCTAGTATTATTCTCTGAGAATTATATTAAAATGTATAATACCTTTGACTCTCCCAACATCTAGTTATTCGTGGAAGAGCTAAGTGTCAAAGTTTTCTCTTATCTAAAATAGCCAAAGTTTTATTAGACAATCTATATATATATACAATTCAATGTCCTGACTGACTGACTGACTGATATATCAACGCACAGCCTATACCACTGGTTCTAGAGAAATGGAATTTAGAAATTCCACTCCTAAGGGGGTAAAATAGAGGATGAAAGTTTGTATGAAAGTCCGTCAGTTTCGAAGTTAGGTTCACCATAATTTTGTGTTTAGGCTGAAGATTAAAAATTAATGTATACGTGTCTCAGCGTTTTTAATAGTTCCACTCTCGAAGCGGGATGAATTTGTTTTGTTTTATTGTTGTAGAAAAATATATCATTTGTTTTCTGTAGGCCACGCGGGAGAAGCCGCGAGCAGAAGCTATAAAAATGCTAAAATGTATTCTTGAAAATGCGAAATAAGCAGCCTCATTAGGACCAAAGTCTAGTAATACAATGATCTATAAACGCTAGACGCAACATATAACATGAAGTTCATCGTGAGAATCATCATGTGTCACGTCTAAACTCTCTAAACGGAGCTTGCTCATTGGGAATGCATCGCACGAATGCACTCCAATGCGTACTGATATATTATTAACGGTTGTGGCGTCGTTACAGTATCCTGAAGATACTGTAACGACGCCACATAAAGAACCGGTAATCAACTTTCAAAACACAACAATGACTTAATCAGGAAGTAACAGTCTATACTTACATAAACTTGAATTAGGTGTATTAAGTCACAGTCAGAACTCTTTTCTAGTCACACTTTCCACTGGTTGCTTTGCTTCAGCCTATTACACTTGGCTGATTTCTCTAAAAAGTAGTTATTTAAATTCTATAGAGAATTTTAGTAAATACTTAAGTAATGACATAAAACAAGAAGTTTTTTTATATAATCGTCGACAAACTTAATTATCAGACTCTAGAACCAGAGACCTCGTCAAAACGAATCTAACGAGTCCAAACTCGATGGGGTTAGAGTTCTTATGGCCACCTTCCGGCTCCATCGTCAGATCAGTTTCGTGTCATAATAATATTGTATTATCTTCCGATTTACATATGCATGCAAAATTTTAGCTCAATCAGAAACCGGGAAGTGGGTCAAATTTTACTTGCAAGATTTGATTATAGACAAACACCGGGACAGTTGAGACTAAAATAAAAGCATGTAAACTTGAAGGTATCCGAATAAACCCACAGGCATAATAATGCTTTTGAAAGAGCTCTAGGTCATCAATCTATGCTCGGCGCCATTACTTGTCTCTGGTCATTCAATTAAAATTTGCAGCTATAACTACTATATATTTTATAAGTATTATTTTTCATACTTATGACTATATTCTATAGCAGGTACCCTGCTTATACATAACGCATGTCTAATAATCAGTTTTCTGGATGATGTATGTGCTTCAATCATTCGCCCTGACACAGGACAGTGTCACTTCGAAAAACGGTCGCTTCTTTTCTGTCTGCGTGGCATCCTTACAAAATTATATTCTATCTAGCTGAACTATTATATTTCACCTTTCCGTAAATATTATCAGAAATTTAAATGGTATAAAGAATATTTGGTAAATTTTCAGCCTAATACATAATCCAAATTGTTTTGATCCTTACCCTTCTATAATACAATAACCTGACATGCAAACAACAACGCGTGTTACACCCACCAATAAATAGAAAATGTGTACAATTGCGGTAATTAATACGATCAATTATGAGTGGCCACGATTGACGGACCATCTGAAATCTCTCATTCATATGCGAGGAACGGTCGGCTGGTACATACAGCTAGAATTAATAATGACCGCCCGGCTCGGCTTGTCCGCTTACAAGAATTCAATAATGTTTGGACTCGGCTTAACAATGTCATTCATAATTTGACGTCTTTATAGAAACGCCCTGTAAAGTCGCCTTGCCTTCGCTTTTCCTCTTTGAGAAGAAAGTCTTATTACTTGAATCCCTTCCTTTGGTGACTAAGTATCTTATCACCATGAGACGTCCACAACTGGACAAAGCGTCACCCAACATTGATTTGTTGACGTAAAGACTTTACTAAGTTATCATTTGCTCAGCAAAACTAGTAATCTGTCGGCTTCCTTGTTGTTTCTACCTACATATCTCGTAGTTAGTCTTAGTTTAACATCTTGCTCTTTGTTATATTTTTTAAAATGAATTCAAACTTATGAGTTTAAAATAGATTGAACTCAGTTTACGCACTTTTATTGTTAGATTCGTAAATGTCATGACGTGCTTTGCTTGCCACATTCATGAATATCGACGGTGTTATGTAATCCCAACGTTAGTCTCCAAATCACAAAAATATAAAATTAAGTTCATCAAGGAAAGAAACTAGTGCAATCCATTGTGATACATGTGTGCAAAGTTGGTCATTACAGACGAGGCGGTATGAACGCGATAAGCAGGCCGAGAGTGTAATGATCAATACACACGCGTGTCATACGACGGTTTTCAACACACTTGCGAGGAAAAATACAGACTTTTTATTTATTAAGACACATAACAGAATACAATAATTTTACACAATGATTTTTTTTAATCATCAATCACACAATGAGAACGTTAACAAACATGCCGCGCAGGTTTTTTATTGACAGCTATGCACTGTCGAACTGATGCTTCGTCTACACACATATCACTTATAGTGAGATACAAACTTAACATAATCGGGATAATATCATAAAATACTAGTGCGGTAATATAAAGTAAAAAGCACCAGTTCGTAATAAGCTGTCTTATGATACTAAAATCGGAGCAATAAGAGCCACTTTACGAGGGAGTGTGTTGAAAAATATCTTATACCTTTAAACGATCTAAACGTGCGCAAACTGTTACGCAAACCAAATAAAAGTGTTTTCAATTTGAGTCTTCGAAGAGTGAAAAAGTCTTTGAATTGAAACAGGTAAGAAAAACACCAATAATGTAGGCAAAAAAGTTTGTTTAAGAAAAAGCTAAAGTTAGGTTTAGGTAACGTGTATGTAACACAAACATTCCTTTGAATTCAGAAAAAGCTTTCCTTCAATTCAATGAAAATGAAACCATGTACCTACGTAATGCTAATTCGTTGGAAAGTAGTTAAGGAAGGAAGCAAACAAGGAATGCGAAAGTGTGGTGCTGTAGGAGGATGGAGAGTATAAGATGAGCAGACAGAAGACAGGAGATGTTTAAGACGAACGAGGAAGTGCTAAGGAGGGTAAAATAAGAAAGAAAAAGTTTTTGAGCCAATAGAGAACAGAAGAGGATCTCCCCTTCAAAAACAACCAAGAACACAGCTCACTAAAATAAATTGAAGTAGTGAAAGAATACACCAAAATTGACGAAGAAATACAATAAAATGAAATAATTTAGCACAACCAAACAGTACCTTATAATGTTATAAATACTTAGAATCCTTAATTTAAATACATGAATATATTTATATGGATGTAATCAGCAATTACCGTGGAATTGCATTAAGCAACAAAAAGGGAAACGAGTTATGATATGAAGGACCGCGACGCAACGTTGTAGATTCTTCCATTGGAAACATTGCAACGATATTTAAATGATAATTTTAAAGGAACTTGTTGAAACAAGTTGTGGTAGGTCGATCGATGAGTCAATCAACTCAATAAATTAGAATAAATAATTACTGTAGGTACTGTAATATATAACTAAACTGACTTTATACAAAGGTCATATTTATAATTCTGGACGAACATAGTCGAAAGGCTGCGGATCAGTAGGTAGGTACTTTCGACTAGGATTGACAACCGGGATGAAAAATAAACCGACGATGATTGACTGGGGAGGGACAGCTGTCCCCCGCGGTTCCATCCGCATTCTAGGAATAAAAAGTAGTCCAATCCCACTCCATAAAGGCAATGGCAAGCTTCATCGCGATTGGATTAAGCGTGAAAAGATAACAAACAGACAGATTATTTCTGCATTATAGATATACATATGTTGTTGTCAGTGCGATTAGAATGTAAATATTATGTAATGAATCTAAGCTTGTTTTGAAAAGAGTAATTGCTGAGTTTATTGCCGGCTCTTCTCAGCAAATGCAACCTTCCGAACCGGTATTAGAGTCAGACTTTTCATAAGTGCCTGCGAACGTCTATTTGAATAAATGATTTTGAATTTTGAATTATGTCGCAGGGAAATGAGGATACCAGAGATTTCACGAAATCCCTAGGGATACCACGAAATCACGGCAGATGTTGAATATTCTTGTTTATTACGTCTTACTATGAAAACTGTTTAGTGATATAATAAAATGCTAATATAAAATCAGTGATGTCGTTTCACTAAAATAAATCTAGTAAAATGAGAAAGTGTTGATGGATACAATAACACTAGTTGCTCTGTGAGCTTTAGACCTCGCGAGTCTCTAAAATTATATGATTTCTTTTCGTCAAATCAGTTTTCAACTGACTCGAAAACACAAACCAATATAATTAACGAACCTATTTTTTTTTTTGCAAAAAATACAATATAGAACTTTATTGCTACACAAACAGATACTCATTTCTGTAAGATAATTTGTGAAGGGACTCGCGACGCTGCGAAGTGTGTTCGAATTCAGTCACATCAAAATTTTTCCCATTTTACTAGATTTAGTTTAGTGAAACGACATGTCACTAATATTATATTAGCATTTTCTCATATCACTTAACATTTTTAAGTAATAAGACGTAATAAACCCCTACCCCCTTATTAATAAATAAGGTGTAAGTCAGTCTTGTAATAACCAGGTATTAAGATAGCCTCATCCCTTTTTGTTCATATGACATTAGAAAGTGACGGATATATTTTAATCCTAGGTTTTACTATATTTGACTTACACCTTATTTATTAATAAGATGGCTAGGGATTTCGTAAAATTCCTGGTAGGTATCCTCATTCCCCTGCGACATATGTAAGTGTCATGTGGCTATTCACCATGTTCATGCACACAAAATTTCACGAGGCTGAATATGTATTGGACTGAACCATATCCCCCATTTTTGGAGTTCCATGTAACGGTGTAATATTTGCACAATCGGCCTAGCCTCGTCCAATCACGATTTATCGCGTCTGACGCACTCGTCACCGCACTCATTGTAAGAACTATGCTTCTAGATAATATTCAATCCAGACGATTATTTGATTGAAGTCATGGCGATAACAATCGAAATCAAATTTTGAATCTTGCGTAAAGCTCATCACTATGTGTGTCATTTTCGAAACTACGCTATCAAACATTAGATCTAATGAAGTACTTTCGAAAACCGTACTTTAATTTCGTAATGATGAGTTAAACTTAAAAAAAAAGTCTATAGGTACCATATTGATTCCATCGAAATCGATGCAAAACGTTGGAAAATGGCGTTCTAAAAAATCTGAAGTATATACAGGATGTTGTTTTGGTCGGCGACAAGCGACCCAGGAGCGGTAGCACAAAATATATATTCCCCAAAAATGGACTTAATTCCATTAAATACTGTAAATATGTTGAGAAATACCTTATTCAATTTGAAATAAAATTACCGCAAAGTATGGTTACTGGGCACGTGCACAGACTAGAGCTACGCGCAAGCCGCCATCGCCCCACCCCTTTACTCCCTCGTACTCCCGTTGAGTATTATGTCTACACTTTAGTCTATTACATGATTTTCAAAATTTTAATTTTTTTATTTTTATTATTAAAAAAAAATAAAGTATTTTTTTAATATTTTTTTTAGCACCAGTATCATTTGTATTATCGACCCTGAGTCGCTCGTCGCTGACCAAAACAACGACCTATGAAGTATATATCTTGATATATCGCTATATCAAGGACAGAAAATTACGTAGTTTACGAACTAGTCGACCGAAATATCTTGCCGGTGACAAACTCCGTTCCCGAAGCAAAATGTTCGGGATGTAGGTACACGTCTGTAATCAAATATGGCCAAGCCTGGATTTCTGCCTAGGCTAACACATTTTCGAATAAAAAAAGACCCTATGGAATGGCCGATTTTTCTTGTTACTTATTTTTTACTTATACATTATAGACTCAATATCACAAATGTAAGTAGATATACAACAACTGTTTGATTTTAAAATGAAAACTATGGATGGAGGCACTCAATACGATTTCTGTTAGTAGCGAATGCAGATGCAGTTCCTCGACAAATTTAATATAATAACGTTTTTAGACCTGAAGTAAGTAGCCTAGTTTTTATTTTCCATAAATATTTTGAAACATGAATAGGCTAAAACTACAATTTCTACAATATACGAGATAGAATAGATACGAAGCGCTCGTGGTGTAGCATGATTAGCCGTTCTTAATCGATCGGCAAAGTTAAGCTACGCCTGTCGTGGTCGGTACCTGGATGGGTGACCGCCTAGTGGTATTTCAAATCGAGCGTTTCCGTGCTTCGGAAGGCACGTAAAGCCGTTGGTCCCGGTTATCACTTAATTGTGGTAGTCGTTAAGCTAGTTGGATGCCTACTAGGCGGCTTGAAAAATTCCAACAGTAGGTTGACCACTAGCCTACCTCCACCGATCCGCAGTGGGCACGCGTGGTGGAGTATTGCCCATTCCCTTTCACCTTCATTTGTGAAAGGAGGCCTGTGCTCAGCAGTGGGACATTATAGGCTGATGATGATGATGATGACGAGATAGAATACAGTACCTAAATGGGTCTTGCCGAAGCTTTGTGAGCAAGTGTTATAACATGCATAATATCTACGTTTATATTATTTTCTATGGAACACGTTCGTGCTTTTCGCTGACTTCAATCTGGTTTCCATAGTACAAGCTTTGCTTCGTTTGGGATCAGATGGCCGTGTGTGAGGAATGTCCCAGGATATTTATTATTTACTATTTATTATTATTTTATACACCTATAACATTTTGTATATTTGTTTGGAAGCCCTAATAGATTATCATATTATGTGAATATATTGCAGTTCCAATAATATTACATAAATTCGTATCGAATTGATAATCTCCTTTTTTTGAAGTCGATTTAAAATAAATCTGAAGCCTATAAACAGAAAATAATAGCTAAAAGTAGCTGCAAGGTAGGACATTTTATTTTTAATCGATTCAGTGTGAATTAATTATTAATAAAAAAAATGATTTAACTTGACTTGACCTACCTAATTTATTCCCTAATTATTTCCGATATTATTATGAGAATTTGTGAAAACGCTGGATTTAAAGATGTTTAGAGAAATAAACATAAGTACATTTGTTTACTGCGTAACATATTGACAGTTTGTTATACACTTGAAAACATGAAACTGAGTCTTTGTTGTGTTGAAACAACAAGGCACACTTGCGTCAAGTTGTTTTTTTTTTTAACTATTCAACTCGAAGTCACATAACCCGATGGAAAGTTATTTCAACCCAACTTTTCGCGCAATTGGGTGAAAATGACGTACGGGTTATATGGTAAGAGTGCCTTAGAAAAGTTCGCCTACCGCAACAACTATATCTTATTCTTTTTAGATGATTGGATTCCAGTCGTTGAATAACGTTTAAAACATGTAAAGAGTCACGTTTCATTACTGGAGTATGACAGATGACAATGGTGGTGTTTGATAGGCAACCTTCACTACCTTTATTGTATTTAGACATTATAATTTAAACTTCAATCGCAGTCTTTCGGAATTACGAAATTCTTTTTAAGTTCACCCCTACTTTATAAAAAGCTCCAATCCATACAAAAAAAGTGAACCAACCAAACTCCAAAACTTAAATAAAAAAACCATTGATTTTTCACCCTTTTCACCCTTAGAGGTTGAACTTAAACTTCATGGTCTTCCGTTAATTCCGTTAATTCAAGATGCTTGTTATTAAGACGGTACATTGATCCATACAATTGACTCTCTCGATGGTTTTCATAAAAATACATGATGCTCTTTTTAATAATTCACTGTACCTACGGGCAGGCGATAGATAAATATAGAAACTAAAAATTACGATAAAAACAGCGTTAGATCAGAGTTATTTCATACTTTTTAGTGTATTTTGATTACATTAATTTTTTAGTTTTTAGTCATTCTTACATGTTACCTACATTACCTAGAATTTGACCAAGGTTTTGAGATGTTTTCCCTCTGACACCACACCCGTTAGCTTGTATCAATAAGCCAGGCCGTCACACGTATTAGTCCATATCTTAAGAGTGTAGTCCTTGAAAACTGCCAAAACGACTGTTACGGTTTGTAAGAAAAATCTTCGATATCGTACGTTTAAAAACATTTAAAAATCATTTTACAATCTTAAAAGGTATACCTACAATGTTATCACGTTATATTTGTGAAATAATCCTTCATTTCCAACAAAAAAACTCGATAAAATCTCTCAAAACCACAAAATATACCTTTGCTGTTTGCAACATTTATAGTATTTCGAATGAATTGACTAAAATCTTAGTGGTTAAATAAAAACACAAAAGGGTTGAACCCCAACGCTACCTTTTCAGTTTTTTACAATATCAATCCATAAAATATTAAAATATTCTTTGCTTTTGCATGAAAACCGTGCGCCATTTTCCATAGTAATTACTATGGAGCGGTTGTCATATTTTGAATTTGTATAAATTCGAATGCGCGCATAAAAATCATCCACGACAAGCGGCCCGAGCCGCCAATAATAATCCGCTTCCCTCTAATTAGTCGTAACTCGTTCTAATAATGAAGTCCGTCCCCTCCCCTCGGTAACAGCCCTGAGCCGAGGCTCGGCCCCAACTGGGGCACCCTCAGGCCATGTTACCTAAATCTAAACCGGTTGAGAGCTTGCTCGCCGAACTTGTCCGCGTAAGGGTACTTAGGCTAGCTTTGGGCCAGTACCTTCATGTCCATTCAAAAAAAAAAAAAAAAAAAAAAAAAAAAAAACATCCAGTGTCCTCCTCGAGTCCAAAGTGAGAGCACGTCGCTTTGATGCTCGCTGAAGGTCGCCACCGTCTTGTGTCATTGACATAAAGGTAGGTCGTGACTGCTGAGGTAAAATAAAGAAAGAAAATACATTTATTGATTTATCAAGGTACGAGATTTTATTTAATTTAGGTATTTGTACTAACTTATTCAATGTTTTTACATTTCTTATTAATTATTATTATTAAAGCCCGACCGGAAATATATGATGATACATAATAAAATTCTAAAAGGTATTTGATAGAACTCGGGATCACAAAACATGAATCTTCTCAAAATTTTGAAAACGTGTCCGCCATGTTGAACTTTTTAGACACTGCACCGATTGCTTTCAAAATCGATATTTGAGAGACCTTGGGGTCACAAAACAAGAATATTTTCTCAGAAGTTTGAAAAAGTGTCCGCCATGTTGAACTTTTTAGACACTGCACCGATTGCTTTCAAAATCGATATTTGAGAGACCTTGGGGTCACAAAACAAGAATCTTTTTTCAGAATTTTGAAAAAGTGTCCGCCATGTTGAACTTTTTAGATACTGGTCCGATTGCTATCAAAATCGATATTTGAGAAACCTTGGCGTCACAAAACAAGAAACTCTTCTCAAAATTTTGAAAACGTGTCCGCCATGTTGAACTTTTTAGATACTGGTCCGATTGCTCTCAAAATCGATATTTGAGAGTCATCGGAGTCACAAAACAAGAATCTATTCTCAAAATTTTGATAAAGTGTCCGCCATTTTGAACTTTTTAGATACTGGTTCGATTGCTCTCAAAATCGATATTTGAGAGTCCTCGGGGTCACAAAACAAGAATTATTCTCAAAATTTTGATAAAGAGTCCGCCATTTTGAACTTTTTAGATACTGGTCCGATTGCTCTCAAAATCGATATTTGAGAGTCCTCGGGGTCACAAAACAACAATCTATTCTCAAAATTTTGATAAAGTGTCCGCCATTTTGAACTTTTTAGATACTGGTTCGATTTCTCTCAAAATCGATATTTGAGAGTCCTCGGGGTCACAAAACAAGAATCTATTCTCAAAATTTTGATAAAGTATCCGCCATGTTGAACTTTTTAGATACTGGTCCGATTGCTCTCAAAATCGATATTTGAGAGTCCTCGGGGTCACAAAACAAGAATCTATTCTCAAAATTTTGATAAAGTGTCCGCCATTTTGAACTTTTAGATACTGATCCGATTGCTCTCAAAATCGATATTTGAGAGTCCTCGGGGTCACAAAACAAGAATCTATTCTCAAATTTTGATAAAGTGTCCGCCATTTTGAACTTTTTAGATACTGGTTCGATTGCTCTCAAAATCGATATTTGAGAGTCATCGGACCAGTATCTAAAAAGTTCAACATGGCGGATACTTTATCAAAATTTTGAGAATAGATTCTTGTTTTGTGACCCCGAGGACTCTCAAATATCGATTTTGAGAGAAATCGAACCAGTATCTAAAAAGTTCAAAATGGCGGACACTTTATCAAAATTTTGAGAATAGATTGTTGTTTGTCCGATTACTCTCAAATATCGATTTTGAGAGCAATCGAACCAGTATCTAAAAAGTTCAAAATGGAGGACACTTTATCAAAATTTTGAGAATAGATTCTTGTTTTGTGACCCCGGTGACTCTCAAATATCGATTTTGAGAGCAATCGGACCAGTATCTAGGACCAGTAATTTTGACTAACGAACATTAATTCATTTATACAGGGTGTTGTTTTGGTCGGCGACAAGCGACCCAGGAGCGGTAGTACAAAATATATATTCCCCAAAAATGGACTTAATTCCATTAAATACTGTAAATATGTTGAGAAATACCTTATTCAATTTGAAATAAAATTACCGCAAAGTATGGTTACTAGGCACGTGCACAGTCTAGAGCTAGGCGCAAGCCGCCATCGGCCCACCCCTTTACTCCCTCGTACTCCCGTTGAGTATTATGTCTACACTTTAGCTTATTACATGATTTTCAAAATTATATTTTTTTTATTTTTATTATTAAAAAAAAAAAAATATTTTTTTTATATTTTTTTAGCACCAGTATCATTTGTATTATCGACCCTGAGTCGCTCGTCGCTGACCAAAACAATGACCTGTATACATATATAGTTATGTAATAAATCTAAAATGTTAAAAATAGTAATTGCTGAGTTTATTACCGGCATTTCTCAGCAAATGCAACTTTCCAAACCGGTATTGATGATTTTGATTTGATTTACTACCATGACTTTTTATTTCAATAGAAAAAACCAAAAAGTAAAAGACACGTAAAAAATATATGGAATAGTCTATTTACAAGCTTTCATTTGATACCCATATTGTTATAATAACGAAACTTTTATTTTTAATACCCCCCCCTATTTTTTTATTCTTAGGCGCCATATAAAAATAATATACCCTATGACACTCCCCCAGTCAAGTCGAATCTAACGACACCTCATATGCTTAAATCCATCAAGCCGTTTAGGCTGCAGAGCGGCACAAAGAAATAGACATACATACATACATGCATACATACATACACTCGAAAAACATAACCCTCCTTCCGGGTCAGTCGGGTAATTAGGTACCAAAAATAGTATTCGCCATACTGTGCTCGTGCGGCGGGCGGGGCGGCGCGCGTGCAATGTCACCACACAGCATAGTACCTAGTTAACTACATTGTACGCGTGTGAAGCCGAGGCGGGTCGCTAGTAAGTTATAAGAATAATCTGTGGCAAAAATTTCAAGATTCTGGACCTTACGATCTAGCTGTGTGTGGATCAGTCATTACGCCATTTTATCTTTGTATATACCTATATGGATTTAAGTAAGTAAAGGTAAAGTAGTTGTTAAGATTGATATAAAAATAACACAGTTAATCAATATTCTCAATAAAGAAAAATATCAAGAATGATCCGGTACTGCTTACCTAATTAGCACGAATCACGCGAACACTGTGGCTCCAACCTTTTCTATTGCCAATATTGCCATCTCTTTTACCACGGCTACTCGCAAACTGCGGGGCGGCGAGTGAATAGCTAATACATTGCGCTGTTTCTATAACATGCTTACTAATCTTACAGGCGCGAACTCGCACTGTATAAATAATTATTCCATTGCGCCGTAAATCATAGTTGTCTGTCTCAAAGCAATGTGTAATATAACTGTGAGACGCATCTGTGTAGGCAGAATGTGTCGATGTGTGAGCTCTATGAGAAATTACCACGCTCGAGGACTAGGCTCTTAAAAACTGCTGAACTAATTTCGATGAAAATTGCACTGTACCCTAAGTTGAAGTAGAAGTTAGCCAATAAAAAAAGAATGGTCACAATCCGATTAATAGTTCGTGGCCAAACATGCATATAAACCTACATACACCTATGAATGTTTGTATATTTGATTGGAAGCCCTATTAGATTATCATATGTGAATATATTGCAGTTATTATATGCCGATATTATTTTTAAATAAGTTAATGGGGACTCAGCGGGGCTACCGACCGCGTGTTAATCTAAATGAACTATGTAGGTACATTAAACTAGTCTTTATTGAAATTCCATTATCTGGAGTTTAATAATATCGAGGGTCCTCTGGAGCACAACTCCTAGACTAAACAGTAAACCGCGGTTTACAATTGCATGTAGATGGAAATAAATTGTGATAAAAAGAGAATATTGAAATGTATTGAATAGTGATTGAATAGCACAAATTGGAGGATAGCGTTTAAACAGTGGCTGGGTACGATTTTAGCGGGCAAATGTATTTTATAGCTTTATAATTGACTTTCAAATCGCAACATAGTCTTAAAGGGTGTATATTGTTGTTGACACATCAATTTGTGTCAACCTGTACAATACGGCTGGATCGTAAAGCAGGACTGAAACACAAAGTTACGACCGCCATCACACTAAACAGAACGGGATGAGCTAAAGAGAAATTATAATCCCACGTCACATAACTACGTGTTAACTTTAATTATGTCCCACCATTATTAATAATGGGTAACAAACAGTGGTAGCGCAGCGCACTATCAAGTACATTCGCTTTCACATAGCAAGCTAATTTTACTAGGTCGCCATCTTTGTTGTGAGGACTTTTGCTTTATACGGTTGGATTATAAATGCAATAAGAAAGTGCCTATTTTTCATTGCGCTGTCCCGAGCCGAACTATTTTAATATTAAATGCTATCTACTTTATTAGTAGGAATAGTCAGCTTCATTACTGACATCGAAGGTTTTGGACAGACACACAGACACAATGATAGATTGAGATTATTATGAAACACGCTTCCGACCAAATTTCGACACAAATGCAAATGGAATAAGGATTCAACTGAATTATTCCATTTGTTGCCTCTCCACGAAATCATTACTATTTAATAGAGTGTGAATTACTGAACGCTTTACGTCGCGAGTGTCCGCAGCCTGATTGCATGTCTAATTGTCGTCACATGTACTTATGAGTATGAACTCTTGTAATTGTTGCGTATATGCTAACGTGAAGTGTAAAATTATATACAATTGATCCACTGCATCTCTTCATTTTCAATTTAATTACGAGCTGCCCGCGACTTATTGTCAACTAATGAACTATGTTCCATGATACATTTAATAGTTATACGAGCGGCTAATTGTGGTTCTTGGTTAAGAGCAACTATGTTATGTAGAAACTAGCCATGCGTGAGTACTAACCGACAACCTACTCTATATCCATCTACTTGAAGTAAATATGTATATTTAATTATTAGCTCGTGATTATGTAACTTTTAAATCCATAATTTCAAGAGCGTCCCTGACTGGCCTCATGAAGACCATGTTCATAAATGCTCCAGATAGGAATCATGACATTCCAAAATTAGGCAGCCAAATCTGCCGCGAAATAGCCAAGCCACATATTATGACTATGGTGTGTAGAGTTTGTGAAGTTTGGGCTTGTAGAGTTAGGGCGTGTAGAGTTATAAGCTTGGCTCTACATGAGATAACTTTTTGACAGTGCGAGCCATATGGCAACGTCTTATCTTGGCAACATTTTACATGAAAATGTTTTGGTGGGATACATTCATGGACCTTTTGTTTTTTTTTGCGTCGGAGATAAATGATAAATAAATTATCAATATAGGTTTAACCAGAAAACAAGTAAAATTTAATTTGTTGTAAGTAAAGCCATTTGGAAATCCATTAACCGTTAGTACCTCGTAAACTTTAAAAGTGAAACACGAATATCGGCAAACATGAAAATTAAAAATATTTATGAAATAAGAGTGTGCACCCTAACATTCATAGGGGAAACGGCTTTCAAATGTCGGGATTTCATCAGTGTAATCAACTTAATTAGTTATTTACTTAAGTAAGCAAATTAATCGAGCCCTGACTATCCCTCGGCGTTAATATCCATGATTGCTTATATTGCCTCGTGAAATTACTAATGTGAAAATAAAATTGGTTTGTTTGAACGTGGATATTTTTATGGAATACTTTATTATTAAAATCCTTGAATTATTGACTTCCTCTGCACTGGGAGTCTACAATAGATTGAAATAAAGGAGTTCGGCAAATTGCTTTAGGGATCAGTTGGATAGTGAGGTTATTGTTCTTCACAATTGATAATACTTGTATAATAAAGCTGTGAGAGTCTCTGGAGCTACCAGCCTGTGTGTACGTATAGGTTACGTTTTTTTATCTCGGGAACTGCTGGGGACAGCTATTTGATGATAATTTTTTAAGCAACTTGTCGTTTATCATGCGGCGTACTTTAATATCTATAATTGTATCATAATAGTCAATCTATTTATACATATATAGGGAAAGGTTGCTATCAATGGACCACATAACTTTAAGACCTCAAATCCCAAAAAGTATCATTGATAAAATGAAAGTGGTTTAATATCAGCGGAGCTTCCTTCCGCGGACGCTCAGACTGTGGAATGAGCTCCCTGCCGTGGTTTTCCCAATGGAGTACATTATGGGGTTCTTCAAAAAGGGTGTAAAGAGATTTCTGCAGGGTCGGCAACGCGCGAGTGATACCCCTGGTGTTACAAGTGTCCATAGGCTACGGTAACCGCTTACCATCAGGCGGGCCGTATGCTTGTTTGCCACCTTAGTGGTATAACAATTAAATTGTCTAATATTATTACGTCAAATTGTTCAGAGTGTAATTATTAGATTTTGACCGCCGCAAACACAACCACACGTGTCACTCCTCGACACTTGCCGCAGAGACACTGAGGTAAGGGGGGGGTGCAACTGAGTCACCAAGTACTCTTTTCGACTAGTTCGGGTGTTGCTAGCTTACACAGTTTTGGGAATACCTTGGTAGTCCAATGAAAGAACTAGTCCAATGATCGCAACCTTCCCCTAATTAGGTACTTTTTCTCACTTTTTTTTTCAATTGACAAGAAGATCCCGTCCCAAAATGCGGACAAATCGGCGAGCAAGCTGTCAACTGGGGTACCTGTCCCGACTGACTGACTGATTCATCAACGCAGAGAAAAAACCGCTGGGGCCATTCTTGAAATTTTGCGGTTCCTTTTATAGCGTAGACATCCACTAACTTACCTTTGAGGGGGTGAAAAGGGGGGATTTTGTTTGTATGGAAAAAACTTATTCCTTGGGTTTGAATAAATTTTAAACATAGCACTATTAATAACCTAAATAAATAATAAAGACTTTCATTATTAGATTTTCAAACACGGCGTGCTCTTTCGCTGACTTCAAAACAGGACATACATTTTAGTGCACCTTGAAAACGGTTTTTTTTTTGTTAAAAAGTTAATTCATCAACAGATTGATTTTGTCCATAATTTTCGTAGCTTCATTCAGTGTATTCGTAGCACAGCGCTCGGCTGTCGCGTACAATGGCGTAGACGTGCTACGACGTACAGTACACATACATACCTTGTTCAAGCAACAAAAAGTGCTGTCAATCGTCATTTTTTTACCTCTACCCGACGCAAAAAGAGGGGTGTTATAAGTTTGAATGCTATGTGTGTCTATCTTTCACAATTCGCTCTTATACCGATTTTGGATGTGTTTTTTTTGTTTGAAAGCAGATTTTCTTACCCTGGTTCTTAGATAAGTTTTACACAATCGTTTCAGCCGTTTAAAGATCATCAGCTTGGTAACCTTGACCTGATACTGCAGCATCACCTGGCATCTGCAGGATACCTAACTCTTCACCAACTTACAGCAGAGGTATCGTGTTTCGACTCATTGGAAAAGTTCGAAAGGTCAAAAGAAAATTCCTCATAGCGTGACCTGTATGTCCTTTTTTAAATTTAATGAACATATCAAAAAGCGGTTGTTGAGTAGGGCCTATTATAAAGTGTCTCACTATATTGACGACAAGGATGTATGGAAGTAGCTTCTCTCTATACCTGCTTCACTTAGCAGCTAGTTCAAGGTCCATTTTAATTCAAAGTACCTATGTTATTATTATAAGAAGTTATGTTTTTTAGGTTACAGATAATTACTTATTGTAATTAATTCAATTCAATGTTCTTCGTTTATTTATTTTGATATAAATTCATCGATGTATTATGTCTGTCTAATTGTTATATTATATCTAATAATATATATAAAATGCTTTTGTGGGTACGTAAATACGCAGTTTTCTCAATCACCACCAACCCCAATCAACTTCCCGTTGGGGTGGTAAATACCCCTTGGTCTCCAGTAGGTAGTAAGGGAGTATGGTCGCGGTGGGTGGAAGGGGGTGGTTGTGGGTGGAGAAAATGTTAAAACATATATTGCTGTCCTTTTCTAACGCATGAGGACTTCTGAAAAGATCTCAAAATTTCTGGAATGGAAAGTTCCAAAATGTGTAAAACGGTTATAATCGATCTGGAATGTTCTAGAAAGTTCAACAAATATTTGGAATGATCTAGAAAATTCTAGAGTGAATGCAAACTATTATAATCGATATAGCATGTTTTGAGAAAGTTCTACAAATTTCTGGCTTCATCTAGAAAGTTCCAAAATGTCCAAAACTAATAACAGTTTTATCGAATCGAGTTAGAATGTTCGAGAACGTTCTAGAAATTTCCCGAATGATCTGGAATGTTCCAAAATGAGTGCAATTTATTATGATCGATTTAGAATGATCGAGAAAGTTCTAGAAATTTTCCGAAAGATCGGGAAAATTCCAAAATGAGTGCAATTGATTATGATCGACTTAGAATGTTCAAGAAAGTTCTAGATATTTCTAGAATGACCTAGGAAGTTCCAAAATGAGTGAAATTTATTATGATCGATTTAGAATGGTCGAGAAAGTTTTAAAATGAGTGCAATTTAAAATGTTAGAGAAAGTTCTAATTTTTTTTGGATTGATCTGGAATGTTCCAAAATGTGTATGAGTGTTATTATTGATCTAACTAAAAGAACCAAATCGAAATCGAAAATAGAAATCTATAATATCTGTTAAAAATGTATCCTTATATATTTTTTATACCACTAAATATGCGATGTATTTTAACCCGAGCAACGCCGGGATTCGCTGCTAGTTCCATATAAATGATATTTAATCTAAAGTTGTAAATAGTCACAGTGATAACAAATTGTGTGTTTAGTAGTTTCCCTTTATGGTACGAGAGCTACCAACGTTTTCGAGAAAGAACTTTAGCAAGGCTGATTTTTTTATATTTCCTTGCTCATAGAAGCCTGATTGAGATGCACCAACTCTGACAGCCGGAAGTGGTTGCGTTTCCTTCTGCGCATCCTGTTTGTACTGGTGAAAATTTCGGAGTTTGAAACATTTTAACATTTTTTAAATTTGTTCATCACTTTCTCCGTCCTCTTAGCAAATACATTTTTTTTGGATGAGCGTTATGTGATTACTACTACGTGCGAGATGCTATTTTAGTTGTGAAAAAAAAATTAAAACATTTTCAAAAAGCAGAAATCTTAATTTGATAAAGTTATGCTAGAACAAAAAATTATTTTGCCAGGTGGAAATCTGGTTGCATAAGAGTATACAGACCAATAGTGTTGATTCTCGCGAGAGACGCGCATCCTATAATAACAATTCTTTTCGTTGTTATCATTTAACCGCAATCCAAAGATTAAGATCGGCTTAAGAATATATTGTGGTACTCGAATATCTGTTTAGATTACCTTCGACCAAGAAGTATGAGGATTCCATGACTGCCTAAAAATAGACAACAAACTGCTTTGTCAGAGAAAGTCATGACAATTAACGAATGCCTACAAGCACGTATATAAGAATTGGCTTATATAATATATCAGTTTATATTAAGATTTATTACATATTCAGATTCCTCATTATCAAGCTCGTCAAAGCCCAAATCAGAGGGTTTAATAATAATAAATAAATAAATATAAATATCCTGGGACATTCCTCATACACGGTCAACAATATAAAGAATATTCTGAATGAGCTATTTATTCGGTAACAATTGAAATAAAGACACATAAACAACTTGGTAATAAAAATCTAAATATTTTAGTTTCATTATAAAATAAAATAAAATGCATTTATTTTCAGACAACAGGGTCCATAGATTGTTAGTAAATACACAAAAAATAGCTAAGTTAGTACAAATTTTAAACATTAAAACGACAGGCAGTTTATCAAGCATAACGCATGACGTGCAGCTTCATAAACCTGCCTAAAGTAGGCCCATCTGCCCTAACAGCAAACACGTTCAGAATGATGTTGGTGCTCCCTCTCACCCTGTTTAAAATAGAGGCCACTTGTTTGCGCATTATGGCGAAAAAATCTACTGTATTCGCATCTGCAAACCTGCCTGAAGCACTACAGTAAGGAGGAAGCCTCAACAGCAGTGTTGTATGCTTATTGGGTATAATTAGCCAATAGGCTGCTGGAATAAAAAAATTGCCTTAAAGAGTGGGATCTTGATATTGACTGAGCTACCAGCAAACCTACGAGCCAGCATATTTGCCCGCACTACCAACGCTCTGCGCTCCCTTTTTATATCACAATCATCTTTGAGGTCTTCAGTCACAATAAAACTTTTTGCCATAGTGTATTGTTGTAGTGTATGTGTAGTGCCATTTAGGGTTACTGGAGGGATATATGACGGACTTTTATTTCTACCCCTAAACACCAACAGTTCACTCTTGCTTGAGTTATATTTTAAACCATGATCCTCAGCATAAGCTTCACATATGAATAATGGTTTCCTAATACTACCAATCGTAGGAACCAGCAGCACCATGTCATCGGCATAGCTTATGTTAGTTACACAATTACCAGATGGTAAGTCACTGATCAGAGAGCTCATATTGGCTGTCATATAGATATATGACAGCCAAAATTAGCACTGATCAGTTGATCTACATAAATATTGAATAACCTTGGCGATGTCAGACCTCCAAATTCCAGTTTGTATGGATCAGACATTGCATTAGACCATTTAACATAATTTATCTGTTTGTTATACCAGACGGAGAGTGTAGTAACTAATTCCACAGGGACACCTCCCTTCCTAAGCTTATCCCACAGGATATTATATGATACTAGATCAAAAGCTTTAGAAAGGTCCAGGAAACATGCATTCACGAGGGTTTTCTACATTATTATCTTATTCTTTGCTTCAAATGGCTCTGGTTTAAAATAAACTTTTTCGAGTTAGCATTTTGTTCATTGCTGCTATCGATTGGGTCTCTAATTCCACTTCCGGTACTTGCTTTCCGTGTGCTGAACTGATCTTAAATTAGTCTTTGTACCCTTATGCAACCAGATTTCCGTCTGGCAAGGTTTGTTTTAGGTTCATTGATAGCATAACTATATAATGTTAAAATTTCAGCTTTTAGAAAATGGTTTGGAAGAAAATATGTCATTCACAAGATTCACAACTAAAATAGCATCTGGCACGTAGATAGCAACCACATAACGCTCTGTCGATTTAAGTTTAGGTTGCTAAAAGGCTGTAGAAAATGGTGATGAAAAAAATATTCGTGCTAAAATGGTTTAATGGGTTAAAAATCCGAATTTTTCACTAGTACAAATAGGATGCGCAAAAGGAAACGCAACCACTTCCAGCTGCCAGACTTGGCGCATCTCTATCAGGTTTTAATGCGCAAGAAAATATCAAAAATCCAGCCATGCTAAAGTTCTTTTTTTCGCGACGTTGCTAGCTCTTATACCATTAGTATTTTTTTTATTTATAATGCAGACTTTTGTAAGTCATGCTCACTTTAAGGCCTTTGCTTGCCGCGGCGTCGTGTGACGGGTCGCTCACTTCCCTCCAATATGGCGAGGAGGGCGATGGCTGCCACACGCGTCATACTTGTGAACAGGTGCTGCTTATGGGGGCTGGTCTGCTTAAGTTTGCTATTTATTTATTTATTTATTAAATATACGTATAGATTCAGTCTACTTCGTAGTTTTGCCGCCGCGCCGGGGCACGCAATTGTTGTCAGTGCGATTAGAATGTAAATACAGTATTATGTAGTGAATCTAAGCTTGTTTTGAAAAGAGTAATTGTTGAGTTTATTGCCGGCTCTTCACAGCAAATGCAACCTTCCGAATCGTATTAGAGTCAGACTTTTCATAAGTGCCTGCGAAGGTCTATTTGAATAAATGATTTTGAATTTTGAAGTCTCTATGAATAGGTAATGCATGGTGATCAGAGTCGGTTGATGGAGCAAGAAAGAGAAATATGGATTTTATGAGAAGGTACTTTCACTCGTTCAAACGATATGAAATATTGTGAATGTAATATGCACGATTTGATATGCAGCTCTGAACTAAATTTAATCTCTGACAAGATTTTGTGTCGAATTTCATATTTCGTCCCGGAAAGTATATGTGTGATTGTGGGGGTATCGATAGTAGCATGTCTGGTAATATGAAATGAAATGAAAAATATTTTATTCCTGCGCGCCATTCGACGTAAATAGAACTAACTAAAACATAGATAAGTATTAACATTACTTTTATTATTTATAGTTTATAATCACAACACAAAACTTATTGGCTACTATTTAGCTGCCAAGAGAATTACAGGTGGCAGCACCGCATAAGCCTATATATACAAAAGTTTAAAAAGTATAAAATATAAATTAATTTTAAAAACCCAACACAATAAAGAAGCTCTAAAAAGTTTACCCGATGCACGCGGCGACCCTTGTATAATATTACTACTTATATTAATTTAAAGGGCCAATAAATATTACTTATTATAAGTTTTCAGAGCTTCTTTTTAGGGTTCCGTACCCGAAGGGTGCCAAACGGGACCCTATTACTAAGACTCCGCTGTCGGTCCGTCTATCTGGCCGTCTGTGCTGTATCTCATGAACGGTAATAGGTAGACAGCTGAAATTTTCTGAAAATATGTATTTCTATTGCCGCTATAACAAAAATAATAATAAAATGAATTAATATTAAAAATTAAAGGGTCCATACAACAATCGTCTTTTTTTTTGGTATTTTGTTTTCATAGCACAACGAGTTAGTTAATATTGTACGGAACCCTCCGTTTGCGAGTCCGACCCGCACTTGGCCGTTTTTTTGTATTTTCAGTATTCGTTTGTTTTTAGTATAAAGCTCTTTATCGCCAAAACCGCTAAGCAAAAGCTCATATAGTTATGTATTTTATTTATAAATCGTCATAGAGTATCGCATGTAAAAAGAAATGGCGTCGACATTTCTAGCGATGTTTTGTTCCGTAGTCACTTAGAAGACAAGGTTAAGCTGGCATCCAAAAAGCTTGGAGTGCTCAATAGAGCGAGGCAGTACTTGACATCGGGGCAAAGACTGCAACTTTATAAGTCGCAAGTCCGGCCTCATATGGAGTACTGCTGTCATCTGTGGGCAGGGGCACCTTGGGCCTTTAGACTCGGTTCAGTGACGTGCTGCTAGAATTGTTAACGATCCCGAGCTCACAAGTGGTCTAGAGCCTGAGGAGAGACTTTGCCTCCTTATGTGTATTCTACCGCTTGTATAACGGGCAGTGTTCTGAAGAATTGTTTAAGATGATGCCCACGGCTACATTCTACCATCGCAACTCTCGCCATCGATGGGGAGTCCATCCTCACATATTGGAACCAGAATAGTTTCGAACTGTGCGGTCTCAAAGGAGCTTCCTTCCGCGGACGCTCAGATTGTGGAATGAGCTCCCTGCCGTGGTTTTCCCAATGGAGTACAGCATGGGGTTCTTCAAAAAGGGTGTGAAGAGATTTCTGCAGGGTCGGCACGCGCGAGTAACACCCCTGGTGATGCAAGCGTCCATAGGCTGCGGTGACCGCTCACCATCAGGCAAAAAAAAAAAGAAATAATGTTGGTGTCTAATTAAATTTTAATTTCATGCATCTCCCGGAGGCATAACGAGTAACTATAACTTTTTCTTTCAACTATAAAAGTTTATTAAAGAAACTTAATAACGTGTCAGAGTAATTTGTTTGCGTAACCTTTTAAGTATGTCTATCAATGAATACTGAAAAGATTGTGGTTTAATTACAATTAGTTCAATATTAGTATTGTGACTACAATAATGTACTATGTAGACTATCAGTGATATTTTCATTGCAGTTTTCGATTTAACCATTGTGTAGATAGAGATAGGTAGCCTCCTCGCGTTATTAACGTTTTAGTGTTAAACTTTTGGATATTACAATAAGTTGTCATGTAAAGTTATTTACTTCAAGATTTTACGCCACGATGCTCAAAATTAATTCATTTTTCAGAAGAAGGAAACACATTTATAAGCAATAATAAGTGGTCACTAAACGTTCATATAAATGTTAGGGTTACTTTTGCCTGTCCATGCAAAGACTACTCCCTGGAATAGATTTGAAAAATACAAAACTAATCAACAATAAAATTGAGGCGCTATGTTCAAATAAGAACCGCGTGTTTCAGTCCAGTAATTACCGGTGAGGTGCTGAAAACGAGGGTGGGGTAGGATGTTGGCTCGGGGGGATATTGCGAAGTGAAAGCGAAGCAATAGTGGTAGGAGGCGCCCTCAGCGATTTATTGTTTTTAATAATAACGTGAAGCCCGTTACAAAGAGAATAAAAGTCCGTGGTGTGCCGCGCTGGGTGTCAACGCAAACCGAAAAGCGTAGTCTGTTCCGTGGATGCGGCAGTTCACTTCTAGCACAGAGTAAGGATAGACCTACTACTACGGAGGAACGTCAAAGGTGAAAGATCCCGTAATCCCAATAAAATGTGTTATCATCGAATGGAGTTTTCAAAGCAATATTATAACATCACAAATAAATAAATATCCTGGGACATTCCTCATACTCTGCTAACTGATCCAAAACGAAGCAAAGCTTGTACTATGGAAACCAGACAACTGATTACTACATACTACTTTTTGTGTGTAAATACATACTTAATATATATTACACCCACACAAATGCATGTCCTGTGAGGGAATCGAACCTGCGATCTGCAGCCCGGCAGGTGGAATCCCCGTTAGGATTTGATACTGCACCCACACTACACATAATATGTTGTAGTGTGGGTGCAGTATCAAATCAATTATAATTAGATCATTACTTTACAAAAAAAAACTAGATCATATCTAATTAATTAATTTAATTTTGTTAACAACATTTCAGAAATTAATCACATTTCCAGTTATATTTTTAGACACAAGTTAGGGAAACAGGTACTCAGCATTTTTTTTAATAAAATGTTCTTGTTCTATGGACAACAAATTTAAAAATCAACAATCTTCATTTTAAAAACAATCACGGAATACTCTCGCTTTTCGCCGGTTTTAATGAATGTACCGTATCCATATTGCAACCTTTTTTCGTGTCGGTTTATAGATCGTTGTTGCGGCTCTATTCGAAGTCGCAGTGGGGCGTACCGCGGTCGCGATATTAACATTCGTTCCAACATTTTATCCCAATGCACTTTTTTGCGATTATAACCTACTCGTAACATTCAAATAAATATTAATGTTCACTTACAAAATATCTTACTGATATCTCAGTAATATTAATCGTATTTTATTAACAACAAACATAGTCAGCATCATGTAAAAAAAAGACTTATTTGAATCTGATTGTAAGTTTTGGCAGGTTGTTGGGTATTTATTTCCCGACTAGGTACCGGTAGCGAGGAAGGGTTATTAATCTCACTGACTATATGTAGATATGTATAGTATATGTTTTTTTTTTATACGACTATGTCGGTAAACGAGCATACGGCCCGCCTGATGGTAAGCGGTTACCGTAGCCATATGGACGCTTTCAACACACGAAGCATCGCTCACGCGTTACCGACCTTTCCCTCCTCCCCTATGAGCTCTGGCGACCTTACTCACGCGCAGGAACACAACCTTACACAACATAAAGTTATTTGGCTGCGGTATTCTGTAAGGTGGAAGTACTTCTTCAGATCTTGTATCGAACTATATCTATCCATCTATACATATAACTGTCGAAATAGCGTGTCTGCATTGAATATATTGACTAAAATCTAATTAGGGGTTATGTAGAAATAGTAACTGAATGCAGAAACTAATCTCCAAAACCACTAAGCGGATTTTATGGGGTTGCCACAAGCTAATTATGCTTAAATTTGCGTTTTTAACGGGCTTTATTTCTCCAAAAAAGCTGATGGAAATGAAATGATCACACATCTAAGGGAGTGGAATAGGCAATCATATTTTCTGGGCAGATTTATTTGAAACGTGTAGTATAGTTCATTGATACAATGAACGAAACACTTAGTTCAACCACTAAAAGGGGTGAAAAGGGGTGCAACTATGTATGAGAAAACATATTTTTTTTGGATAATAGCCACCCGTCAATGGGCGCTTCTTTATTTGGGCGACACGACACATGTCGTTGCCGGCGGCGACATGTCGTCGGGCGACTCCGGCAGCTACGTTCTTTATTGGAATGTCACGACACGACACGACGCGGTAATAATGAGAGCCGTGGGGCCGCGGGCGGCGCGTCCACTCGCACGCCTACATGGAAGCAGGCCCAGTGAGTCAGCGTGCAGTACAATCTCATAGAAAATATGCATCCACTGATGTCGTGGACGGCTGCCGTTGCCGTGTCGTGTCGTGTCGCCCAATGAAGAAACGCTCAATGCTGGCATGGACGCAATCGTCTGTGGCGCTAGTGGCTGACCACAAATTAGAATCCTTGATACATTTTCACGGCGAAATAACTGAACAGATTTTGATGTAACTTGATATTGGAACCCAAAATAGATAGATCTATCTAGAAGATGCTCTTTCTATGCTCCTTACAAATAGTAAAAGATATCACTGTCTTCCAAATGTAATTGATCGGTAAAATATAGAAGTCACTAGGGTTTGATAATGAAAAAATGAAGTGTAGGTAAAGAGTGTGACTGAAAAAGATCGTTATTTTTTTTAATAACATTCATAACCACGAACAATAATTCAAATACGATTTGTTAAAATTGGTCGCAGGTACAGCCAGCCAGATAATTAGGTAGAACAAAGTACTCTACCACCGTGCTATGATTTCCTCATGTTTTCCTTCACTGAAAGCTCAAGTTCGTAGTAGGACACGCCTTACGTCGTGACATGGCTTCCACCCTCAAGATGAAAATATGTCGCCATGCACCTATCGGTGGGTTACAGTAGGTAAAGAGAGCCAGTTACTTCTATGTTGTGTGTGCTTCCTAACCTACCACGTAACTAATTATCATGGTGCTTAAATCATTCATTTATCATGGTCGTTTATACCTTTCATTTAAGACATAAGGGTTTGGAATTTGCAAACTAAGTTCGTCTAAGTTTATGGCACCGCATAAAAACCCAGCTTTTAGTTTCAATGTGAACCCCCATTTCCAATAATTTTATTTTAAATCTTAGATAGAAGCGGGCCAGCAAGTTCTACAACAAAACCAAATTTCAAGTCGGTATCTTTTTTAGTTTCTGTAAAACAGCCATGATTTGACAGACCGACAGAGAGATATCAAAGTCTATATCACAGATCATATAATAGTCTATATTATGGTGCGTCCACGCTACGCAAACCGAGCACGAACCGAGCCACGAACGAGCAAAATTCGTTCGCTGCTCGCGATGTCAAGTGTGGAACTACAATGGCCTACAAGCCTACAAGACGAGCGCGAGTGATTATTTATTGTTCTTAGAGCGAGAGGCGAATCCCTGTGTTCGAGAAAAAAATTACAATCGGTGGAGCTCAGTCGAGCGTAAGTTGAACGCTCGTTCGAGGCTCGCAAGTCCGTCTACGTTAAGCGATTCCGTGCTCCACGAGTGCTCGGCTTGTGCTTGGTTCACGTAGCATGGAGGCACCATAAGGTTTACTTTTTACCACTTTGGCACGGAACGTGGTAGCTTTAATTTATACGACGACCTGCGATGCTCTATCTCACGATAGAGGGTCTCTTGAGTGCCGTGGCGATACCAATTATGATTTCCTTAATAAGTACCAATCGGAGACTTCTCCACTACATTACAAAACATATTATGAACTTCAAAGTAGGCATAATTTTATGTTGATACGGAACTGCTAGCTATACAGGGTTATTTTTCAATCAATGCGTAATCTTTCTTTTCTTTTCATGATTTCAGAATTGTGATTGATTAGTTTCAAGTTTCAAATCAGAAAGTTTGCGCAATGATAAAATAATTACCATGTAAAAAAAGAGGTAAGCGGTTACCGTAGGCAAATGAACGCATGCAACACCCGGGGCATTCATTACTCGCGCGTTTCCGACCCTTCCCCCCACCCCGATGAGCTCAGGCGACCTTACCTCAGAATAAGGATGACCTTACTTACTTACGCGCAGGGCGAATTCGCCGCGATTCTATCACTCATATTATATATTACGCGCGTACGGCGAGATACTGGGAGCCAATACATTGCGTCCACGAGCAACGCGTATTGTTAAGCCGGCTTTTCACTATGGGATATAATATAATATACCTACATCATACATCTTGACATATAATATTTTATCGCTCTTCATACATTTTGTCGAAAATATATTTATAGTTTGGGATGTAATATATGTATATTTTAACATAATGTATGACGAGCGATAAAATATTATATCTTAGGATGTAATTTATATTATATCCCATAGTGAAAAGCCTTTACTCGCGCGATGCTTGTGGACGCAATGTCTGGTAATGCATTCGCGCGAGTTAATCGCAGCGAAATCGCCCCTTCTGGACAGGCACTAAGTTATTTGGCTGCGGTAAGTATTCTGTAAGGTGGAGGTACTTCCCCAGTCAAGATGTTCATTGAGCGAAAAAACGCTATGCTCTACCTCTCTTAAATTACGCTTTTTAACATGACGTAAATAATAGTACGTTCCTTTGAATCGTTATTTATTGTGATAACTATTAGTAAACGTAGTATATCATTAACTCTGAGGTATATAGGTAATACTAATAGAAAGATCCAATAAATATTACGACTTAAACTAAAGTGATGGCATAAGTAATGGACGGATGTAGTTGTCAACGAACTCCTTACCCAGGGTATTTTAATGATTTGACCATTGTTCTCCCTATAATGTTAATTACCCACACGATGGAATATAACTGGTGTATGCGTTTGCGGTAAGGGGTAAAGTCAAAGTATCTGTTACTGTTCAAAGCGGCTCATGCGTTATTTTGCAATCGGTTAGTATGACTTCAGTGCATCACTAGGTGATGCTGCGTCCAGTTGCGATAGCTATGAGCTACGAGATACATAATAGTACATTATGATACATGTGTGCAAAATTGGTTATTAACACTCGAGGCGGTATTAAGCGATAAGGGAGCCGAGAGTGTAATAATCAATGCACAAGCGTGTCATACGACGCTTTTCAACACACTTGCGAGGAAAAAAAAGGGTTGTATTTTTTTAAGTAGATTGTTTTATAATAATCAACCACACAATGAGAACGTTAACAAATATGGCGCGCAAGTTTATTTTTGACAGCGGTGAGCTATTTTATGCTTGGTCTACACACATATCACTTGCAGTGAGGTACAAACATATCATAATAGAGATTATACCTATCATAAAACGGTAATGTAAAGTAAAAAGCACTAGTGCGTAATTAGCTGCATGTATGCTGTATCTTATACTAAAAACGGTGCAAAAATTGTCAATTTACGAGCGTTGAAAAGTATGTTTATTGAACTCAATTATCTTCATAACATTTTAACGTATTTATTACAAAAATATTTTTTTGTAGTAATTATAAAAAATATATATTTTATTTTATTTTTTTCTTATGCTTCTGTCGTAGGTATTTATTAGACTTTCACTTTGTATTAGGTACTATCGATTTCTTGAATAAAAATAGACTATCCTTCTGTGCACCTATTTTCCTTATAGCAGTGACGGAAGGTTTTATTGATTTCACTCAGAATCCTGGCCTGCAATTTTAAGGCAAGTTTTGTATTTTGTGATCGAGAAACCGGCGCAGGTCCATATTTTCAGTTCATGTATTAAAGCCTCAAATGACTCGTTGACAATGTGATTATTCATATTTTTCCTAGAGGGCGACATTGTTTTGTTTGTAACTCATAAAAAGGGAGAAAAAGACGAAGTGATTTGTGGCGTGGCTGTGCCGGTGCCATCCAGTAATTGAATTATATCATCGATTTTCCATTAAAATGGTTTATGGAGTGAAATGTAAAAGTGTAGGAGGGGCGGCTGCTCCTCTTTTCATTGGCAAACTTTAACGCACATTAAGATTGCTTGTAAAACTTATATAATATTGTTGAACAAGTAAGTTTCTATTATCAAACCTATTATTACAACTGCAGACATCATTGATTAAGATTTGATACCAGCTTATGAACCTATAAATAATTAGACCTGTGGAAAGGGAAGTATCAAGTTTCGTCATAATTGTATGGGCTTAAAGACTCTCAATTTCTCATCAAAAAAGACCTGTCTGGTGGTGATTTTTTCAAAGATGAATATAAAACTGCTGTGAATTTTTATTTTTACAAATTGACATCTTCATTATACATAGGCTACGAAATATTAAAACTATTGCCGTCACACCAAGGCACCCGCGCTCCCCTCGATCCTGATTGAGAGAGAACAATAATAAATACTGATCACGCGCGGATGGCAAGCTTTCAATGGACATATAGTTTTTAGAAATAATATATGTAGTTTTCGAAAAATCCATATATGTATGCGTAATTATGGGTTGAGTCGATTTGGTTGCTCGCGAGTGTATATCTTCTGGACCCTACTGTATGCTTGGTACTACGTGTAGTTGACCAATTTTGGATACCAGACAGCGATAATGTCACACACCTATTGCGTTTTAATAGATACTAGTAAAGATAATCATATGATAACGAACGTTTTAGTAACTACAAATGAGTTAGCTGTTTAACAACTTACTAATGTAGGGTCGCTTACTTAACTTAATTAGAATATCAAGTATTTAATTCAAGTAATTACATTTTTATGTTACTTTTAATGGGCCGTATATTAGACGGGCTCTATATTTTAAAACTG
Organism: Polyploca ridens; assembly: GCA_951394255.1. Taxonomy (NCBI): domain Eukaryota; kingdom Metazoa; phylum Arthropoda; class Insecta; order Lepidoptera; family Drepanidae; genus Polyploca; species Polyploca ridens. Next base: position 14,183,707 of record OX596244.1, read on the forward strand.
GGAATGTGCCAATTTTTGTAAATTTTGTATTCTTCGCCAGAGTTAATTGGGGGAAAGGTCAGTAGCACGTGAGCGATGCTTCGTGTGTTGCAAGCGTCCATATGGCTACCGTAACCGCTTACCATCAGCCGGACCTACACAACATTACTAAAAAAATATGCTCCTACATCCAAAATTAAATATCAAAAAGGTGGTTAGACACGATTCTTCGAACTGAACATCTCTTGCAATACAACTTTTGATTATCATGGAAAATAAAATCAATTTCAAAATTTCATTACAATATGAAAAGATCACACGTGTCTTTTTGTATGAAAAAAAAAAATATTTTACTACATAATGCAATAAAAAATAATAATATTCTTAGTATTCCAAGTTCTAAACAAAGTTATTCAATGCTATACATCATATCTATTGGTACATGACCTTTCATTGCGTGGAGCTACCTCAACCAATGATTTATAATTAAAAGAGGTAGATAGGTTATAAGCGCAAGTGGTACGTTAAAACTGCTAGTTAGGTCACTTGAGCTCTGAGTCAAGTCAGTGTCAACGACACGACATGTATGACATTACAATATTACGTGATTTATACGTACGTTAGTGTGCCATTTATGCGTAGGTAACCTATCTACCTCTTTACTTATAATATCATTGGTCTCAACGAAATGAATAAGCGTCAAATTATTGTATGTTTTGTAGGAAATAGTCCAAAATGTAATTGAATCCTACATTTTCACGTCAATAACCATCTTTAGTTAGTGATATGATCATAATAATCATACAAGCCTACAAGACACTCATATGCAAACTCCGTAAATGTACCTATCTGTTCGTATAGATAGGTGGTTGTTAGCAGAGACTGTTTACGAAAGCTCATCCATGAATTATCAATGAGAATGAACCAACACAAGGGTCACCACATCTTAGAACTATCTGAGAGTCTACTACAAAAAACGATACACGATAGTTCGATCATCGTTGTCAAATATATACCTATAATATATAATATATATAATAGATACCTATGATTCAAGACCTGATCACTATAACATGGTTCCACTCGAACACAGGCGCAAAACGGCCGAAATTGTGTTTCTACAAAAAATTATTACTGGCAAAATTGGTAGCCCCGATCTTCTAAAGAAGATTCAGTTCTCTGTACCACGTATTGGTAGCCGCCTACACAATCGAAAAACATTCACTCCACCCTCATGCAGTACTAATTATGGTCAAAACTCGCCATTGTATCGCTTGTGCTCCAATTACAATAGTGTTTGTCAGGACCTAGATATTTTCGGTGCATCGGTCAAAACAATTAAAGAATTAAAAATGTAAACCAATTTATCTTGCTAGAAATTGTCTGTAATTTGTGTTATTTTTCTATAATACTTTTTTTCATATATCTACTCAATTTGCTCAGGCCTCATAGTATTGTATCTCAATGTAAAGTGTGCAATATTAGTGTGCTTGTTGTGTTCGCTCCTAGAAGGTCGTTCAGTCAACCATGTCTTTGTAATCTTTAATTTTATATACTGCTGTAACGACCAGTTAGCGAACCTAAATAAAAAAAAAAATATTAACCAATAGAATTGCAGCAAAACTGACGAGACGTAAATTTTATGCAATTCTATTGGCTGACTAATTGATAACGATGATCGGACTATCGTGTATAGTTTTTAGCAGTAGGGCCTCTGATCTGAATGGACATTGAAAAATAGAGAAATGATTACAAAAATGTAATGCAGATGTTTGAAGCACAAACCAGAACCCTGTTCAAAAATTAATAATTATCTCATATAACATAGGACCTAGGAGACCCTTTGATTGGGCTACAAAAAATTTCGCCGAAGATGAAAGAGAGATATGCGATGCCAAAATGGTTCGCTGAATTCAGTTATTCTAATTTGATTGAATATTTATATGCATCTCATGGTTTGTATTTCCTTCACGCAGCGTACCTTGTCTATGTGATTTTTGCGTAGAAACAGTTTATAGGTCGGAGTTCTTATGCCATAGGAACGCGGATGAATCCGCGAAGGACAGCTAGTTTGTTATGAGAAGTATTATTCATACTCAAATTTTCCAGGTTTGGATATTTTTTTGCCAAAAAGCCGTACAATAATGAAATGTCAAGGTGCAAACCACCCAACCAATAAACTATAACCACCTATAGTATGGTGTGATGGTTGTATTCCCTTTTCCATAGCTCCTGGATTTGTACAAGTGTCGCCGTGACGTGCGGTTAATTGGAAAGGACGCATGATGTCGCGATACTTTCCCGGGCTGGCACAAGTTTTATTCGTATGTCAATCGCATAAACCCTTCCGCTCATTCTTTTTTCAAGCATTTACTTTTTAGGCAAAAATGATTTAAATTCATGGAGTGAGGCTGTATAGTACAGTCTGCAAGAACTATTCCATTCGATATTATCGAAACGTAGATCAAGCTTCAGCATCGATCAATGAGTCTGAGTTTTTAAAAATGTGACCAAGTTTGACACCTAAGGACAAATAGTTCAGATTTTTTTTTAATTTGATTAGCTATTCCATAGAAATAAACATACCTAGAAAGAGCGTTGCCAGACTACACGATTATATAAAACAAGCCATTTTTTTTAGGCTGGCGTACGTGACTGCTTCGTTTTACGCTCTCTCTGAGTCATTCTGTTTGTTACAGTGTCGTTCTTAATGATAGCAGTTGTTGAACTATTCCAATTAAAATCGGAAGAAAATTAAATATTATTTCGCATATATTATTTTTGTTTTAGTTAGGGGCTATTTTTTCGACGTGTGATAAGCTTCGACGCTCAACCTGTAGGTATATATCAGATTAAATTACTATAAAAGTTTAGAACAGCGTCTAACTTGTTTGTCTCGTTGTTCTCAATACCTACCAACTAAGTAGTAGTTTTTCCAACTCCATTACGGAACACATATATCATTTTATAATTGTATTTAATGTTGTTCACATGTAAATTGGTAAAGTGCTCATGATACAATCTAAAAGCCATGCATTTATTTACACTTTTAATTTGACACAGGATTCAAATATGTTTAACGTGGTCGGCGACCATTTGGTGTGGTTTACTTGGAAATAATCATAAGACGAAAATAAACAATGTAATTAAACTTGTATGTTTTTAATACGGCACTACAAATATTAGTGTTCTCTTAAAAACTCGTTTTTTGTCTTGTTAACTGTGTGAACAGCAATAATGTAAAATGAAACTTTTTGTAATCATTGAATAGAAGACACTCAGCTGGAATTATGTGGTGAATGCGTGTTTTGTAACTTTATAAATATCTAGCGACGGCTTCGGGTTTTCCTCCGTTTTCCAAGGGATCTGTTTTATTTTAATCTGGGAATAAAAGTATGATTGGTTTTTTAATTGCATCCAAATCCATTACACAATAATTTTGTAAAATGTGGTGTAGGTCACGTGATGTGCCTTTTGATTACTGACTAGGCGGTTTCACTTGTCGGGGTTATAAAAGTAGGTACTTATCTTATAGACTATGTCCTTCTACATACGTATTTAATTTATACTCTAGTGGCAGTGCCTCTGTCTGCCTCGTCTAACCCTTTCGCACCTGAATAATACGATAGTGAGTTCATTCCTTCTAAAATTCTACAACGTAGTCTACACACCTGGCTGTCACGAACGTGCTATGCACTTTCTAGAAGTTATGTAAATGGTATATTTTTTAAATATTTTTTCCTATGATACTTATCATACATAATAAGATTTTATAGAAAAGAAAGATTTGGATGGAAAAGAATCTCAGGTGCGAAAGGGCTAAGGTCCGTCAATCCTAGAATATCAATCAATGCTCGAGTCAAGTTTTGAGTCGAGATTAAAACATTTGAATTTGGAACCTGCAACAATGATATTAGTTTTATCGGGGGGCACGGCAGTGCCCCCACCAAGTCGAGTGCGAAGCAAACACTGCCGTACCATCCTTTACTGGAACCATTTCGCCGCATTTTCAGGCCCCTATTTGAGAACCTCTGGATAAGACCAGAACGCAGAAATTTTCGTCATCCAGTAAGCTATAATAACATACTTAAAATCCAAAATTCCAAGTCTGTAGGTCATTTAGTTCCGAAGTTAAGCGAAAGCAAAGTTTCGCATTTATGACACTCACTCACTCACTCACTCATGATCATCAAAATAGAACTAGTACTTCCCATAAACTTAGAGAGCTGAAATTTGGTACAGAGTTAGGGTTTAATGGCCACATAAAGGGAAAACTATAAAAACTAGGTTAATCGAACATCTGGAGTACCTGGTGACCCTGATTAGAAAACACAAGAGCCCAACCAAACTATTAGAGATCGACATACCGCCTTTACAAAAAATATTCAACTTGGTGGGCCGCTTCATATTCTACAAAAAGAAGTGAAATCCCACCAAAAACATTCTGTAAAAAACTAGCCAAGTCTCGATGGAGCTGCTTGTATATCTCTAAAAAGTAATGAAATCTAGACAAAGTCGTGCCAAGTCTAAGGTTCCTTACTGCGATTTCTTTATTATTATAGTTAATGTTGTGTGACTTGGCCGTTGAACATTCTTTATATGTTAGTGGGTACAAGTACAGATTGGTGCAATGGTGTAATGGAGCACCTGGTTTTGTACCCTTGTGTACCCTTCAACGGCCAAGTCACACAACATTAACTATAATAATAAAGAAATCGCAGTAAGGAACCTTAGACTTGGCACGACTTTGTCTAGATTTCATTACTTTTTAGAGATAAACAAGCAGCTCCATCGAGACTTGGCTAGTTTTTTACAGAATGTTTTTGGTGGGTTTTAGATTAACACGATCTATTCTTAAGTATCATATAACAATGTGTGAGCTGTACAAAAACCTCAGATTCAATATACTCAGACACAAACTCGCTGAAAAAAAGAGACGCAGGCGGTGTAGCGGTCCAAAAACAAAAGTTCTATTTTCAAAAGTAATTTGGAACTTGTCAGCGTCATCTGTGCTACGAAATGTGAAATGGTTTCTATATGCCACCGCTAGATGTCGTTGACACACGACGACGTCACTCGCGCCGAGGACCCGCCCCGAGCGTACCACCTACTTACTTTAGTCGGAGTTTAGTGTTCCATAAATATGCTAATTTAGCTATGACTTTTTTATAACTTAATTAATAACGTGTTGGCGACTGACCGTTACTTGGGTGAGATTAGGATTTAGAGCAGTTTATGTGCTGCAATCTAATTGATGTAACGTTTCCAGGTCGCGTGACCGACACCGCGACAAAACAATCTTTTGTCGTCACATACTTTTATGAGTGATGTAAAATAATGAAAAAATACCATTATAGCGTATTTTATGCCGGCTTTTGATTTAGAGTAGGTACGTCTGTTTTATGATTGTCCGGTATGTGTTCTATGCATACCAACGCTTGCATTTGTGATGATTATAATTAGTGGTTTATACGGATTAATATAGATAAAATGTCTAATAGACACTAACAACTGAATTCTACCAAAACACAGGTTGCATATGATTGTTTTAGTATCCGGCTGCGCGACAGCAAACACAGGGTTATGTTTAATAATTTAAATGTACTATGTTCACTTCTAGACAACTACCAAACATAATTATTTAGGAGAGAGAATCCTTCTGAAATTCATCAAAAAGTTATCAGATCTCATGTAGAGCCAAGCTTAACTCTACACGCCCTGACTCTACAAGCCCTAACTTTACAATCTCTACCCACCGTAGTCAAAATATGTGGCTTTGCCGTTTCGCTACTACAAGAACTATTGTATTGTAGAAAAGTAATTAACAGTGAATACATTTTTCACCTTACGCCCACGGTAGTGAAACGGCCAAGCTACATATTTTGACTAAGGTGTGTAGAGTTTGTGAAGTTAGGGCGTGTAGAGTTATAAGCTTGGCTATACATGAGATCTGCTAACTTTTTGACAGTGCGAGCCGTATGTTCTCGTCTTGGCAACATTTTACATGAAAATATTTTTAGTGGGATTCTTAATTCTATAGATTACAGAGCTTGTTTTTCTCTTTTTAACCGACGAAAAAACGGAGGAGGTTTACAAGTCGACGCGTATATTTTTTTTTATGTATGATCACGCGTAACTTTTTACAAAGTTGTCCGATTTTGATAATTCTTTTTTTATTGGATAGGGAATACTTCGAGGTTGGTCCCATATACATTTGGGTGCAAAAACCTACCCTAAGGGTGGGAAAATAGGGTTGACCTACAGATTTTAATGCTGAATTGTGTATTACATCAAAAGATTAGTAGATTATAGCCACAAAAAAATATAAAATAAAAAAAAATAACAAAAAAATTAAACCACCGAAAAAACTGAAAAGATAAAAATAATTTTGAATATACTTAACTTGAATTTTATAAGGTTTTGCAGTCTATTAGTTGAAGTATATTCAAAATTATTTTTATCTTTTCAGTTTTTTCGGTGGTTTAATTTTTTGTTAAAAAGTATTTATTTAATTTAATTAATTTTTATATGCAGGTTTTTTATTTGTTTAAATACTAAGATACCCGTATAAAAATAGCCGTATTTTTCGAAATTATTTTTCGCATTTAGTATTTTGGCGCCCCTTGGCCTCTTGGCACGTAGAGCGATTGCTCCTCTCGCTCTACCCTAGGGCTGGCGCTGCAACCAAATATCAAACTAAGTGGGTAGGAACTAGTGGGTAGGAATCTTTTATAACTATGCATCCTTTGCATTAATATTTTTAGTAGGCATGCTCGCTGTCTTTGTACTATACTAAAACTTAACAAGAATAAACGTAATTAGAATACTTTTATGGGAAGTTTACCTATTATTTTATTTTAAAAAACTAAGTTATCATTGATCTTAAGTTTTATTTATTTATTTAGGCTTACCAACTATTGCTACAATCATACATACACAATTAACAAAATAAAACTTATAAATACTAACTGCATAATCATTACAGGTAAACACCACTTGCAATATATTACATGATTTCTAACAAAAGCAGAAACAGACATAAAAGAAAGTAAAAATCAAAATTAAATCTATGAATAAATTATGAATTACAATGCAAAACAGAATTTACTTTTACACAATAATACTGAATTGTTAGATTGTGGATGCTGATATTGCAAATAAAAGTATTGAGGGAGTCCGAATTAATATCCACTAGGTCATAATATTTATTTAAAAGTTTGACTTAAGCGAAGAATTTTATGTCTAATATGAATAGTCAAAGTCAAAGTCAAAGCCATTTATTCAATTTAGGCCCTAGAAGGGCACTTATGAAGGTCAAATTTACTGAAGTTACCACCGGTTCGGTACTCGGCCTTCAACTGAGAAGAATCCGGCAAGAAACTCAACAAGGTTACATTTTTTATATATTTTTTGGACAATCTGACTATGTTTGGCTTTGTTTTCCAAATAATTAACAATAAAAAAGATATACCTAAGCATAGATACAGACGAAAATGAAGAGATAATATGAAGAGATAAACATAAGTCGGTGTACTGCTAAGACAGAAATTACCGACAGTAAATAAAACTTTGGTTATTAAACGAAATTAGAAGAAAAAAATATTGAATTCTATGCCAAATTAAGTTCCAATTGGCACACGCGATATTCAACTGTGCATTATCTAGAGCTAGAGTCATACTAGCCATAGATCGGATCACTAGTAGGTTCCTTTCCTACCGATAAGTGCCACTTGTAGCATACTTTAGTAATATTGATTCTTTGAATTTATATGTAGATGTGATTATTGAACCAAAGTTTATTACACTTTTTTTTATTATTAGTTCTAAGGACATTACCGCCAAGACTTCCTCAAGCTTGAGTAACGCGTTTATTCACTTAAAGCACAGCTCAAAGAGCAGCTCGACCATACCTCCACCTTACAGAATACCGCAGGCAAATAACATAATGTTGTGTTCTGCGCGTGACTACCCATATTAACCATATATTATTATGTGTTATATTTGTCTATTTAGTATATTTTTATTATTTATATATACTTATATGTAGTATGTTATATTATAAGTATTTTATTGATAGTATTTTATACTATCCACCTTCTGGTTCCCACTGAAAACCAGCGTCGTAGCCTTGCGCTGCGACATTATGCTGAGTGGGAGGCCGTTTCAGCTCAATAGATTATTACATAGGTTAAGCGATTGTTGTTTTATATTGTTATTTTTTATTTTCTTGTGTTCTGTGTTTTTTGTTTTCTTTTTAAGATTTTGGGCTGAATAAATGCTTTCTATTTCTTTTTCTATTTAGGAGCATAACAAGCTGTATTTAAGTTCGGTTTTATACTACATAGAAGCTGAATATTTAAATTCAAATTCAAAAAGCATTTATTCAATTTAGGCCCAGATAAGGCACTTATGAACGTTAACAAATGGCTCTACACCGCTTATGGCGCGCATGGCTCTATACACTTTAGGCTGTACAAAGGCTGTATAAGCCCTGATACAGACCTTATAAGTGGAAAAAGGGCCCATATAAAGCTTATTGCTTTATTAGAGCTATATAGTAGGTGTACAAGCAGTAGAGTAGAAGAAGAAGAAGAAGAAGAAAAAGTCATTTATTCCTTACAGCTTAAAAGAATATAAAATACAAAATAAAAAGTTTCAATACTAAAATAAGCGGTGTGTAAGGAAAGGGACTTGGCATCAGCATTTGCTAAGTAAGCCCCGCGACGGAAAATTACTCAGCGCTGGTTTTCAGCCGAGCCCTTGTACCACGTGAAATTTATTTAGTGTTTGTGGCAAAAAGCTCTAAATTAATACAGTACATCAACGCAAAAAAGTAACATAAAAACCGATCCATAACTGGTAAAAACAAAAAAATAAATAATAACATTCGAAATAGAAAAACAGAGAAAAAAAATTACATAACAAAACTTAAATACAAATACAAATCTTACAATACCGGCAACAAATAAGCAGCTATCCTTTTTGAATTTTGATTAAAATCTGTTTACAGTGAATCTTAAAATTTAAATTATTTTTAAGTTTGCGAATTGGAGGTGGAATAACATTCCACCTCCAATTCGTATTATTGTTATTAATTCAGTCGCAAAGGTAGCGCAGTTGCCTAGGTATTTCAATACCTTTTCAATATGGAAAATTCATTATTTTTCCTATATCTATCTTATCTAGCAAATAAAAGTCTATAACGATAGTTCAGAAATTGTGAGACAATCAACTCAATAGAATTTCAGGTGCATGTTATACAAATGTTATCTATGGTTGATATGGTAGTGAAAGTAAGAAAAGATTTACTAGTATAGTCGCACACGGTGGTCCGTTCTACAAAACAATTATTATTAACAATATTTAATCTTTAAACAGAGTCAAAACTATTGAAATATTTGTTCTATATACTTACACCGTTGAATTCCACCCTACGCTATATGTATAGAGCTAAGAACATCCTTAGACATGTTTACTGACGAAAATTCAAGAAAATTTCACAAAAAAAATTTGTCTCTTTCTGCAGTGTTAGATTAGTTCCTACGTTATTTCATATTTTTAGTGTATTCTGAAGACGGTTTAGTTTAATAAAAAGGTTTATATTTTTCAATTTTGAGTTTCATGCTTACCTATGCATTTTCAAGATTTGTCACTGACCGAAGATATACATATTATTGATAAATTGGCGACAATACTGAATAAAATGCTGCAATCGCGATGTTTGTGCTCTTTTCCGTTGAGGAATTCCATCGTATCTTCAAAGTCCATGGTCGGATCATGATAAAATTTATATGGGACCTATTAAGTTATAACTATACCTACCCAAACCGAGTGCCTAATTATGTCTATAATATAGTCAGTAGTAAAATATTCCATAAATGTAGAGATCGATACATAGTTTTATTTAAGCTTGAAACCCCACTAGAAGGTTTAAGTCGAGTCTTGTAGCTCTTTTTGTTATATAATATTAGAAAGTGACGGCCATATTTAACACCTGGGTTATACTAGACTTGACTAAAACCATCTTTTGTAATAAGGGGGTAATAGTTTGGTACTTTCCGACAAAGATAGACACATTTTTGGTCTCAAGGCTGAGTAGGTATTGGAACTGTTTACTACAACATATGATAGGTAATATAGATAATTGACGGGCCAGTTGGCGCAGTTGGTTAAGGTTCCTTACGTGCCGCAGGTCGTGGATTCGATTCCCACACAGGACATGCATTTGTGTGCATGAACATGTCTGTATGTCCTGAGTCTGGGTGTTACTATGTATATTAAGTATGTATTTACAAACAAAAAGTAGTATATGTATTATATCAGTTATCTGGTTTCCATAGTACAAGCTCTGCTTAGTTTGGGATCAGATGACCGTGTGTGAGGAATGTCCCAGGATATTTATTTAATAACGTTTTCTGACTAAAATAGCCAATCAATAATTGACAATGCCGGAATAATGCAGAATGCTCGCCGTGGTTTTCCCAATGGAGTACAGCATGGGGTTCTTCAAAAACGGTGTGAAGAGATTTCTGCAAGGTCGGCAACGCGCGAGTAACACACCTGGTGTTGCAAGTGTCCATAGGCTTCGGTAACCGCTTACCATCAGGCGGGCCGTATGCTTGTTTGCTACCTAAGTGGTATATAAAAAAAATAGCTCTTACATTTTTCTAACAGTGAATAGTCAGAAACGGTACGGATCAATTATATTGGCTGATTTGAATAAAGCTCTATCCCCAAGTGTTCTGAGTGGTAAAGGCTTATGATCAATAGCATACCTAATACCACGGTAGTACCTACTTCTCATAACTACTAGACGCAGGTATAATAATAGCGAGTGTGGCATTTCACAGTCGATACAATCTCACAGTATAAAACAACCACAAAAAACAGGCCATGTGCGAGAGTCCTACTCGCTCACCGAGGGTTCCTTGGACATATATTACTGGCTTGGGCTATGCTGTTATCCGGATAACTAAGTTTGTTTGTAAGCAAATTTTAATGATTTCGAAAAAACTGTCATTAGAAAAAAAAAAAACAATTTACCTCAATGTTTATCAACTGTAATTATTTCAGATTTTTCGCTTTGTATAAACTTCGGAGATAAGAGGGGGCCATTTTTATTCATTATAAGTCAAAAACTGCGCAGTATAAAAGATATTATAAAGCTGTTTTGGAATTTACAAACGAAGCCCTTTCATATGATACCCCATTTAAACTTGTAGCCCTACTTTGCAATATCGGTCCTCTATTTCAGCCTCTTTTGCAAAGAAAATTTAATAAAAAATAATCATTTGCTATAATGGATAAGCAATATTTAAAACTATTTCAAATCAATAACAATGAAAAATACCGTTGTGACAGACAGATAGACAGATGGACCAAGTGGCATAAGGGTTCAATTTTTAACGTTTTGGCTCGGTACCCTAAAAATTTACCTAAAATACACTGACACCCGTACCTTTCAAATTTTTGCTGTAGGTATATCTAACTATAGCCTGAATATTCGAATGCGTGCAGAACGAAATTATGTCGCCGGAGCCATGTCTGTGAGATTCAAATGTCCAGGGGTCCACATGCGTTACTATTTGTTTGCCGTCCGCCGAGGGCCCACTTTTGTATATTTTATAATGCCCCTGACTAAACATAGACAACTGGATTCGTAGAACAACTTTATGTAGCTGTAGTGTAGGTATTAGTTAAAGCGCTCCTTTGTCTCCTAATTTTGAGTGTGTTTATTTTTTAACTAAACTGCTTATGTTGGCTAGTTATTGCATTTCACACATGTAGTGTGGTAGTTTTTAAAATGCATTGTTTGCGGTTTTTGTGGTAAAGATGCTTTGATCAATTTATTTTTATGTCACTATACCTATATCGTCTGTCGGAGTGTTCGTTTTCAGAGACTTCGTTATCTCACTAAGGCCCGGTTTCAATAATATACAGACCGGTATCGGTTAAGATTTATTAAAATTAAGACTATTATATCTTTACTAATAATGAAGCAAAGACCTCAAAGCTTTGCATAGCAGACCCTCCCATATGGAAGTAGCTATCACACACAAAATTAACTTACGAAATGATCTATATGCCTAGTTCTACCATTGGTAAGCAAAATGATTCGTTTTTGTTTATTGAAACCGGGCATAAGCCAAATCATTAGATTATTTTGTACTTGGTGAGCTTTGCAACGCATCTTCTATATTTTTCTTTCTATGTCAGATAGGAACTTTAAAATATTCAAAAAGGAAAACAAACAGAAAGTTAATAAATAAAAAAATAATAAATTTTATTTCGCAGGATAAATGTACACAAAAACATTCAATTTTACATTAGAAGAGTTAGGGACTCATATAATAATATAAGTGTTTGTCTAGTGTCCAAAGTAAGATTTAACTTGTGTTATGGATACCAGAGCTGTCTCCGCACAGGTTTGTACACATTTCTATGGAATACATTTTAATAATTCTTAAATTGTCCTAACTATTTTTAATAGATATTAAGAATGTTTTCGGTCTCGGAGTAATTATGTTTCAAAAGCCAAATGATTACTTTATTTTTGTATTCAAAGTTTAGAGAATAAATATAACAGATTTTGTTAATATTATTGTAAAGATAACTACTAATTACATTATAATGCCGTTTGGCAAGGCAGCTTCTCCAAGGCGGTACGTGACAAACTTTGTATGCTCCACGATTTTTGTATGTGGTAGCGTCAAATTGAACCGAAGCTATCTGCGTAATACAGCCTGAAGTATAAAAAGCTGTCGTACAGTAAAGTTAGGTTAGGTAATACACTTTCACCACCTTTTATAACGACTAACATTCATGTTTCGAGATTTTCCATCGTAAATAGATTACGCAACCCTATGGTGAGTCGACCGACAACATAAACAACTACCCCGTTTGAAAATTTATTGTTACGATAACAATAGAGCTCTATAAAAACAAATGAAACCAAATGGTATTTTTGGCAATAGGTAGGTAGTTATGTCAGAATTTCTTACAATGGAATTAAACAAATCTGAATCAAAGTCTTGCAAATAATTCGCGCTATGGTAGAGTCAAGTCCATCCCACCAAAAACATTTTCATTTAAAATGTTTATTTATTTATTTATTTAACATAAATTATCTTAATTATTTAATACATAAATTCCAAGTGTTGCTTATAAGCTACCACAGTATACAATTAATTATTATCAACTTTACAATAAACTATACAATATCACAAGATTATCAAAAAGTTAAACAGAATGAATATGTCAATGTAACAAAGACGAGACCATATGGCTCGCACTGTCAAAAAGTTATCAGATCTCATGTAGAGCCAAGCTTATAACTCTACACGCCCTAACTCTTCAAGTCCTACTTCCTATGTTCTTCGTTTTCCTTCTCCTACGAATTCATTCTCGTCACTCCTAATTTCGGACCCTGTCACGTAGAGAAATTCCGAGCATAGCTTGTTCCATTGCTCGCTGCGTGACTCTGAGCTTATTTATACGGCCAGCATTAAAAGACCACGTCTCTGTTCCGTATGTCATCACTGGTAACACGCAATATCTTCAGACTCACGTAAAGATATATGCCTTAGCTTCACAAACGCTGCCCAGCCGTGTTGGATTCTTCAACTGACCTCTTTGTCGAAGCTAAACCTACCTAGTTGGACAATTTGTCCTTGGTAAACATACTCGTCTACAACTTCGAAAACAGAGCACTATTCTTGAACAATCACCGGCATTGGCGGAATATGAACATTAGACTGTGATTAACACTAACCAAATCATATGAATTGGTGAATAATCCCGTGATTTGATTGATGGTGTTCCATTTAATGGAGGTTAAAATAAAAGTCTGATGAATGTATAGAAAAATCGGGTCTGCGACCTTTTTGCGGCGTTATAGTAGAGCCATTTCGTGAAGAGATTCAGAGCATGGATTGTATCGATTCAATTCAATTTATTTATTGTAATAAGAACGGCATACACCAATTATACTTATCACTAGCAAAATACATCATGTTTGTTACATTTATTTAATCGCTTGGCTCGCGGTTAAAAATATAACAATGACTTCAATTGTTATAATAGGTCGCGCGTCCCTCGCGAGAAAATTATTCTGTATAAAAAACAAGAAATAAAAATAAATAAATTCAAAGGTAAATTCGATAAACAAATGTATTGTCAAATCTTATATTTCTTAGAATGACATTTAGTATCGATAAAAAAAACTAGTTTATCGATGTTTTTAGCGTAGCGAGTAGGTAGCTATCGTTACCGCATCGCATCGATATAAGTAAGTAAACACGTTACTGAATTAGGTGACCTATGCTTATGGTAAAACTGTGCCTCAGTGGCTTCGGGGGCAAGCAGAGTAGCAGGAATCAAAACTGCATCGCGCTAGCATCGCTGATGGATCAAGACATTGATGATGAAGGTATTTTTTTATACCACTAAGGTGGCAAACAAGCATACGGCCCGCCTGATGGTAAGCGGTTACCGTAGCCTATGGACGCTTGCAACACCAGGGGTATCACTCGCGCGTTGCCAACCCTGAAGAAACGTCTTCACACCCTTCTTGAAGAACCCCATGCTGTACTGCATTGGGTGCACCACGGCGGGGAACTCATTCCACAGTCTGAGCGTCCGCGGAAGAAAACTCCTTTGAGCCCGCACAGTTCGAAACAATTCTGGTTTCAATGTGTGAGGATGGACTCGTAAGTTGTTGAAGTTGCAAGAATCGGCCCCTGATCGACCCTCAGGATTTGTTAGGTTGGGGAAAGTAAATGAGGCAAATTACATACATAATACACTGAATAAGAAATAGTAGGTACCTGTAATATATGGATTTATTTTTCATAAATAAATGAATCGCCGTGAGCAAGTCTGTGAATCCAATGCAAGCTCATTTTATGAAACTGTTCTATAGCTCTCGTTTCCGCTCGATGTATAAAAATTATGAAAAAAAAAAACACGTTTTAACTAATCCTTAAAACATCCTTGCTATCTATATATATCATGTGGTCCAAACTACTCCTACTATCTACTATAAATACTTAATTAACAGAATAAATTTGTAAAAAATTATCAAGCATCATCATACTTAGATGTTTTCAAAAATTTATGAAGAATGAGCTATGTTATAAGTTAAAAGTAACTTTTCCTACAACTACCTATTAATAGGATAATTTATCACAAACATATTAATTAACATCTAGTAAAAAATATGTTTCCGGGCTTCCCTCAGTTACACTAACAGGTATTTTTCATTTATCACTGAAAATAATGATCTACAAAACTAGTTATGTAAGTTTTGTTGTCGGGAAACTAACTTTAGTTGTCGGGAAAATAACTTTAATTACATTTAATCAAATAATTTAGTAACGAACAAAAATTAGTTTTGTTACTGGTACGTTTAGTTCGCAAGTCACTCTGTTTAGGTCGTCAAATTTTGTGTTACTGTTAAATAAAATTTTGTAGTCCCTTGTAGTCCATTTTTTTCAGTGTGAAGGTAACTATGAGCTAAACCTGAAATTAAAGGAACAAAAAAAGAAAGTCGTAGACTAGATAGACTACCTATTTATATTCTTAAAAATTGTAGGTATTTACCTTGGGAACAATTTACCCCCGCATCTTACAATAAATATGCAATTTTTTAATCTCTTACCTAGTTTGTTTTGGTAATTTGTCCGCGTATAAAAAGTTATAAAAGCTACATACGATTATTAGTTAGCTAGCGCGAGCCGAACGCTCGTTCGAGGCTCCTAAGTCCATCTACGCGTGTGCTCGGTTCGTGCTCGATTCGCTTAGCGTAGACGCACTACGCACCACTATGTTACGCTCACTTCGCCATGAGATACCTAGTGTTGATTCTGCATGCAGGCTTGCTTGCCTAACTGCATGGAAATATCGATCTTAATGAAGTGAAGTTAGGTTAGGTT